>JAJHUQ010000039.1:322500-340000 GCA_035773235.1 Eospalax fontanierii | reverse complement strand
GTTTAGGGTTAGGTTTTGTGTTTGGTTTTAGGTTAGGTTTAGCGATAGGGTTAGGGTTTGGGTTCGGGTTCGGGTTTGGGTTAGGGTTCGGGTTAGGGTTCGGGAGAGGGTTTGAGTTTGGAATAGAGTTAGGGTTAGGGTTAGGGTTAGTGTTGGTTTAGGGTTAGGATTAGGGTTAGGGTTTGGGGTCAGCGGTTAGTGCTAGGGTTAGGGTTAGCGTTTGGTTTAGGGTTAGGGTTAGGGTTAGGGTTTGGTTTAGGGTTAGGGTTAAGGTTAGGGTAAGGGTTAGGGTTAGGGTTAGGGTTTGGTTTAGGGATAGGTTTAGGGATAGGGTTAGGGTGAGGGTGAGGGTTTGGGTTAGGGTTAGGGTTACTGTTAGAGCTGGGATTAGGGTTAGGGTTTGGTTTCGGGTTACGTTTAGGTTTAGGGTTTGTGTTAGGGTTAATGTTAGGTTTAGGGGTTAGGGTTAGGGTTAGGGTTCAGGTTTGGGTTACGGTTAGGCTTACGATTAGGGTTTGGGTTAGGATTAGGTTTAGGGTTCGGGTTTGGGTTAGGGTTAGGTTTAGGGTTAGGGTTTGGGTTAGGCTTAGGGTTAGGGTTAGGAATAGCGTTAAGATTAGGGTTAGGGTTAGGGTTTGGTTTTGGTTAGGATTAGGGTTAGGGTTAGGATTAGGTTTAGGGCTAGGGTTAGCGTTAGGGTTATGATTAGAGTTTGGGTTTGGGTTAGGGTTAGGTTTAGGGTTAGGTTTAGGGTTTGGGTTAGGGTTACGATTAGGGTTAGGGTTAGGTTTAAGGTTTGCGTTAATGTTAGGGTTAGGGTTAGAATGAGGATTAGGGTTAGGGATTAGGGTTAGGGATAGGGTTATTGTTAGCTTTAGGGTTAGCGTTAGATTTAGGGTTAGGTTTAGGATTAGGATTAGGGTTTGGGTTTTAGTTAGGGTTAGGGTAAGGGTTAGTGTTTGTGTTAGGCTTAGGGTTAGGGTTAGCGTTAGGGTTAGGCGTTACGTTTAGGGCTGAATTAGGGTTAGGTTTAGTGTTAGGGTTAGATTTAGGATTAGGATTAAGTGTTAGGGATAGGGCTAGTTTTAGCGTAGGTTTTAGGGTTAGGGTTAGGTTTAGGGTTAGGGTTAGGATTCGGGTTTGTGTTAGGATTAGGGTTCGGGTTTGTGTTTGGGATTGTGTTAGGGTTAGGGATAGTGTTAGGGTTAGGGTTAGGGTTTGGGTTAGGGTGAGGGTTAGGGTTAGGGTTAGTGTTACGATTTGCTTTAGGGTTAGGGTTAGAGTTAGGGTTTGGGTAAGGGTTAGGGTTAGCGTTAGGGTTAGGGTTAGGGTTAGGGTTAGGGTTAGGGATAGGGTTAGGTTTAGGGTTAGGGTTTGGTTAAGTGTTAGGTTTAGGGATAGAGTTAGGGTTAGGGTTAGGGTTTGGGTTAGGGTTAGGGTTAGGATTTGGGTTTGGGTTTGGTTAGGATTAGGGTTAGGGTTAGGGTTTGGGTTAGAGTTAGGATTAGGGGCAGGGTTAGTATTTTGGTTAGAGTTAGGGTTAGGGTTAGGGTTAGGGTTTGGGTTAGGGTTAGCGTTAGGTTTAGGGGTTGGGTTAGGGTTAATGTTACGTTTAGTGGTTATTGTTAGGTTTAGGGTTCGGGTTAGGGTTAGGGTTAGGGTTAGGGTTAGTGTTAGGGTTTAGGTAAGAATTAGGTTTAGGGTTCGGGTTTGTGTTAGGGTTAGGGTTAGGGTTAGGGTTACCGTTAGGGTTATGGTTAGAGTTTGGGTTTGGGTTAGGGTTAGGTTTAGGGTTAGGGTTAGGGTCAGGGTTTGGGTTAGGGTTAGGTTTAGGGTTAGGGTTAGGGTAAGGGTTAGGGATGGGGTTAGGGTTAGGGTTTGGGTTTTGGTTTGGGTTAGGGTTAGGGTTACGGTTAGGGTTAGAGTTAGGATTAGGGTATGGGTTTATGTTATGGTTAGCGTTTGGGTTAGGGTTAGGTTTAGGGTTAGGGTTAGGTTTAGGGCTAGGGTTAGCGTTAGGGTTATGATTAGAGTTTGGGTTTGGGTTAGGGTTAGTTTTAGGGTTAGGGTTAGGGTTAGGGTTAGTGTTAGGGTTTGGGTAAGGATTAGGTTTAGGGTTGGGGTTTGTGTTAGGGTTATGGTTAGGGTTAGGGTTAGCGTTAGGGTTATGATTAGAGTTTGGGTTTGGGTTAGGGTTAGGTTTAGGGTTAGGGTTAGGGTCAGGGTTTGGGTTAGAGTTAGGTTTAGGGTTAGGGTTAGGGTAAGGGTTAGGGATAGGGTTAGGGTTAGGGTTTGGGTTTTGGTTTGGGTTAGGGTTAGGGTTACGGTTAAGGTTAGTGTTAGGATTAGGGTATGGGTTTAGGTTATGGTTAGGGTTTGGGTTAGGGTTAGGGTAAGGGTTAGGGTTAGGTTTGGGTTTGGGTTAGGGTTAGGATGAGGGTTAGGGTTAGGGTTATGGTTTGAGTTTGGTTTTGGGTTAGGTTTAGGGTTAGGTTTAGGATTAGGGTGCGGGTTAGTATTAGGGTTTGAGTTTGGGTTAGAGTTAGAGTTAGGTTAGGGTTTGGGTTAGGGTTAGGGTTTGGGTTAGGGTTAGGGTTTGGGTTTGGGTTAGAGTTAGGGTTATGTTTAGGGTTAGGGTAAGGGTTTGGGTTAGAATTAGGGTTTGTGGTTAGGGTTTGGGTTCGGGTTACAGTCAGGGTTACGGTTAGGATTTAGGTTTGGGTTGTGGTTTGGTTTTGAGTTAAGGTTAGGGTTAGGGTTAGGTATAGGGGTAGGCATCAGGGGTTAGGGTTAGCGTTAGGGTTAGGGTTTGTGTTAGGTTTAGGATTAGGGGCAGGGTTACGGTTTGGGTTAGAGTTAGGGTTATGGTTAGGGTTAGGATTTGGGTTAGCGCTAGGGTTAGGGTTAGGGATAGCGTTAGGGTTAGCGTAAGGGTTCGGGATAGGGTTAGGGTTAGGGTTTGGGTTTGGTTTGGGGTTAGGGTTAGGGTTACGGTTATGGTTAGTGTTAGGATTAGGGTATTGGTTTAGGTTATGGTTAGGGTTTGGGTTAGGGTTAGGTGTAGGGTTAGGGTTAGGTTTGGGTTTGGGTTAGGGTTAGGGTGAGGGTTAGGTTTAGGGTTAGGTTTTGTGTTTGGTTTTAGGTTAGGTTTAGCGATAGCGTTAGGGTTAGGATTCGGGTTCGGGTTTGGGTTAGGGTTCGGGTTATGTTTCGGGAGAGGGTTTGGGTTTGGAATAGAGTTAGGGTTAGGGTTAGGGTTAGTGTTTGGTTTAGGGTTAGTATTAGGGTTAGGGTTTGGGGTCAGCGGTTAGTGCTAGGGTTAGGGTTAGCCTTTGGGTTAGGGTTAGGGTTAGGGTTAGGGTTTGGTTTAGGGTTAGGGTTAAGGTTAGGGTAAGGGTTAGGGTTAGGGTTAGGGTTTGGTTTAGGGATAGGTTTAGGGATAGGGTTAGGGTGAGGGTGAGGGTTTGGTTTAGGGTTAGGGTTAGGGTTAGGGTTAGAGCTGGGGTTAGGGTTAGGGTTTGGTTTCGGGTTACGGTTAGGTTTAGGGTTTGTGTTAGGGTTAATGTTAGGTTTAGGGGTTAGGGTTAGGGTTAGGGTTCGGGTTTGGGTTAGGGTTAGGCTTACGGTTAGGGTTTGGGTTAGGATTAGGTTTAGGGTTCGGGTTTTGGTTAGGGTTAGGTTTAGGGTTAGGGTTTGTGTTAGGGCTAGGGTTAGGGTTAGGGATAGCGTTAAGTTTAGGGTTTGGGTTAGGGTTTGGTTTTGGTTAGGATTAGGGTTAGGGTTAGGGTTAGGTTTAGGGCTAGGGTTAGCGTTAGGGTTATGATTAGAGTTTGGGTTTGGGTTAGGGTTAGGTTTAGGGTTAGGGTTAGGGTTAGGGTTAGGGTTAGGGTTTGGGTTAGAGTTAGGATTAGGGGCAGGGTTAGTATTTGGGTTAGAGTTAGGGTTAGGGTTAGGGTTTGGGTTAGGGTTAGGGTTAGGTTTAGGTTTTGGGTTAGGGTTAATGTTACGTTTAGTGGTTATTGTTTGGTTTAGGGTTCGTGTTAGTGTTAGGGTTAGGGTTAGGGTTAGTGTTAGGGTTTGGGTAAGGATTAGGTTTAGGGTTCGGGTTTGTGTTAGGGTTAGGGTTAGGGTTAGGGTTAGCGTTAGGGTTATGATTAGAGTTTGGGTTTGGGTTAGGGTTAGGTTTAGGGTTAGGGTTAGGGTCAGGGTTTGTGTTAGGGTTAGGTTTAGTTTTAGGGTTAGGGTAAGGGTTAGGGATAGGGTTAGGGTTAGGATTTGAGTTTTGATTTGGGTTAGGGTTAGGGTTACGGTTAGGGTTAGAGTTAGGATTAGGGTATGGGTTTACGTTATGGTTAGGGTTTGGGTTAGGGTTAGGTTTAGGGTTAGGGTTAGGTTTAGGGCTAGGGTTAGCTTTAGGGTTATGATTAGAGTTTGAGTTTGTGTTAGGATTAGGTTTAGGGTTAGGTTTAGGGTTTGGGTTAGGGTTACGGTTAGGGTTAGGATTAGGGTTAGGGTTGGGGTAGTGTTTGGGTTAGGGCTAGGGTTAGGATTAAGTTTAAGGTTTGCGTTAATGTTAGGGTTAGGGTTAGAATGAGGATTAGGGTTAGGGATTAGGGTTAGGGATAGGGTTATTGTTAGCTTTAGGGTTAGGGTTAGGTTTAGGGTTAGGGTTAGATTTAGGGTTAGGTTTAGGATTAGGGTTAGGGTTTGGGTTTTAGCTAGGGTTAGGGTAAGGGTTAGTGTTTGTGTTAGGCTTAGGGTTAGGGTTAGCGTTAGGGTTAGGCGTTACGTTTAGGGCTGAATTAGGGTTAGGTTTAGTGTTAGGGTTAGATTTAGGTTTAGGATTAAGTGTTAGGGATAGGGCTAGTTTTAGCATAGGTTTTAGGGTTAGGGTTAAGTTTAGGGTTAGGGTTAGGACTTGGGTTTGTGTTAGGGTTAGGGTTAGGGTTTGTGTTTGGGATTGTGTTAGGGTTAGGGATAGTGTTAGGGTTAGGGTTAGGGTTTGGGTTAGGGTGAGGGTGATTGTTAGGGTTAGTGTTAGGATTTGCTTTAGGGTTAGGGTTAGAGTTAGGGTTTGGGTAAGGGTTAGGGTTAGCGTTAGGGTTAGAGTTAGGGTTAGGGTTAGGGTTATGGATAGGGTTAGGTTTAGGGTTAGGGTTTGGGTAAGTGTTAGGTTTAGGGATAGAGTTAGGGTTAGGGTTAGGGTTTGGGTTAGGGTTAGGGTTAGGATTTGGGTTTGTGTTTGGTTAGGGTTAGGGTTAGGGTTAGGGTTTGGGTTAGAGTTAGGATTAGGGGCAGGGTTAGTATTTGGGTTAGAGTTAGGGTTAGGGTTAGGGTTTGGGTTAGGGTTAGGGTTTGGTTTAGGGTTTGGGTTAGGGTTTGGGTAAGGATTAGGTTTAGGGTTCGGGTTTGTGTTAGGGTTAGGGTTAGGGTTAGGGTTAGCGTTAGGGTTATGATTAGAGTTTGGGTGTGGGTTAGGGTTAGGTTTAGGGTTAGGGTTAGGGTCAGGGTTTGGGTTAGGGTTAGGTTTAGGGTTAGGTTTAGGGTAAGGGTTAGGGATAGGGTTAGGGTTAGGGTTTGGGTTTTGGTTTGGGTTAGGGTTAGGGTTACGGTTAGGGTTACGGTTAGGGTTAGAGTTAGGATTAGGGTATGGGTTTAGGTTATGGTTAGGGTTTGGGTTAGGGTTAGGTTTAGGGTTAGGGTTCTGTTTGGGTTTGGGTTAGGGTTAGGGTTAGGGTTAGGGTTTGAGTTTGGTTTTGGGTTAGGTTTAGCGATAGGGTTAAAGTTAGGGTTCAGGTTCGGGTTTGGGTTAGGGTTAGGGTTAGGGTTTGGGTTTGGGTTTGGTTTAGGTTTAGGGTTAGGTTTAGGATTAGGGTGCGGGTTAGTATTAGGGTTTGAGTTTGGGTTAGGGTTAGAGTTAGGTTAGGGTTTGGGTTAGGGTTAGGGTTTGGGTTAGGGTTAGGGTTTGGGTTTGGGTTAGGGTTAGGGTTATGGTTAGGGTTAGGGTCAGGGTTTGGGTTAGAATTAGGGTTTGGTGTTAGGGTTTCGGTTCAGGTTACAGTCAGGGTTACGGTTAGGATTTAGGTTTGGGTTGTGGTTTGGTTTTGAGTTAAGGTTAGGGTTAGGGTTAGGTATAGGGTTAGGCATCAGGGGTTAGGGTTTGGGTTAGGTTTAGGATTAGGGGCAGTGTTACGGTTTGGGTTAGAGTTAGTGTTATGGTTAGGGTTAGGATTTGTTTTAGGTCTAGGGTTAGGGTTAGGGATAGCGTTAGGGTTAGGGTAAGGGTTCGGAATAGGGTTAGGGTTAGGGTTTGGATTTGGTTTGGGGTTAGGGTTAGGGTTACGGTTATGGTTAGTGTTCGATTTAGGGTATTGGTTTAGGTTATGGTTAGGGTTTGGGTTAGGGTTAGGGTTAGGGTTAGCTTTAGTTTTGGGTTTGGGTTAGGTTTAGGGTGAGGGTTAGGGTTAGGGTTAGGTTTTGTGCTTGGTTTTAGGTTAGGTTTAGCGATAGGGTTAGGGTTAGGTTTCGGGTTCGGGTTTGGGTTAGGGTTCGGGTTAGGGTTCGCGAGAGGGTTTGAGTTTGGAATAGAGTTGGGGTTAGGGTTAGGGTTAGTTTTTGGTTTAGGGTTAGGATTAGGGTTAGGGTTTGGTTTAGGGTTAGGGTTAAGGTTAGGGTAAGGGTTAGGGTTAGGGTTAGGGTTTGGTTTAGGGATAAGTTTAGCGATAGGGTTAGGGTTAGTGTTAAGGTTTGCATTAGGGTTAGAGTTAGGGTTTCGCTTTGGTTTTTGGTTAGGGTTAGCGTTAGGGTTAGGGTTAGGGATAGGGTTAGGTTTAGGGTTAGGGTTTCGGTAAGTGTTAGGTTTAGGGATAGAGTTACGTTTAGGTTTAGGGTTTGGGTTAGGCTTAGGGTTAGTGTTTGGGTTTGGGTTTGGGTTAGGTTTAGAGTTAGGATTAGAGTTAGCGTTAAAATTAGGGTTTTGCTTTATGTTAGGTTTGGGGGTATGGTTAGTGTTTCGGTAATGGTAGGTTTAGGGTTACGGTTTGGTTTAGGGTTAGGGTTAGGCTTAGGGTTTGGGTTAGGGTTAGGGATAGGGTTAGGATTAAGGTAAGGGTTAGGGTTAGGGTTAGGGTTAGGGTTAGGTTTACGGTTTGGGTTTGGATTAGGGTTAGGGTTAGGGTAAGGGTTTGGGTTAGGGATAGGTTTAGGGTTTGGGTAAGGGTTAGGGTTAGGTTTAGGGTTAGGGTTAGTGTTAGGGTTTGAGTTAAGGTTAGGGTTTCGGTTTGTCTTAGGTTTAGGGTTAGGGTTAGGGTAAGGGTTAGGGTTAGGGTTACGATTTGGGTTTGGGTTAGGGTTAGGATTAGGGGCAGGGTTAGGTTTTGTGTTAGAGTTAGGGTTTGGGTTAGGGTTTGGGTTAGGGTTAGGGTTAGGTTTAGGGTTTGGTTTAGGGTTAGGTTTAGGGTTAATGTTTGGGTTAGGGCTGGGTTAGGGTTAGGGATAGCGTTAGGGTTAGTGTAAGGGTTAGGAATAGGGTTAGGGTTAGGGTTTGGGTTTTGGTTTGGGTTATGGTTAGGGTTACGGTTACGGTTTGTTTTAGGATTAGGGTATGGCTTAAGGTTATGGTTAGGGCTTGGGTTAGGGTTAGGGTTAGGGTTAGGTTTCGGTTTAGGTTAGGGTTAGGGTGAGGGTTAGGGTTAGGGTTAGGGTTAGAGTTTGGATTAGGGTTAGGGTTAGTGTTAGGTGTAGGGTTAGGTTTTGGGTTAGGTTTAGGGTTAGGGTTAGTGTTAGGTTTTGGGTTTGGGTTTGTTTTAGGTTTAGGCTTAGGGTTAGGATTAGGGTTCGGGTTAGGATTAGGGTTTAGGTTTGGATTAGGGGTAGGGTTAGGGTTGAGGTTATTGTTAGGGTTAGTGTTTGAATTTGGGTTAGGGTTAGGGTTATGTTTAGGGTTAGGGTTAGGGTTTGGGTTAGGATTAGGGTTTGGGTTAGGGTTAGGTTTAGGGTTAGGGTTTGGGTTAGGGCTAGTTTAGGGTTAGGGATAGGGTTTGGATTAGGGGTAGGGTTACGCTTAGGGTTAGGGTGAGGGTTAGGGTTAGGGTTGGGGTTTGAGTTTGGTTTTGGGTTAGGTTTAGCGATAGGGTTAAGGTTAGGATCTGGGTTCGGGTTTGGGTTAGGGTTAGGCTTAGGGTGAGGGTGAGGGTTTGGGTTAGGGTTAGGGTTAGGGTTTGGGTAAGTGTTAGGTTTAGGGATAGAGTTAGGGTTAGGGTTAGGGTTTGGGTTAGGGTTAGGGTTAGGGTTTGGGTTTGGGTTTGGGTTAGGGTTAGGGTTAGGGTTAGGGTTAGGGTTTGTGTTAGAGTTAGGATTAGGGGCAGGGTTAGTATTTGGGTTAGAGTTAGGGTTAGGGTTAGGGTTTGGGTTAGGGTTAGGGTTAGGTTTAGAGTTTGGGTTAGGGTTAATGTTACGTTTAGTGGTTATTGTTAGATTTAGGGTTCGGGTTAGGGTTAGGGTTAGGGTTAGTGTTAGGGTTTGGGTAAGGATTAGATTTAGGGTTCGGGTTTGTGTTAGGGTTAAGGTTAGGTTTAGGGTTAGCCTTAGGGTTATGATAGAGTTTGGGTTTGGGTTAGGGTTAGGTTTAGGGTTAGGGTTAGGGTCAGGGTTTGGGTTAGGGTTAGGTTTAGGGTTAGGGTTTGGGTTAGGGCCAAGGTTAGGGTTAGGGTTAGGGTTAGGGTTTGGGTTAGAGTTAGGATTAGGGGCAGGGTTAGTATTTGGGTTAGAGTTAGGGTTAGGGTTAGGGTTTGGGTTAGGGTTAGGGTTAGTTTTAGGATTTGGGTTAGGTTTAATGTTACGTTTAGTGGTTATTGTTAGGTTTAGGGTTCGGGTTAGGGTTAGGGTTAGGGTTAGGGTTAGTGTTAGGGTTTGGGTAAGGATTAGGTTTAGGGTTCGGGTTTGTGTTAGGGTTAGGGTTAGGGTTAGGGTTAGGGTCAGGGTTTGGGTTAGGGTTAGGTTTAGGGTTAGGGTTAGGGTAAGGGTTAGGGATAGGGTTAGGGTTAGGGTTTGGGTTTTGGTTTGGGTTAGGGTTAGGGTTACGGTTAGGGTTAGAGTTAGGATTAGGGTATGGGTTTAGGTTATGGTTAGGGTTTGGGTTAGGGTTAGGTTTAGGGTTAGGGTTAGGTTTAGGGCTAGGGTTAGCGTTAGGGTTATGATTAGAGTTTGGGTTTGGGTTAGGGTTAGGTTTAGGTTTAGGGTTAGGGTTAGTGTTAGGGTTTGGGTAAGGATTAGGTTTAGGGTTCGGGTTTGTGTTAGGGTTAGGGTTAGGGTTAGGGTTAGTGTTAGGGTTATGATTAGAGTTTGGGTTTGGGTTAGGGTTAGGTTTAGGGTTAGGGTTAGGGTCAGGGTTTGGGTTAGGGTTAGGTATAGGGTTAGGGTTTGGGTTAGGGTTAGGTTTTGAGTTTGGTTTTGTGTTAGGTTTAGGGTTAGGTTTAGGATTAGGGTGCGGGTTAGTATTATGGTTTGAGTTTGGGTTAGCGTTAGAGTTAGGTTAGGGTTTGGGTTAGGGTTAGGGTTTGGGTTTGGGTTAGGTTTAGGGTTATGGTTAGGGTTAGGGTCAGGGTTTGGGTTAGAATTAGGGTTTGGGGTTAGGGTTTCGGTTCAGGTTACAGTCAGGGTTACGGTTAGGATTTAGGTTTGGGTTGTGGTTTGGTTTTGAGTTAAGGTTAGGGTTAGGGTTAGGTATAGGGTTAGGCATCAGGGGTTAGGGTTTGGGTTAGGTTTAGGATTAGGGGCAGTGTTACGGTTTGGGTTAGAGTTAGTGTTATGGTTAGGGTTAGGATTTGTTTTAGGTCTAGGGTTAGGGTTAGGGATAGCGTTAGGGTTAGGGTAAGGGTTCGGGATAGGGTTAGGGTTAGGGTTTGGATTTGGTTTGGGGTTAGGGTTAGGGTTACGGTTATGGTTAGTGTTCGATTTAGGGTATTGGTTTAGGTTATGGTTAGGGTTTGGGTTAGGGTTAGGGTTAGGGTTAGCTTTAGTTTTGGGTTTGGGTTAGGTTTAGGGTGAGGGTTAGGGTTAGGGTTAGGTTTTGTGCTTGGTTTTAGGTTAGGTTTAGCGATAGGGTTAGGGTTAGGGTTCGGGTTCGGGTTTGGGTTAGGGTTCGGGTTAGGGTTCGCGAGAGGGTTTGAGTTTGGAATAGAGTTGGGGTTAGGGTTAGGGTTAGTTTTTGGTTTAGGGTTAGGATTAGGGTTAGGGTTTGGTTTAGGGTTAGGGTTAAGGTTAGGGTAAGGGTTAGGGTTAGGGTTAGGGTTTGGTTTAGGGATAAGTTTAGCGATAGGGTTAGGGTTAGTGTTAAGGTTTGCATTAGGGTTAGAGTTAGGGTTTCGCTTTGGTTTTTGGTTAGGGTTAGCGTTAGGGTTAGGGTTAGGGATAGGGTTAGGTTTAGGGTTAGGGTTTCGGTAAGTGTTAGGTTTAGGGATAGAGTTACGTTTAGGTTTAGGGTTTGGGTTAGGCTTAGGGTTAGTGTTTGGGTTTGGGTTTGGGTTAGGTTTAGAGTTAGGATTAGAGTTAGCGTTAAAATTAGGGTTTTGCTTTATGTTAGGTTTGGGGGTATGGTTAGTGTTTCGGTAATGGTAGGTTTAGGGTTACGGTTTGGTTTAGGGTTAGGGTTAGGCTTAGGGTTTGGGTTAGGGTTAGGGATAGGGTTAGGATTAAGGTAAGGGTTAGGGTTAGGGTTAGGGTTAGGGTTAGGTTTACGGTTTGGGTTTGGATTAGGGTTAGGGTTAGGGTAAGGGTTTGGGTTAGGGATAGGTTTAGGGTTTGGGTAAGGGTTAGGGTTAGGTTTAGGGTTAGGGTTAGTGTTAGGGTTTGAGTTAAGGTTAGGGTTTCGGTTTGTCTTAGGTTTAGGGTTAGGGTTAGGGTAAGAGTTAGGGTTAGGGTTACGATTTGGGTTTGGGTTAGGGTTAGGATTAGGGGCAGGGTTAGGTTTTGTGTTAGAGTTAGGGTTTGGGTTAGGGTTTGGGTTAGGGTTAGGGTTAGGTTTAGGGTTTGGTTTGGGGTTAGGTTTAGGGTTAATGTTTGGGTTAGGGCTGGGTTAGGGTTAGGGATAGCGTTAGGGTTAGTGTAAGGGTTAGGAATAGGGTTAGGGTTAGGGTTTGGGTTTTGGTTTGGGTTATGGTTAGGGTTACGGTTACGGTTTGTTTTAGGATTAGGGTATGGCTTAAGGTTATGGTTAGGGCTTGGGTTAGGGTTAGGGTTAGGGTTAGGTTTCGGTTTAGGTTAGGGTTAGGGTGAGGGTTAGGGTTAGGGTTAGGGTTAGGGTTTGGATTAGGGTTAGGGTTAGTGTTAGGTGTAGGGTTAGGTTTTGGGTTAGGTTTAGGGTTAGGGTTAGTGTTAGGTTTTGGGTTTGGGTTTGTTTTAGGTTTAGGCTTAGGGTTAGGATTAGGGTTCGGGTTAGGATTAGGGTTTAGGTTTGGATTAGGGGTAGGGTTAGGGTTGAGGTTATTGTTAGGGTTAGTGTTTGAATTTGGGTTAGGGTTAGGGTTATGTTTAGGGTTAGGGTTAGGGTTTGGGTTAGGATTAGGGTTTGGGTTAGGGTTAGGTTTAGGGTTAGGGTTTGGGTTAGGGCTAGTTTAGGGTTAGGGATAGGGTTTGGATTAGGGGTAGGGTTACGCTTAGGGTTAGGGTGAGGGTTAGGGTTAGGGTTGGGGTTTGAGTTTGGTTTTGGGTTAGGTTTAGCGATAGGGTTAAGGTTAGGATCTGGGTTCGGGTTTGGGTTAGGGTTAGGCTTAGGGTGAGGGTGAGGGTGAGGGTTTGGGTTAGGGTTAGGGTTAGGGTTAGGGTTTGGGTTAGGGCCAAAGTTAGGGTTAGGGATAGCGTTAGGGTTAGGGTAAGGGTTAGGGATAGGGTTAGGGTTAGGGTTTGGGTTTTGGTTTGGGTTAGGGTTAGGGTTACGGTTAGGGTTAGTGTTAGGGTTTGGGTAAGGATTAGATTTAGGGTTCGGGTTTGTGTTAGGGTTAAGGTTAGGTTTAGGGTTAGCCTTAGGGTTATGATAGAGTTTGGGTTTGGGTTAGGGTTAGGTTTAGGGTTAGGGTTAGGGTCAGGGTTGGGGTTAGGGTTAGGTTTAGGGTTAGGGTTTGGGTTAGGGCCAAGGTTAGGGTTAGGGATAGCGTTAGGGTTAGGGTAAGGGTTAGGGATAGGGTTAGGGTTAGGGTTTGGGTTTTGGTTTCGGTTAGGGTTAGGGTTACGGTTAGGGTTAGTGTTAGGATTAAGGTATGGGTTTAGGTTATGGTTAGGGTTTGGGTTAGGGTTAGGTTTAGATTAGGGTTAGGTTTGGGTTTGGGTTAAGATTAGGATGAGGGTTAGGGTTAGGGTTAGGGTTTGAGTTTGGTTTTGGGGTAGGTTTAGGGTTAGGTTTAGGATTAGGGTGCGGGTTAGTATTAGGGTTTGAGTTTGGGTTAGGGTTAGAGTTAGGTTAGGGTTTGGGTTAGGGTTAGAGTTTGGGTTAGGGTTAGGGTTTGGGTTTGGGTTAGGGTTAGGGTTATGGTTAGGGTTAGGGTCAGGGTTTGGGTTTAGGGTTTGGGTTCGTGTTACAGTCAGGGTTACGGTTAGGATTTAGGTTTGGGTTGTGGTTTGGTTTTGAGTTAAGGTTAGGGTTAGGGTTAGGTATAGGGTTAGGCATCAGGGGTTAGGGTTAGCGTTAGGGTTAGGGTTTGGGTTAGGTTTAGGATTCGGGGCAGAGTTACGGTTTGGGTTAGAGTTAGGGTTATGGTTAGGGTTAGTATTTGGGTTAGGGCTAGGGTTAGGGTTAGGGATAGCGTTAGGGTTAGGGTAAGGGTACGGGATTGGGTTAGGGTTAGGGTTTGCGTTTGGTTTGGGGTTAGGGTTAGGCTTACGGTTATGGTTAGTGTTAGGATTAGGATATTGTTTTAGGTTATGGTTAGGCTTTGGTTTAGGGTTAGGGTTAGGGTAGGGTTAGGGTTAGGGTTAGGTTTGGGTTTGGGTTAGGGTTAGTGTGAGGGTTAGGGTTAGGGTTAGGTTTTGTGTTTGGTTTTAGGTTAGGTTTAGCGAGAGGGTTAGGGTTAGATTTCGGGTTCGGGGTGGGTTAGGGTTCGGGTTAGGGTTCGGCAGAGGGTTTGGGTTTGGAATAGAGTTAGGGTTAGGGTTAGGGTTAGTGTTTGGTTTAGGGTTATGATTAGGGTTAGGGTTTGGGGTCAGCGGTTAGTGCTAGTGTTAGGGTTAGCGTTTGTGTTAGGGTTAGGGTTAGGGTTAAGGTTAGGGTAAGGGTTAGGGTTAGGGTTAGGGTTTGGTTTAGGGATAGGTTTAGGGATAGGGTTAGGGTGAGGGTGAGGGTTTGGGTTAGGGTTAGGGTTAGGGTTAGGGTTAGAGCTGGGGTTAGGGTTAGGGTTTGGTTTCGGGTTACGTTTAGGTTTAGGGTTTGTGTTAGGGTTAATGTTAGGTTTAAGGGTTAGGGTTAGGGTTAGGGTTCGGGTTTGGGTTAGGGTTAGGCTTACGGTTAGGGTTTGGGTTAGGATTAGGTTTAGGGTTCGGGTTTGGGTTAGGGTTAGGTTTAGGGTTAGGGTTTGGGTTAGGGCTAGGGTTAGGGTTAGGGATAGCGTTAAGTTTAGTGTTAGGGTTAGGGTTTGGTTTTGGTTAGGATTAGGGTTAGGGTTAGGGTTAGGTTTAGGGCTAGGGTTAGCGTTAGGGTTATGATTAGAGTTTGGGTTTGGGTTAGGGTTAGGTTTAGGGTTTGGGTTAGGGTTACGGTTAGGGTTAGGGTTAGGGTTAGGGTTGGGGTAGTGTTTGGGTTAGGGCTAGGGTTAGGATTAGGTTTAAGGTTTGCGTTAATGTTAGGGTTAGGGTTAGAATGAGGATTAGGGTTAGGGATTAGAGTTAGGGATATGGTTATTGTTAGCTTTAGGGTTAGGGTTAGGTTTAGGGTTAGGGTTAGATTTAGGGTTAGGTTTAGAATTAGGATTAGGGTTTGGGTTTTAGTTAGGGTTAGGGTAAGGGTTAGTGTTTGTGTTAGGCTTAGGGTTAGGGTTAGCGTTAGGGTTAGGCGTTACGTTTAGGGCTGAATTATGGTTAGGTTTACTGTTAGGGTTAGATTTAGGTTTAGGATTAAGTGTTAGGGATAGGGCTAGTTTTAGCGTAGGTTTTAGGGTTAGGGTTAGGTTTAGGGTTAGGGTTAGGATTCGGGTTTGTGTTAGGGTTAGGGTTAGGGTTTGTGTTTGGGATTGTGTTAGGGTTAGGGATAGTGTTAGGGTTAGGGTTAGGGTTTGGGTTAGGGTGAGGGTTAGGGTTAGGGTTAGTGTTAGGATTTACTTTAGGGTTAGGGTTAGAGTTAGGGTTTGGGTAAGGGTTAGGGTTAGCGTTAGGGTTAGGGTTAGGGTTAGGGTTAGGGTTAGGGTTAGGGTTAGGGATAGGGTTAGGTTTAGGGTTAGTGTTTGGGTAAGTGTTAGGTTTAGGGAGAGAGTTAGGGTTAGGGTTAGGGTTTGGGTTAGGGTTAGGGTTAGGGTTTGGGTTTGAGTTTGGGTTAGGGTTAGGGTTAGGGTTAGGGTTTGGGTTAGAGTTAGGATTAGGGGCAGGGTTAGTATTTGGGTTAGAATTTGGGTTAGGGTTAGGGTTTGGGTTAGGGTTAGGATTAGGTTTAGGGTTTGGGTTAGGGTTAATGTTACGTTTAGTGGTTATTGTTAGGTTTAGGGTTCGGGTTAGGGTAAGGGTTAGGGCTAGGGTTAATGTTAGGGTTTGGGTAAGGATTAGGTTTAGATTTCGGGTTTGTGTTAGGGTTAGGGTTAGGGTTATGTTTAGGGTTAGCATTAGGGTTATGATTAGAGTTTGGGTTTGCATTAGGGTTAGGTTGAGGGTTAGGGTTAGGGTCATGGTTTGGGTTAGGGTTAGGTTTAGGGTTAGGGTTAGGGTAAGGGTTAGGGATAGGTTTAGGGTTAGGGTTTGGGTTTTGGTTTGGGTTAGGGTTAGGGTTACGGTTAGGGTTAGTGTTAGGATTAGGGTATGGGTTTAGGTTATGGTTAATTTTTGGGTTAGGGTTAGGTTTAGGGTTAGGGTTAGGTTTGGGTTTGGGTTAGGGTTAGGATGAGGGTTAGGGTTAGGGTTAGGGTTATGGTTAGGTTTAGGGTCAGGGTTTGGGTTAGAATTAGGGTTTGGGGTTAGGTTTTGGTTTCGGGTTACAGTCAGGGTTACGGTTAAGATTTAGGTTTGGGTTGTGGTTTGGTTTTGAATTAAGGTTAGGGTTAGGGTTAGGTATAGGGTTAGGCATCAGGGGTTAGGGTTTGGGTTAGGTTTAGGATTAGGGGCAGGGTTACGTTTTGGGTTAGAGTTAGGGTTATGGTTAGGGTTAGGATTTGGGTTAGGGCTAGGGTTAGGGTTAGGGATAGCGTTAGGGTTAGGGTAAGGGTTCGGGATAGGGTTAGGGTTAGGGTTTGGGTTTGGTTTGGGGTTAGGGTTAGGGTTACGGTTATGGTTAGTGTTAGGATTAGGGTATTGGTTTAGGTTATGGTTAGGGTTTGGGTTAGGGTTAGGTTTAGGGTTAGGGTTACGGTTAGGTTTGGGTTTGGGTTAGTGTTAGGGCGAGGGTTAGGGTTAGGGTTAGGTTTTGTGTTTGGTTTTGGGATAGGTTTACCTATAGGGTTAGGGTTAGGGTTCGGGTTCGGGATTGGGTTAGGTTTAGGGTTAGGGTGAGGGTGAGGGTTTGGGTTTGGAATAGAGTTAGGTTTAGGGTTAGGGTTAGTGTTTGGTTTAGGGTTAGCATTAGGGTTAGGGATTTTGGGTCAGCAGTTAGTGCTAGGGTTAGCGTTTGGGTTAGGGTTAGGGTTAGGGTTAGCGTTTGGTTTAGGGTTAGGGTTAAGGTTAGGGTAAGGGTTAGGGTTAGGGTTAGGGTTTCGTTTAGGGATAGGTTTAGGGATAGGGTTAGGGTGAGGGTGAGGGTTTGGGTTAGGGTTAGGGTTAGGGTTAGGATTAGGGTTAGGGTTAGAGCTGGGGTTAGGGTTAGGGTTTGGTTTCGGGTTACGGTTAGGTTTAGGGTTTGTGTTAGGGTTAATGTTAGGTTCAGGGGTTAGGGTTAAGGTTAGGGTTCGGGTTTGTGTTAGGGTTAGGCTTACGGTTAGGGTTTGGGTTAGGATTAGGTTTAGGGTTCGGGTTTGGGTTAGGGTTAGGTTTAGGGTTAGGTTTTGGGTTAGGGCTAGGGTTAGGGTTAGGGATAGCGTTAAGTTTAGTGTTAGGGTTAGGGTTTCGTGTTGGTTAGGATTAAGGATAGGGTTAGGGTTAGGTTTAGGGCTAGTGTTAGCGTTAGGGTTATGATTAGAGTTTGGGTTTGGGTTAGGGTTAGGTTTAGGGTTAGGTTTAGGATTCGGGTTAGGGTTACGGTTAGGGTTAGGGTTGGGGTAGTGTTTGGGTTAGGACTAGGGTTAGGATTAGGTTTAAGGTTTGCGTTAATGTTAGGGTTAGGGTTAGAATGAGGATTAGGGTTAGGGATTAGGGTTAGGGATAGGGTTATTGTTAGCTTTAGGGTTAGGGTTAAGTTTAGGGTTAGGGGTAGATTTAGGGTTAGGTTTAGGATTAGGGTTTGGGTTTGGGTTTTAGTTAGGGTTAGGGTAAGGGTTAGTGTTTGTGTTAGGCTTAGGGTTAGGGTTAGCGTTAGGGTTAGGCGTTACGTTTAGGGCTGAATTAGGGTTAGGTTTAGTGTTAGGGTTAGATTTAGGTTTAGGATTAACTGTTAGGGATAGGGCTAGTTTTAGAGTAGGTTTTAGGGTTAGGGTTAGGTTTAGGGTTAGGGTTAGGATTCGGGATTGTGTTAGGGTTAGGGTTTGTTTTTGGGATTGTGTTAGGGTTAGGGATAGTGTTAGGGTTAGGGTTAGGGTTTGGGTTAGGGTGAGGGTTAGGGTTAGGGTTAGTGTTAGGATTTGCTTTAGGGTTAGGGTTAGAGTTAGGGTTTGGGTAAGGGTTAGGGTTAGCGTTAGGGTTAGGGTTAGGGTTAGGGTTAGGGTTAGGGATACGGTTAGGTTTAGGGTTAGGGTTTGGGTAAGTGTTAGGTTTAGGGATAGAGTTAGGGTTAGGGTTAGGGTTTGGGTTAGGGTTAGGGTTAGGATTTGGGTTTGGGTTTGGTTAGGGTTAGGGTTAGGGTTAGGGTTTGGGTTAGAGTTAGGATTAGGGGCAGGGTTAGTATTTGGGTTAGAGTTAGGGTTAGGGTTAGGGTTTGGATTAGGGTTAGGGTTAGGTTTAGGGTTTGGGTTAGGGTTAATGTTACGTTTAGTGGTTATTGTTAGGTTTAGGTTTCGGGTTAGGGTTAGGGTTAGGGTTAGGGTTAGTGTTAGGGTTTGGGTAAGGATTAGGTTTAGGGTTCGGGTTTCTGTTAGGGTTAGGTTTAGGGTTAGGGTTAGGGTCAGGGTTTGGGTTAGGGTTAGGTTTAGGGTTAGGGTTTGGGTTAGGGCTAGGGTTAGGGTTAGGGATATCGTTAGGGTTAGGGTAAGGGTTAGGAATAGGGTTAGGGTTAGGGTTTGGTTTT
>JAJHUQ010000039.1:315000-317500 GCA_035773235.1 Eospalax fontanierii | reverse complement strand
AGCGTTAGGGTTATGATTAGAGTTTGGGTTTGGGTTAGCGTTACGTTTAGTGTTTGGGTTAGGGTCACGGTTAGGGTTAGAGTTAGGGTTAGGGATAGGGTTATTGTTAGCTTTAGGGTTAGGGTTAGGTTTAGGGTTAGGGTTAGATTTAGGGTTTGGTTTAGGATTAGGGTTAGGTTTTGGGTTTTAGTTAGGGTTAGGGTAAGGTTTAGTGTTTGTGTTAGGCTTAGGGTTAGGGTTAGCGTTAGGGTTAGGCGTTACGTTTAGGGCTGAATTAGTGTTAGGTTTAGTGTTAGGGTTAGATTTAGGTTTAGGATTAAGTGTTAGGGATAGGGCTAGGGTTAGCGTAGGTTTTAGGGTTAGGGTTAGGTTTAGGGTTAGGGTTAGGGTTAGGGTTCGGGTTTGTATTTGGGATTGTGTTAGGGTTAGGGATAGTGTTAGGGTTAGGGTTAGGGTTTGAGTTAGGGTGAGGGTTAGGGTTAAGGTTAGTGTTAGGATTTGCTTTAGGGTTAGGGTTAGAGTTAGGGTTTGGGTAAGGGTTAGGGTTAGCGTTAGGGTTAGGGTTAGGGTTAGGGTCAGGGTTTGGGTTAGGGTTAGGTTTCGGGTTAGGGTTTGGGTGAGGGCTAGGGTTAGGGTTAGGGATAGCGTTAGGATTAGGGTAAGGGTTAGGGATAGGGTTAGGGTTAGGGTTTGGGTTTTGGTTTGGGTTAGTGTTAGGGTTACGGTTAGGGTTAGGGTTAGGTTTAGGGTTATTGTTAGGGTTAGGGTCAGGGTTTGGGTTAGAATTAGGGTTTGTGGTTAGGGTTTGGATTCGGGTTACAGTCAGGGTTACGGTTAGGATTTAGGTTTGGGTTGTGGTTTGGTTTTGAGTTAAGGTTAGGTTTAGGGTTAGGTATAGGGTTAGGCATCAGGGGTTAGGGTTAGCGTTAGGGTTAGGGTTTGGGTTAGGTTTAGGATTAGGGGCAGGGTTACGGTTTGGGTTAGAGTTAGCCTTATGGTTAGGGTTAGGATTTGGGTTAGGGCTAGGGTTAGGGTTAGGGATAGCGTTAGGGTTAGGGTAAGAGTTCGGGATAGGGTTAGGGTCAGGGTTTGGGTTTGGTTTGGGGTTAGGGTTAGGGTTACGGTTATAGTTAGTGTTAGGATTAGGGTATTGGTTTAGGTTATGGTTAGGGTTTGGGTTAGGGTTAGGGTTAGGGTTAGGGTTAGGTTTTGTGTTTGGTTTTAGGTTAGGTTTAGCGATAGGGTTAGGGTTAGGGTTCGGTTTTGGGTTTGGGTTAGGGTTCGGGTTAGGGTTCGGGAGAGGATTTGGGTTTGGAATAGAGTTATGGTTAGGGTTAGGGTTAGTGTTTGGTTTAGGATTAGGTTTAGGGTTAGGGTTTGGGGTCAGCGGTTAGTGCTAGGGTTAGGGTTAGCGTTTGGGTTAGGGTTAGGGTTAGGGTTAGGGTTGGTTTAGGGTTAGGGTTAATGTTAGGGTAAGGGTTAGGGTTAGGGTTAGGGTTTGGTTTAGGGATAGGTTTAGGGATAGGGTTAGGGTGAGGGTGAGGGTTTGGGTTAGGGTTAGGGTTAGGTTTAGGGTTAGAGCTGGGGTTATGGTTAGGGTTTGGTTTCGCGTTACGGTTAGGTTTAGGGTTTGTGTTAGGGTTAATGTTAGGTTTAGGGTTTAGGGTTAGGGTTAGGGTTCGGGTTTGGGTTACGGTTAGGCTTACGGTTAGGGTTTGGGTTATGAATAGGTTTAGGGTTCCGGTTTGGGTTAGGGTTAGGTTTAGGGTTAGGGTTTGGGTTAGGGCTAGAGTTAGGGTTAGGGATAGCGTTAAGTTTAGGGTTAGGTTTAGGGTTTGGTTTTGGTTAGGATTAGGGTTAGGGTTAGGGTTAGGTTTAGGGCTAGGGTTAGCGTTAGGGTTATGATTAGAGTTTGGGTTTGGGTTAGGGTTAGGTTTAGGGTTAGGTTTACGGTTTGGGTTAGGGTTACGGTTAGGTTTAGCGTTAGGGTTAGGGTTGGGGTAGTGTTTGGGTTAGGGCTAGGTTTAGGATTAGGTTTAAGGTTTGCGTTAATGTTAGGGTTAGGGTTAGAATGAGGATTAGGGTTAGGGATTAGGTTTAGGGATAGGGTTATTGTTAGCTTTAGGATTAGGGTTAGGTTTAGGTTTAGGGTTAGATTTAGGGTTAGGTTTAGGATTAGGGTTAGGGTTTGGGTTTTAGTTAGGGTTAGGGTAAGGGTTAGTGTTTGTGTTAGGCTTAGGGTTAGGGTTAGCATTAGGGTTAGGCGTTACGTTTAGGGCTGAATTAGGATTAGGTTTAGTGTTAGGGTTTGATTTAGGTTTAGGATTAAGTGTTAGAGATAGGGCTAGGGTTAGCGTAGGTGTAAGGGTTAGGGTTAGGTTTAGGGTTAGGGTTAGGGTTCGGGTTTGTGTTTGGGATTGTGTTAGGGTTAGGGATAGTGTTAGGGTTAGGGTTAGTGTTTGAGTTAGGGTGAGGGTTAGGGTTAGGGTTAGTGTTAGGA
>JAJHUQ010000039.1:275000-310000 GCA_035773235.1 Eospalax fontanierii | reverse complement strand
GGGGTTAGGGTTAGGGTTAGGGTTCGGATTTGGGTTAGGGTTAGGCTTACGATTAGCGTTTGGTTAGGATTAGGTTTAGGGTTCCGGTTTGGGTTAGGGTTAGGTTTATGGTTAGGGTTTGGGTTAGGGCTAGGGTTAGGGTTAGGGTTAGGGATAGCGTTAAGTTTAGGGTTAGGGTTAGGGTTAAGTTTAGGTCTAGGGTTAGCGTTAGGGTTATGATTAGAGTTTGGGTTTGGGTTAGCGTTACGTTTAGTGTTTGGGTTAGGGTCACGGTTAGGGTTAGGGTTAAGGTTAGGGTTAGGGGTAGTGTTTGGGTTAGGGCTAGGGTTAGGATTAGGTTTAAGGTTTGCGTTAATGTTAGGGTTAGGGTTAGAATGAGGATTAGGGTTAGGGATTAGGGTTAGGTTTTTGATTATTTTTATCTTTATGGCTAGGGTTAGGTTTAGGGTTAGGGTTAGATTTAGGGTTTGGTTTAGTTTTAGGGTTAGGTTTTGGGTTTTAGTTAGGGTTAGGGTAAGGGTTAGTGTTTGTGTTAGGCTTAGGGTTAGGGTTAGCGTTAGGGTTAGGCGTTACGTTTAGCGCTGAATTAGGGTTAGGTTTAGTGTTAGGGTTAGATTTAGGTTTAGGATTAAGTGTTAGGGATAGGGCTAGGGTTAGCGTAGGTTTTAGGGTTAGGGTTAGGTTTAGGGTTAGGGTTAGGGTTAGGGTTCGGGTTTGTATTTGGGATTGTGTTAGGGTTAGGGATAGTGTTAGGGTTAGGGTTAGGGTTTGAGTTAGGGTGAGGGTTAGGGTTAAGTTTAGTGTTAGGATTTGCTTTAGGGTTAGGGTTAGAGTTAGGGTTTGGGTAAGGGTTAGGGTTAGCGTTAGGGTTAGGGTTAGGGTTAGGGTCAGGGTTTGGGTTAGGGTTAGGTTTCGGGTTAGGGTTTGGGTGAGGGCTAGGGTTAGGGTTAGGGATAGCGTTAGGATTAGGGTAAATGTTAGGGATAGGGTTAGGGTTAGGGTTTGGGTTTTGGTTTGGGTTAGGGTTAGGGTTACGGTTAGGGTTAGGGTTAGGTTTAGGGTTATTGTTAGGGTTAGGGTCAGGGTTTGGGTTAGAATTAGGGTTTGTGGTTAGGGTTTGGATTCGGGTTACAGTCAGGGTTACGGTTAGGATTTAGGTTTGGGTTGTGGTTTGGTTTTGAGTTAAGGTTAGGGTTAGGGTTAGGTATAGGGTTAGGCATCAGGGGTTAGGGTTAGCGTTAGGGTTAGGGTTTGGGTTAGGTTTAGGATTAGGGGCAGGGTTACGGTTTGGGTTAGAGTTAGCCTTATGGTTAGGGTTAGGATTTGGGTTAGGGCTAGGGTTAGGGTTAGGGATAGCGTTAGTGTTAGCGTAAGAGTTCAGGATAGGGTTAGGGTCAGGGTTTGGGTTTGGTTTGGGGTTAGGGTTAGGGTTACCGTTATAGTTAGTGTTAGGATTAGGGTATTGGTTTAGGTTATGGTTAGGGTTTGGGTTAGGGTTAGGGTTAGGGTTAGGGTTAGGTTTTGTGTTTGGTTTTAGGTTAGTTTTAGCGATAGGGTTAGGGTTAGGGTTCGGGTTTGGGTTTGGGTTAGGGTTCGGGTTAGGGTTCGGGAGAGGGTTTGGGTTTGGAATAGAGTTATGGTTAGGGTTAGGGTTAGTGTTTGGTTTAGGGTTAGGATTAGGGTTAGGGTTTGGGGTCAGCGGTTAGTGCTAGGGTTAGGGTTAGCGTTTGGGTTAGGGTTAGGGTTAGGGTTAGGGTTGGTTTAGGGTTAGGGTTAATGTTAGGGTAAGGGTTAGGGTTAGGGTTAGGGTTTGGTTTAGGGATAGGTTTAGGGATAGGGTTAGGGTGAGGGTGAGGGTTTGGGTTAGGGTTAGGGTTAGGGTTAGGATTAGGGTTAGGGTTAGAGCTGGGGTTAGGATTAGGGTTTGGTTTCGGGTTACGGTTAGGTTTAGGGTTTGTGTTAGGGTTAATGTTAGGTTCAGGGGTTAGGGTTAAGGTTAGGGTTCGGGTTTGTGTTAGGGTTAGGCTTACGGTTAGGGTTTGTGTTAGGATTAGGTTTAGGGTTCGGGTTTGGGTTAGGGTTAGGTTTAGGGTTAGGGTTTGGGTTAGGGCTAGGGTTAGGGTTAGGGATAGCGTTAAGTTTAGTGTTAGGGTTAGGGTTTGGTTTTAGTTAGGATTAGGGTTATGGTTAGGGTTAGGTTTAGGGCTAGGGTTAGCGTTAGGGTTATGATTAGAGTTTGGGTTTGGGTTAGGGTTAGGTTTAGGGTTTGGGTTAGGGTTACGGTAAGGGTTAGGGTTAGGGTTGGGGTAGTGTTTGTTTTAGGGCTAGGGTTAGGATTAGGTTTAAGGTTTGCGTTAATGTTAGGGTTAGGGTTAGAATGAGGATTAGGTTTAGGGATTAGGGTTAGGGATAGGGTTATTGTTAGCTTTAGGGTTAGGGTTAGGTTTAGGGTTAGGGTTAGATTTAGGGTTAGGTTTAGGATTAGGGTTAGGGTTTGGGTTTTAGTTAGGGTTAGGGTAAGGGTTAGTGTTTGTGTTAGGCTTAGGGTTAGGGTTAGCGTTAGGGTTAGGCGTTACGTTTAGGGCTGAATTAGGGTTAGGTTTACTGTTAGGGTTAGATTTAGGATTAGGATTAAGTGTTAGGGATAGGGCTAGTTTTAGCGCAGGTTTTAGGGTTAGGGTTAGGTTTAGGGTTAGGGTTAGGATTCGGGATTGTGTTAGGGTTAGGTTTAGGGTTTGTTTTTGGGATTGTGTTAGGGTTAGGGATAGTGTTAGGGTTAGGGTTAGGGTTTGGGTTAGGGTGAGGGTTAGGGTTAGGGTTAGTGTTAGGATTTGCTTTAGGGTTAGGGTTAGAGTTAGGGTTTGGGTAAGGGTTAGGGTTAGCGTTAGGGTTAGGGTTAGGGTTAGGGTTAGTGTTAGGGTAAGGGTTAGGGATAGGGTTAGGGTTAGGGTTTGGGTTTTGGTTTGGGTTAGGGTTAGGGTTACGGTTAGGGTTAGTGTTAGGATTAGGGTATGGGTTTAGGTTATGGTTAGGGTTTGGGTTAGGGTTAGGTTTAGGGTTAGGGTTAGGGTTAGGGTTATGGTTAGGTTTAGGGTCAGGGTTTGGGTTAGAATTAGTGTTTAGGGTTAGGGTTTGGTTTCGGGTTACAGTCAGGGGTACGGTTAGGATTTAGGTTTGGGTTGTGGTTTGGTTTTGAATTAAGGTTAGTGTTAGGGTTAGGTATAGGTTTAGGCATCAGGGGTTAGGGTTTGGGTTAGGTTTAGGATTAGGGGCAGGGTTACGGTTTGGGTTAGAGTTAGGGTTATGGTTAGGGTTAGGATTTGGGTTAGGGCTAGGTTTAGGGTTAGGGATAGCGTTAGGGTTAGGGTAAGGGTTCGGGATAGGGTTAGGGTTAGGTTTGGGTTTGGGTTAGGGTTAGGGTTACGGTTATGGTTAGTGTTAGGATTAGGGTATTGGTTTAGGTTATTGTTAGGGTTTGGTTTAGGGTTAGGGTTAGTGTTAGGGTTAGGGTTAGGTTTGGGTTTGGGTTAGGGTTAGGGTGAGGGTTAGGGTTAGGGTTAGGTTTTGTGTTTGGTTTTAGGTTAGGTTTAGCGATAGGGTTAGGGTTAGGGTTCGGGTTCGGGTTTCGGTTAGGGTTCGGGTTAGGGTTCGGGAGAGGGTTTGGGTTTGGAATAGAGTTAGGGTTAGGGTTAGGGTTAGTGTTTGGTTTAGGGTTAGGATTAGGGTTAGGGTTTGGGGTCAGCGGTTAGTGCTAGGGTTAGGGTTAGCGTTTGGGTTAGAGTTAGGGTTAGGGTTAGGGTTTGGTTTAGGGTTAGGGTTAAGGTTAGGGTAAGGGTTAGCGTTAGGGTTACGGTTTCGTTTAGGGATAGGTTTAGCTATAGGGTTAGGGTGAGGGTGAGAGTTTGGGTTAGGGTTAGGGTTAGGATTAGGGTTAGGGTTAGAGCTGGGGTTAGGGTTAGGGTTTGGTTTCGGGTTACGGTTAGGTTTAGGGTTTGTGTTAGGGTTAATGTTAGGTTCAGGGGTTAGGGTTAAGGTTAGGGTTCGGATTTGTGTTAGGG
The DNA here is from genome assembly GCA_035773235.1 of Eospalax fontanierii. Classification (NCBI taxonomy): domain Eukaryota; kingdom Metazoa; phylum Chordata; class Mammalia; order Rodentia; family Spalacidae; genus Eospalax; species Eospalax fontanierii. The sequence continues at coordinate 305,942 of JAJHUQ010000039.1, read as the reverse complement.
TTAGGCTTACGGTTAGGGTTTGGGTTAGGATTAGGTTTATGGTTCGGGTTTGGGTTAGGGTTAGGTTTAGGGTTAGGGTTTGGGTTAGGGCTAGGGTTAGGGTTAGGGATAGCGTTAAGTTTAGTGTTAGGGTTAGGGTTTGGTTTTGGTTAGGATTAGGGTTAGTGTTAGGGCTAGGGTTAGTGTTAGGGTTATGATTAGAGTTTGGGTTTGGGTTAGGGTTAGGTTTAGGGTTTGGGTTAGGGTTACGGTTAGGGTTAGGGTTAGGGTAAGGGTTGGGGTAGTGTTTGGGTTAGGGCTAGGGTTAGGATTAGGTTTAAGGTTTGCGTTAATGTTAGGGTTAGGGTTAGAATGAGGATTAGGGTTAGGGATTAGGGTTAGGGATAGGGTCATTTTTAGCTTTAGGGTTAGGGTTAGGTTTAGGGTTAGGGTTAGATTTGGGGTTAGGTTTAGGATTAGGGTTAGGGTTTGGGTTTTAGTTAGGGTTAGGGTAAGGGTTAGTGTTTGTGTTAGGCTTAGGGTTAGGGTTAGCTTTAGGGTTAGGCGTTACGTTTAGGGCTGAATTAGGGTTAGGTTTACTGTTAGGGTTAGATTTAGGTTTAGGATTAAGTGTTAGGGATAGGGCTAGTTTTAGCTTAGGTTTTAGGGTTAGGGTTAGGTTTAGGGTTAGGGTTAGGATTTGGGTTTGTGTTAGGGTTAGGGTTAGGGTTTGTGTTTGGGATTGTGTTAGGGTTAGGGATAGTGTTAGGGTTAGGGTTAGGGTTTAGGTTAGGGTGAGGGTTAGGGTGAGGGTTAGTGTTAGGATTTGCTTTAAGGTTAGGGTTAGAGTTAGGGTTTGGGTAAGGGTTAGGGTTAGCGTTAGGGTTAGGGTTAGGGTTAGGGTTAGGGTTAGGGATAGGGTTAGGTTTAGGGTTAGGGTTGGGGTAAGTGTTAGGTTTAGGGATAGAGTTAGGGTTAGGTTTAGGGTTTGGGTTAGGGTTAGGGTTAGGGTTTGGGTTTGAGTTTGGGTTAGGGTTAGGGTTAGGGTTAGGGTTTGGGTTAGAGTTAGGATTAGGGGCAGGGTTAGTATTTGGGTTAGAGTTAGGGTTAGGGTTAGGGTTTGGGTTAGGTTTAGGGTTAGGGTTTGGGTTAGGGTTAATGTTACGTTTAGTGGTTATTGTTAGGTTTAGGGTTCGGGTTAGGGTTAGGGTTAGGGTTAGGGTTAGTGTTAGGGTTTGGGTAAGGATTAGGTTTAGGGTTCGGGTTTGTGTTAGGGTTAGTGTTAGGGTTAGGCTTAGAATTAGGGTTATGATTAGAGTTTGGGTTTGGGTTAGGGTTAGGTTTAGGGTTAGGGTTAGGTTCAGGGTTTGGGTTTGGGTTAGGGCTAGGGTTAGGGTTAGGGATAGCTTTAAGTTTAGTGTTAGGGCTAGGGTTTGGTTTTGGTTAGGATTAGGGTTAGGGTTAGGGCTAGGGTTAGCGTTAGGGTTATGATTAGAGTTTGGGTTTGGGTTAGGGTTAGGTTTAGGGTTTGGGTTAGGGTTACGGTTAGGGTTAGGGTTAGGGTTAGGGTTGGGGTAGTGTTTGGGTTAGGGCTAGGGTTAGGATTAGGTTTAAGGTTTGCGTTAATGTTAGGGTTAGGGTTAGAATGAGGATTAGGGTTAGGGATTAGGGTTAGGGATAGGGTTATTGTTAGCTTTAGGGTTAGGGTTAGGTTTAGGGTTAGGGTTAGATTTGGGGTTAGGTTTAGGATTAGGGTTAGGGTTTGGGTTTTAGTTAGGGTTAGGGTAAGGGTTAGTGTTTGTGTTAGGCTTAGGGTTAGGGTTAGCTTTAGGGTTAGGCGTTACGTTTAGGGCTGAATTAGGGTTAGGTTTACTGTTAGGGTTAGATTTAGGTTTAGGATTAAGTGTTAGGGATAGGGCTAGTTTTAGCGTAGGTTTTAGAGTTAGGGTTAGGTTTAGGGTTAGGGTTAGGATTCGGGTTTGTGTTAGGTTTAGGGTTAGGGTTTGTGTTTGGGATTTTGTTAGGGTTAGGGATAGTGTTAGGGTTAGGGTTAGGGTTTGGGTTAGGGTGAGGGTTAGGGTTAGGGTTAGTGTTAGGATTTGCTTTAGGGTTAGGGTTAGAGTTAGGGTTTGGGTAAGGGTTAGGGTTAGCTTTAGAGTTAGGGTTAGGGTTAGGGTTAGGGTTAGGGATAGGGTTAGGTTTAGGGTTAGGGTTTGGGTAAGTGTTAGGTTTAGGGATAGAGTTAGGATTAGGGTTAGGGTTTGGGTTAGGGTTAGGGTTAGGGTTTGGGTTTGGGTTTGGGTTAGGGTTAGGGTTAGGGTTAGGGTTTGGGTTAGAGTCAAGATTAGGGGCAGGGTTAGTATTTGGGTTAGAGTTAGGGTTAGGGTTAGGGTTTGGGTTAGGGTCAGGGTTAGGTTTAGGGTTTGGGTTAGGGTTAATGTTACGTTTAGTGGTTATTGTTAGGTTTAGCGTTCGGGTTAGGGTTAGGGTTAGGGTTAGTGTTATGGTTTGGGTAAGGATTAGGTTTAGGGTTCGGGTTTGTGTTAGGGTTAGGGTTAGGGTTAGGGTTAGCATTAAGGTTATGATTAGAATTTGGGTTTGGGTTAGGGTTAGGTTTAGGGTTAGGGTTAGGGTCAGGGTTTGGGTTAGTTTTAGGTTTATGGTTAGGGTTAGGGTAAGGGTTAGGGATAGGGTTAGGTTTAGGGTTTGGGTTTTGGTTTGGGTTAGGGTTAGGGTTACGGTTAGGGTTAGTGTTAGGATTAGGGTATGGGTTCAGGTTATGGTTAGGGTTTGGGTTAGGGTTAGGTTTAGGGTTAGGGTTAGGTTTGGGTTTGGGTTAGGGTTAGGATGAGGGTTAGGGTTAGGGTTAGGGTTTGAGTTTGGTTTTGGGTTAGGTTTAGTTATAGGGTTAAACTTCGGGTTCTGGTTCGGGTTTGGGTTAGGGTTAGGGTTAGAGTTTGGGTTTGGGTTTGGTTTAGGTTTAGGGTTAGGTTTAGGATTAGGGTGCGGGTTAATATTAGGGTTTGAGTTTGGGTTAGGGTTAGAGTTAGGTTAGGGTTTGGGTTAGGGTTAGGTTTGGGTTTGGGTTAGGGTTAGGATGAGGGTTAGGGTTAGGGTTAGGGTTATGGTTAGGTTTAGGGTCAGGGTTTGGGTTAGAATTAGTGTTTGGGGTTAGGGTTTGGGTTCGGGTTACAGTCAGGGTTATGGTTAGGATTTAGGTTTGGGTTGTGGTTTGGTTTTGAATTAAGGTTAGGGTTAGTGTTAGGTATATGGTTAGGCATCAGGGGTTAGGGTTTGGGTTAAGTTTAGGATTAGGGGCAGGGTTACGGTTTGGGTTAGAGATAGGGTTATGGTTAGGATTAGGATTTGGGTTAGGGCTAGGGTTAGGGTAAGGATAGCGTTAGGGTTAGGGTAAGGGTTCGGGATAGGGTTAGGGTTACGGTTTGGGTTTGGTTTGGCGTTAGGGTTAGGGTTACGGTTATGGTTAGTGTTAGGATTAGGGTATTGGTTTAGGTTATGGTTAGGGTTTGGGTTAGGGTTTGGGTTAGGGTTAGGGTTAGGTTTAGGATTTGGATTAGGGTTAGGTTTAGGGTTAGGGTTTGGGTTAGGGCTAGGGTTAGGGTTCGGGATAGCGTTAGGGTTAGGGTAAGGGTTAGGAATAGGGTTAGGGTTAGGGTTTGAGTTTCGGTTTGGGTTAGGGTTAGGGTTACGGTTACGGTTTGTGTTAGGATTAGGGTATGGGTTAAGGTTATGGTTAGGGTTTGGTTTAGGGTTAGGGTTAGGGTTAGGTTTCGGTTTAGGTTAGGGTTAGGGTTTGAATTTGGGTTAGGGTTAGGGTTATGGTTAGGGTTAGGGTTAGGGTTTGGATTAGGATTAGGGTTTCGGTTAGGGTTAGGTTTAGGGTTAGGGTTTGGGTTAGGGCTAGGGTTAGGGTTAGGGATAGGGTTTGGATTAGGGGTAGGGTTACACTTAGGGTTAGGGTTAGGGTGAGGGTTAGGATTAGGGTTAGGGGTTGAGTTTGGTTTTGGGTTGGGATGAGGGATAGGGTAAAGGTTAGGGTTCAGGTTTGGGTTTGGGTTAGGGTTAGGGTTAGGGTGAGGGTGAGGGTTTGGGTTAGGGTTAGCGTTAGGGTTAGGGTTAGGTTTAGGGTTAGAACTGGGGTTAGGGTTAGGGTTTGGTTTCGGGTTACGGTTAGGTTTAGGGTTTGTGTTAGGGTTAATGTTAGGTTTAGGGGTTAGGGTTAGGGTTAGGGTTCGGGTTTGGGTTAGGGTTAGGCTTACGGTTAGCGTTTGGTTAGGATTAGGTTTAGGGTTCCGGTTTGGGTTAGGGTTAGGCTTAGGGTTAGGGTTTGGGTTAGGGCTAGGGTTAGGGTTAGGGATAGCATTAAGTTTAGGGTGAGGGTTAGGGTTTGGTTTTGGTTAGGATTAGGGTTAGGGTTAGGGTTAGGTTTAGGGCTAGGGTTAGCGTTAGGGTTATGATTAGAGTTTGGGTTTGGGTTACCGTTAGGTTTAGGGTTAGGTTTAGGGTTTGGGTTAGGGTTATGGTTAGGTTTAGGGTTAGGGTTAGGGTTAGGGGTAGTGTTTGGGTTAGGGCTAGGGTTAGGATTAGGTTTAAGGTTTGCGTTAATGTTAGGGTTAGGGTTAGTATGAGGATTAGGGTTAGGGATTAGGGTTAGGGATAGGGTTATTGTTAGCTTTAGGGTTAGGGTTAGGTTTAGGGCTAGGGTTAGATTTAGGGTTAGGTTTAGGATTAGGGTTAGGTTTTTGGTTTTAGTTAGGGTTAGGGTAAGGGTTAGTGCTTGTGTTAGGCTTAGGGTTAGGGTTAGCGTTAGGGTTTGGCGTTACGTTTAGGGCTGAATTAGGGTTAGGTTTATTGTTAGGGTTAGATTTAGGTTTAGGATTAAGTGTTAGGGATAGGGCTAGGGTTAGCGTAGGTTTTAGGGTTAGGGTTAGGTTTAGGGTTAGGGTTAGGGTTCGGGTTTGTGTTAGGGTTAGGGTTAGGGTTTGTGTTTGGGATTGTGTTAGGGTTAGGGATAGTGTTAGGGTTAGGGTTAGGGTTTGGGTTAGGGTGAGGGTTAGGGTTAGGGTTAGTGTTAGGATTTGCTTTAGGGTTAGGGTTAGAGTTAGGGTTTGGGTAAGGGTTAGGGTTAGCGTTAGGGTTAGGGTTAGGGTTAGGGTTAGGGTTAGGGATAGGGTTAGGTTTAGGGTTAGGGTTTGGGTAAGTGTTAGGTTTAGGGATAGAGTTAGGGTTAGGGTTAGGGTTTGGATTAGGGTTAGGGTTAGGATTTGGGTTTGGGTTTGGTTAGGGTTAGGGTTAGGGTTAGGGTTTGGGTTAGAGTTAGGATTAGGGGCAGGGTTAGTATTTGGGTTAGAGTTAGGGTTAGGGTTAGGGTTTGGGTTAGGGTTAGGGTTAGGTTTAGGGTTTGGGTTAGGGTTAATGTTACGTTTAGTGGTTATTGTTAGGTTTAGGGTTCGGGCTAGGGATCGGGTTAGTGTTAGGGTTAGTGTTAGGGTTTGGGTAAGGATTAGGTTTAGGGTTCGGGTTTGTGTTAGGGTTAGGGTTAGGGTTAGGGTTAGGGTTAGCGTTAGGGTCATGATTAGAGTTTGGGTTTGGGTTAGGGTTAGGTTTAGGGTTAGGGTTAGGGTCAGGGTTTGGGTTAGGGTTAGGTTTAGGGTTAGGGTTAGGGTAAGGGTTAGGGATAGGGTTAGGGTTAGGGTTTGGGTTTTGGTTTGGGTTAGGGTTAGGGTTACGGTTATGGTTAGTGTTAGTATTAGGGTATTGGTTTAGGTTATGGTTAGGGTTTGGGTTAGGGTTAGGGTTAGGGTTAGGGTTAGGTTTGGGTTTGGGTTAGGGTTAGGGTGAGGGTTAGGGTTAGGGTTAGGTTTTGTGTTTGGTTTTAGGTTAGGTTTAGCGATAGGGTTAGGGTTAGGGTTCGGGTTAGGGTTCGGGAGAGGGTTTGGGTTTGGAATAGATTTAGGGTTAGGGTTAGGGTTAGTGTTTAGTTTAGGATTAGGATTAGGGTTAGGGTTTGGGGTCAGCGGTTAATACTAGGGTTAGGGTTAGCGTTTGGGTTAGAGTTAGGGTTAGGGTTAGGGTTTGGTTTAGGGTTAGGGTTCAGGTTAGGGTAAGGGTTAGGGTTAGGGTTAGGGTTTCGTTTAGGGAAAGGTTTAGGGATAGGGTTAGGGTGAGGGTGAGGGTTTGGGTTAGGGTTAGGGATAGTGTTAGGATTAGGGTTAGGGTAAGAGCTGGGGTTAGGATTAGGGTTTGGTTACGGGTAACGGTTAGGTTTAGGGTTTGTGTTAGGGTTAATGTTAGGTTCAGGGGTTAGGGTTAAGGATAGGGTTCGGGATTGTGTTAGGGTTAGGCTTACGGTTAGGGTTTGTGTTAGGATTAGGTTTAGGGTTCGGGTTTGGGTTAGGGTTAGGTTTAGGGTTAGGGTTTGGGTTAGGGCTAGGGTTAGGGTTAGGGATAGCGTTAAGTTTAGTGTTAGGGTTAGGGTTTGGTTTTAGTTAGGATTAGGGTTAGGGTTAGGGTTAGGTTTAGGGCTAGGGTTAGCGTTAGAGTTATGATTAGAGTTTGGGTTTGGGTTAGGGTTAGGTTTAGGGTTTGGGTTAGGGTTACGGTTAGGGTTAGGGTTAGGGTTGGGGTAGTGTTTGGGTTAGGGCTAGGGTTAGGATTAGGTTTAAGGTTTGCGTTAATGTTAGGGTTAGGGTTAGAATGAGGATTAGGTTTAGGGATTAGGGTTAGGGATAGGGTTAGTGTTAGGGTTAGGCTTAGAATTAGGGTTATGATTAGAGTTTGGGTTTGGGTTAGGGTTAGGTTTAGGGTTAGGGTTAGGTTCAGGGTTTGGGTTTGGGTTAGGGCTAGGGTTAGGGTTAGGGATAGCTTTAAGTTTAGTGTTAGGGTTAGGGTTTGGTTTTGGTTAGGATTAGGGTTAGGGTTAGGGCTAGGGTTAGCGTTAGGGTTATGATTAGAGTTTGGGTTTGGGTTAGGGTTAGGTTTAGGGTTTGGGTTAGGGTTACGGTTAGGGTTAGGGTTAGGGTTAGGGTTGGGGTAGTGTTTGGGTTAGGGCTAGGGTTAGGATTAGGTTTAAGGTTTGCGTTAATGTTAGGGTTAGGGTTAGAATGAGGATTAGGGTTAGGGATTAGGGTTAGGGATAGGGTTATTGTTAGCTTTAGGGTTAGGGTTAGGTTTAGGGTTAGGGTTAGATTTAGGGTTAGGTTTAGGATTAGGGTTAGGGTTTGGGTTTTAGTTAGGGTTAGGGTAAGGGTTAGTGTTTGTGTTAGGCTTAGGGTTAGGGTTAGCTTTAGGGTTAGGCGTTACGTTTAGGGCTGAATTAGGGTTAGGTTTACTGTTAGGGTTAGATTTAGGTTTAGGATTAAGTGTTAGGGATAGGGCTAGTTTTAGCGTAGGTTTTAGAGTTAGGGTTAGGTTTAGGGTTAGGGTTAGGATTCGGGTTTGTGTTAGGTTTAGGGTTAGGGTTTGTGTTTGGGATTTTGTTAGGGTTAGGGATAGTGTTAGGGTTAGGGTTAGGGTTTGGGTTAGGGTGAGGGTTAGGGTTAGGGTTAGTGTTAGGATTTGCTTTAGGGTTAGGGTTAGAGTTAGGGTTTGGGTAAGGGTTAGGGTTAGCTTTAGAGTTAGGGTTAGGGTTAGGGTTAGGGTTAGGGATAGGGTTAGGTTTAGGGTTAGGGTTTGGGTAAGTGTTAGGTTTAGGGATAGAGTTAGGATTAGGGTTAGGGTTTGGGTTAGGGTTAGGGTTAGGGTTTGGGTTTGGGTTTGGGTTAGGGTTAGGGTTAGGGTTAGGGTTTGGGTTAGAGTCAAGATTAGGGGCAGGGTTAGTATTTGGGTTAGAGTTAGGGTTAGGGTTAGGGTTTGGGTTAGGGTCAGGGTTAGGTTTAGGGTTTGGGTTAGGGTTAATGTTACGTTTAGTGGTTATTGTTAGGTTTAGGGTTCGGGTTAGGGTTAGGGTTAGGGTTAGTGTTATGGTTTGGGTAAGGATTAGGTTTAGGGTTCGGGTTTGTGTTAGGGTTAGGGTTAGGGTTAGGGTTAGCATTAAGGTTATGATTAGAATTTGGGTTTGGGTTAGGGTTAGGTTTAGGGTTAGGGTTAGGGTCAGGGTTTGGGTTAGTTTTAGGTTTATGGTTAGGGTTAGGGTAAGGGTTAGGGATAGGGTTAGGTTTAGGGTTTGGGTTTTGGTTTGGGTTAGGGTTAGGGTTACGGTTAGGGTTAGTGTTAGGATTAGGGTATGGGTTCAGGTTATGGTTAGGGTATGGGTTAGGGTTAGGTTTAGGGTTAGGGTTAGGTTTGGGTTTGGGTTAGGGTTAGGATGAGGGTTAGGGTTAGGGTTAGGGTTTGAGTTTGGTTTTGGGTTAGGTTTAGTTATAGGGTTAAACTTCGGGTTCTGGTTCGGGTTTGGGTTAGGGTTAGGGTTAGAGTTTGGGTTTGGGTTTGGTTTAGGTTTAGGGTTAGGTTTAGGATTAGGGTGCGGGTTAATATTAGGGTTTGAGTTTGGGTTAGGGTTAGAGTTAGGTTAGGGTTTGGGTTAGGGTTAGGTTTGGGTTTGGGTTAGGGTTAGGATGAGGGTTAGGGTTAGGGTTAGGGTTATGGTTAGGTTTAGGGTCAGGGTTTGGGTTAGAATTAGGGTTTGGGGTTAGGGTTTGGGTTCGGGTTACAGTCAGGGTTATGGTTAGGATTTAGGTTTGGGTTGTGGTTTGGTTTTGAATTAAGGTTAGGGTTAGTGTTAGGTATATGGTTAGGCATCAGGGGTTAGGGTTTGGGTTAAGTTTAGGATTAGGGGCAGGGTTACGGTTTGGGTTAGAGATAGGGTTATGGTTAGGATTAGGATTTGGGTTAGGGCTAGGGTTATGGTAAGTATAGCGTTAGGGTTAGGGTAAGGGTTCGGGATAGGGTTAGGGTTACGGTTTGGGTTTGGTTTGGCGTTAGGGTTAGGGTTACGGTTATGGTTAGTGTTAGGATTAGGGGATTGGTTTAGGTTATGGTTAGGGTTTGGGTTAGGGTTTGGGTTAGGGTTAGGGTTAGGTTTAGGATTTGGATTAGGGGTAGGTTTAGGGTTAGGGTTTGGGTTAGGGCTAGGGTTAGGGTTCGGGATAGCGTTAGGGTTAGGGTAAGGGTTAGGAATAGGGTTAGGGTTAGGGTTTGGGTTTCGGTTTGGGTTAGGGTTAGGGTTACGGTTACGGTTTGTGTTAGGATTAGGGTATGGGTTAAGGTTATGGTTAGGGTTTGGTTTAGGGTTAGGGTTAGGGTTAGGTTTCGGTTTAGGTTAGGGTTAGGGTTTGAATTTGGGTTAGGGTTGGGGTTATGGTTAGGGTTAGGGTTAGGGTTTGGATTAGGATTAGGGTTTCGGTTAGGGTTAGGTTTAGGGTTAGGGTTTGGGTTAGGGCTAGGGTTAGGGTTAGGGATAGGGTTTGGATTAGGGGTAGGGTTACACTTAGGGTTAGGGTTAGGGTGAGGGTTAGGGTTAGGATTAGGGTTTGAGTATGGTTTTGAGTTAGGTTTAGGAATAGGGTTAAGGTTAGGGTTCGGGTTTGGGTTTGGGTTAGGGTTAGGGTTAGGGTGAGGGTGAGGGTTTGGGTTAGGGTTAGCGTTAGGGTTAGGGTTAGGTTTAGGGTTAGAACTGGGGTTAGGGTTAGGGTTTGGTTTCGGGTTACGGTTAGGTTTAGGGTTTGTGTTAGGGTTAATGTTAGGTTTAGGGGTTAGGGTTAGGGTTAGGGTTCGGGTTTGGGTTAGGGTTAGGCTTACGGTTAGCGTTTGGTTAGGATTAGGTTTAGGGTTCCGGTTTGGGTTAGGGTTAGGCTTAGGGTTAGGGTTTGGGTTAGGGCTAGGGTTAGGGTTAGGGATAGCATTAAGTTTAGGGTGAGGGTTAGGGTTTGGTTTTGGTTAGGATTAGGGTTAGGGTTAGGGTTAGGTTTAGGGCTAGGGTTAGCGTTAGGGTTATGATTAGAGTTTGGGTTTGGGTTAGCGTTAGGTTTAGGGTTAGGTTTAGGGTTTGGGTTAGGGTTATGGTTAGGTTTAGGGTTAGGGTTAGGGTTAGGGGTAGTGTTTGGGTTAGGGCTAGGGTTAGGATTAGGTTTAAGGTTTGCGTTAATGTTAGGGTTAGGGTTAGTATGAGGATTAGGGTTAGGGATTAGGGTTAGGGATAGGGTTATTGTTAGCTTTAGGGTTAGGGTTAGGTTTAGGGCTAGGGTTAGATTTAGGGTTAGGTTTAGGATTAGGGTTAGGTTTTTGGTTTTAGTTAGGGTTAGGGTAAGGGTTAGTGCTTGTGTTAGGCTTAGGGTTAGGGTTAGCGTTAGGGTTTGGCGTTACGTTTAGGGCTGAATTAGGGTTAGGTTTATTGTTAGGGTTAGATTTAGGTTTAGGATTAAGTGTTAGGGATAGGGCTAGGGTTAGCGTAGGTTTTAGGGTTAGGGTTAGGTTTAGGGTTAGGGTTAGGGTTCGGGTTTGTGTTAGGGTTAGGGTTAGGGTTTGTGTTTGGGATTGTGTTAGGGTTAGGGATAGTGTTAGGGTTAGGGTTAGGGTTTGGGTTAGGGTGAGGGTTAGGGTTAGGGTTAGTGTTAGGATTTGCTTTAGGGTTAGGGTTAGAGTTAGGGTTTGGGTAAGGGTTAGGGTTAGCGTTAGGGTTAGGGTTAGGGTTAGGGTTAGGGTTAGGGATAGGGTTAGGTTTAGGGTTAGGGTTTGGGTAAGTGTTAGGTTTAGGGATAGAGTTAGGGTTAGGGTTAGGGTTTGGATTAGGGTTAGGGTTAGGATTTGGGTTTGGGTTTGGTTAGGGTTAGGGTTAGGGTTAGGGTTTGGGTTAGAGTTAGGATTAGGGGCAGGGTTAGTATTTGGGTTAGAGTTAGGGTTAGGGTTAGGGTTTGGGTTAGGGTTAGGGTTAGGTTTAGGGTTTGGGTTAGGGTTAATGTTACGTTTAGTGGTTATTGTTAGGTTTAGGGTTCGGGTTAGGGTTCGGGTTAGTGTTAGGGTTAGTGTTAGGGTTTGGGTAAGGATTAGGTTTAGGGTTCGGGTTTGTGTTAGGGTTAGGGTTAGGGTTAGGGTTAGGGTTAGCGTTAGGGTCATGATTAGAGTTTGGGTTTGGGTTAGGGTTAGGTTTAGGGTTAGGGTTAGGGTCAGGGTTTGGGTTAGGGTTAGGTTTAGGGTTAGGGTTAGGGTAATGGTTAGGGATAGGGTTAGGGTTAGGGTTTGGGTTTTGGTTTGGGTTAGGGTTAGGGTTACGGTTATGGTTAGTGTTAGTATTAGGGTATTGGTTTAGGTTATGGTTAGGGTTTGGGTTAGGGTTAGGGTTAGGGTTAGGGTTAGGTTTGGGTTTGGGTTAGGGTTAGGGTGAGGGTTAGGGTTAGGGTTAGGTTTTGTGTTTGGTTTTAGGTTAGGTTTAGCGATAGGGTTAGGGTTAGGGTTCGGGTTAGGGTTCGGGAGAGGGTTTGGGTTTGGAATAGATTTAGGGTTAGGGTTAGGGTTAGTGTTTAGTTTAGGATTAGGATTAGGGTTAGGGTTTGGGGTCAGCGGTTAATACTAGGGTTAGGGTTAGCGTTTGGGTTAGAGTTAGGGTTAGGGTTAGGGTTTGGTTTAGGGTTAGGGTTCAGGTTAGGGTAAGGGTTAGGGTTAGGGTTAGGGTTTCGTTTAGGGAAAGGTTTAGGGATAGGGTTAGGGTGAGGGTGAGGGTTTGGGTTAGGGTTAGGGTTAGTGTTAGGATTAGGGTTAGGGTTAGAGCTGGGGTTAGGATTAGGGTTTGGTTTCGGGTTACGGTTAGGTTTAGGGTTTGTGTTAGGGTTAATGTTAGGTTCAGGGGTTAGGGTTAAGGTTAGGGTTCGGGTTTGTGTTAGGGTTAGGCTTACGGTTAGGGTTTGTGTTAGGATTAGGTTTAGGGTTCGGGTTTGGGTTAGGGTTAGGTTTAGGGTTAGGGTTTGGGTTAGGGCTAGGGTTAGGGTTAGGGATAGCGTTAAGTTTAGTGTTAGGGTTAGGGTTTGGTTTTAGTTAGGATTAGGGTTAGGGTTAGGGTTAGGTTTAGGGCTAGGGTTAGCGTTAGAGTTATGATTAGAGTTTGGGTTTGGGTTAGGGTTAGGTTTAGGGTTTGGGTTAGGGTTACGGTTAGGGTTAGGGTTAGGGTTGGGGTAGTGTTTGGGTTAGGGTTAGGGTTAGGATTAGGTTTAAGGTTTGCGTTAATGTTAGGGTTAGGGTTAGAATGAGGATTAGGTTTAGGGATTAGGGTTAGGGATAGGGTTATTGTTAGCTTTAGGGTTAGGGTTAGGTTTAGGGTTAGGGTTAGATTTAGGGTTAGGTTTAGGATTAGGGTTAGGGTTTGGGTTTTAGTTAGGGTTAGGGTAAGGGTTAGTGTTTGTGTTAGGCTTAGGGTTAGGTTTAGCGTTAGGTTTAGGTGTTACGTTTAGGGCTGAATTAGGGTTAGGTTTACTGTTAGGGTTAGATTTAGGATTAGGATTAAGTGTTAGGGATAGGGCTAGTTTTAGCGCAGGTTTTAGGGTTAGGGTTAGGTTTAGGGTTAGGGTTAGGATTCGGGATTGTGTTAGGGTTAGGTTTAGGGTTTGTTTTTGGGATTGTGTTAGGGTTAGGGATAGTGTTAGGGTTAGGGTTAGGGTTTGGGTTAGGGTGAGGGTTAGGGTTAGGGTTAGTGTTAGGATTTGCTTTAGGGTTAGGGTTAGAGTTAGGGTTTGGGTAAGGGTTAGGGTTAGCGTTAGGGTTAGGGTTAGGGTTAGGGTTAGGGTTAGGGTAAAGGTTAGGGATAGGGTTAGGGTTAGGGTTTGGGTTTTGGTTTGGGTTAGGGTTAGGGTTACGGTTAGGGTTAGTGTTAGGATTAGGGTATGGGTTTAGGTTATGGTTAGGGTTTGGGTTAGGGTTAGGTTTAGGGTCAGGGTTAGGTTTGGGTTTGGGTTAGGGTTAGGATGAGGGTTAGGGTTAGGGTTAGGGTTATGGTTAGGTTTAGGGTCAGGGTATGGGTTAGAATTAGTGTTTAGGGTTAGGGTTTGGTTTCGGGTTACAGTCAGGGGTACGGTTAGGATTTAGGTTTGGGTTGTGGTTTGGTTTTGAATTAAGGTTAGTGTTAGGGTTAGGTATAGGTTTAGGCATCAGGGGTTAGGGTTTGGGTTAGGTTTAGGATTAGGGGCAGGGTTACGGTTTGGGTTAGAGTTAGGGTTATGGTTAGGGTTAGGATTTGGGTTAGTGCTAGGTTTAGGGTTAGGGATAGCGTTAGGGTTAGGGTAAGGGTTCGGGATAGGGTTAGGGTTAGGGTTTGGGTTTGGTTTGGGGTTAGGGTTAGGGTTACGGTTATGGTTAGTGTTAGGATTAGGGTATTGGTTTAGGTTATGGTTAGGGTTTGGGTTAGGGTTAGGGTTAGGGTTAGGGTTAGGTTTGGGTTTGGGTTAGGGTTAGGGTGAGGGTTAGGGTTAGGGTTAGGTTTTGTGTTTGGTTTTAGGTTAGGTTTAGCGATAGGGTTAGGGTTAGGGTTCGGGTTCGGGTTTCGGTTAGGGTTCGGGTTAGGGTTCGGGAGAGGGTTTGGGTTTGGAATAGAGTTAGGGTTAGGGTTAGGGTTAGTGTTTGGTTTAGGGTTAGGATTAGGGTTAGGGTTTGGGGTCAGCGGTTAGTGCTAGGGTTAGGGTTAGCGTTTGGGTTAGAGTTTGGGTTAGGGTTAGGGTTAGGATTAGGGTTAGGGTTAGAGCTGGGGTTAGGGTTAGGGTTTGGTTTCGGGTTACGGTTAGGTTTAGGGTTAGTGTTAGGGTTAATGTTAGGTTAGGGTTCGGATTTGTGTTAGGGTTAGGCTTACGGTTAGGGTTTGGGTTAGGATTAGGTTTATGGTTCGGGTTTGGGTTAGGGTTAGGTTTAGGGTTAGGGTTTGGGTTAGGGCTAGGGTTAGGGTTAGGGATAGCGTTAAGTTTAGTGTTAGGGTTAGGGTTTGGTTTTGGTTAGGATTAGGGTTAGGGTTAGGGCTAGGGTTAGTGTTAGGTTTATGATTAGAGTTTGGGTTTGGGTTAGGGTTAGGTTTAGGGTTTGGGTTAGGGTTACGGTTAGGGTTAGGGTTAGGGTAAGGGTTGGGGTAGTGTTTGGGTTAGGGCTAGGGTTAGGATTAGGTTTAAGGTTTGCGTTAATGTTAGGGTTAGGGTTAGAATGAGGATTAGGGTTAGGGATTAGGGTTAGGGATAGGGTCATTTTTAGCTTTAGGGTTAGGGTTAGGTTTAGGGTTAGGGTTAGATTTAGGGTTAGGTTTAGGATTAGGGTTAGGGTTTGGGTTTTAGTTTGGGTTAGGGTAAGGGTTAGTGTTTGTGTTAGGCTTTGGGTTAGGGTTAGCTTTAGGGTTAGGCGTTACGTTTAGGGCTGAATTAGGGTTAGGTTTACTGTTAGGGTTAGATTTAGGTTTAGGATTAAGTGTTAGGGATAGGGCTAGTTTTAGCTTAGGTTTTAGGGTTAGGGTTAGGTTTAGGGTTAGGGTTAGGATTTGGGTTTGTGTTAGGGTTAGGGTTAGGGTTTGTGTTTGGGATTGTGTTAGGGTTAGGGATAGTGTTAGGGTTAGGGTTAGGGTTTAGGTTAGGGTGAGGGTTAGGGTGAGGGTTAGTGTTAGGATTTGCTTTAAGGTTAGGGTTAGAGTTAGGGTTTGGGTAAGGGTTAGGGTTAGCGTTAGGGTTAGGGTTAGGGTTAGGGTTAGGGTTAGGGTTAGGTATAGGGTTAGGTTTAGGGTTAGGGTTTGGGTAAGTGTTAGGTTTAGGGATAGAGTTAGGGTTAGGTTTAGGGTTTGGGTTAGGGTTAGGGTTAGGGTTTGGGTTTGAGTTTGGGTTAGGGTTAGGGTTAGGGTTAGGGTTTGGGTTAGAGTTAGGATTAGGGGCAGGGTTAGTATTTGGGTTAGAGTTAGGGTTAGGGTTAAGGTTTGGGTTAGGGTTAGGGTTAGGTTTTGGGTTAGGGTTAATGTTACGTTTAGTGGTTATTGTTAGGTTTAGGGTTCGGGTTAGGGTTAGGGTTAGGGTTAGTGTTAGGGTTTGGGTAAGGATTAGGTTTAGGGTTCGGGTTTGTGTTAGGGTTAGGGTTAGGGTTAGGGTTAGAATTAGGGTTATGATTAGAGTTTGGGTTTGGGTTAGGGTTAGGTTTAGGGTTAGGGTTAGGTTCAGGGTTTGGGTTTGGGTTAGGTTTAGATTTAGGGTTAGGGTAAGGGTTAGGGATAAGGTTAGGGTTAGGGTTTGGGTTTTGGTTTGGGTTAGGGTTAGGGTTACGGTTAGGGTTAATGTTAGGAGTAGGGTATGGGTTTAGGTTATCGTTAGGGTTTGGGTTAGGGTTAGGTTTAGGGTTAGGGTTAGGTTTGGGTTTGGGTTAGGGTTAGGATTAGGGTTAGGGTTAGAGTTAGTGTTTGAGTTCGGTTTTGCGTTAGGTTTGGCGTTAGGGTTAAAGTTAGGTTTCTGGTTCTGGTTTGGGTTAGGATTAGTGTTAGTGTTACGGTTTGGGTTTGGTTTAGGTTTAGGGTTAGGTTTAGGATTAGGGTGCGGCTTAGTATTAGGGTTTGAGTTTGGGTTAGGGTTAGAGTTAGGTTAGGTTAGGGTTACGGTTTGGGTTAGGATTAGGTTTGGGTTTGGGTTAGGGTTAGGATGAGGGTTAGGGTTAGGGTTAGGGTTATGGTTAAGTTTAGGGTCAGGGTTT
This sequence comes from Eospalax fontanierii, assembly GCA_035773235.1. Taxonomy (NCBI): domain Eukaryota; kingdom Metazoa; phylum Chordata; class Mammalia; order Rodentia; family Spalacidae; genus Eospalax; species Eospalax fontanierii. Next base: position 290,318 of record JAJHUQ010000039.1, on the reverse strand, counting down.
GGGTTAGAATTAGGGTTTATGGTTAGGGTTTGGGTTCGGGTTACAGTCAGGGTTACGGTTAGGATTTAGGTTTGGGTTGTGGTTTGGTTTTGAATTAAGGTTAGGGTTAGGGTTAGGTATAGGGTTAGGCATCAGGGGTTAGGGTTTGGGTTAGGTTTAAGATTAGGGGCAGGGTTACGGTTTGGATTAGAGTTAGTGTTATGTTTAGGGTTAGGATTTGGGTATGGGCTAGGGTTGGCGTTAGGGATAGGGTTCGGTTTAGGGTAAGGGTACGGGATAGGGTTAGGGTTAGGGTTTGGGTTTGTATTGGGTTTAGGGTTAGGGTTACGGTTATGGTTAGTGTTAGGATTAGGGTATTGGTTTAGGTTATGGTTAGGCTTTGGGTTAGGGTTAGGTTTAGGGTTAGGGTTACGGTTAGGGTTAGGGTTAGGTTTGGGTTTGGGTTAGGGTTAGGGTGACGGTTAGGGTTAGGGTTAGGTTTTGTGTTTGGTTTTAGGTTAGGTTTAGCGATAGGGTTAGGGTTTGGGTTCGGGTTCGGGTTTGGGTTAGGGTTCGGGTTAGGGTTCGGGAGAGGGTTTGGGTTTGGAATAGAGTTAGGGTTAGGGTTAGGGTTAGTGTTTGGTTTAGGGTTAGGATTAGGGTTAGGGTTTGGGGTCAGCGGTTAGTGCTAGGGTTAGGGTTAGCGTTTGGGTTAGGGTTAGGGTTAGGGTTAGGGTTTGGTTTAGGGTTAGGGTTAAGGTTAGGGTAAGGGTTAGGGTTAGGGTTAGTGTTTGGTTTAGGAATAGGTTTAGGGATAGGGTTAGGGTGAGGGTGAGGGTTTGGGTTAGGGTTAGGGTTAGGGTTAATGTTAGGGTTAGGGTTAGAGCTGGGTTTAGGGTTAGGGTTTGGTTTCGGGTTACGGTTAGGTTTAGGGTTTGTGTTAGGGTTAATGTTAGTTTTAGGGGTTAGGGTTAGGGTTAGGGTTCGGGTTTGGGTTAGGGTTAGGCTTACGGTTAGGGTTTGGGTTAGGATTAGGTTTAGGGTTAGGGTTAGGTTTAGGGCTAGGGTTAGCGTTAGGGTTATGATTAGAGTTTGGGTTTGGGTTAGGGTTAGGTTTAGGGTTTGGGTTAGGGTTATGGTTAGGGTTAGGGTTAGGGTTAGGGTTGGGGTAGTGTTTGGGTTAGGGCTAGGGTTAAGATTAGGTTTAAGGTTTGCGTTAATGTTAGGGTTAGGTTTAGAATGAGGATTAGGTGTAGGGATTAGGGTTAGGGATAGGGTTATTGTTAGCTTTAGGGTTAGGGTTAGGTTTAGGGTTAGGGTTAGATTTAGGGTTAGGTTTAGGATTAGGGTTAGGGTTTGTGTTTTAGTTAGGGTTAGGGTAAGGGTTAGTGTTTGTGTTAGGCTTAGGGTTAGGGTTAGCGTTAGGATTAGGCGTTACGTTTAGGGCTGAATTAGGGTTAGGTTAGGGTTAGGGTTAGGGTTAGGGTTAGGGTTAGAATTAGGGTTATGATTAGAGTTTGGGTTTGGGTTAGGGTTAGGTTTAGGGTTAGGGTTAGGTTCAGGGTTTGGGTTTGGGTTAGGTTTACGGTTAGGTTTAGGGTAAGGGTTAGGGATAGGGTTAGGGTTAGGGTTTGGGTTTTGGTTTGGGTTAGGGTTAGGGTTACTGTTAGGGTTAGTGTTAGGATTAGGGTATGTGTTTAGGTTATGGTTAGGGTTTGGGTTAGGGTTAGGTTTAGGGTTAGGGTTAGGTTTGGGTTTGGGTTAGGGTTAGGATGAGGGTTAGGGTTAGGGTTAGGGTTATGGTTAGGTTTAGGGTCAGGGTTTGGGTTAGAATTAGGGTTTGGGGTTAGGGTTTTGTTTCGGGTTACAGTCAGGGTTACGGTTAGGATTTAGGTTTGGGTTGTGGTTTGGTTTTGAATTAAGGTTAGTGTTAGGGTTAGGTATAGGGTTAGGCATCAGGGGTTAGGGTTAGGGTTAGGGTTCGGGTTTGGGTTAGGGTTAGGCTTACGGTTAGGGTTTGGGTTAGGATTAGGTTTAGGGTTAGGGTTAGGTTTAGGGCTAGGGTTAGCGTTAGGGTTATGATTAGAGTTTGGGTTTGGGTTAGGGTTTGGGTTAGGGTTATGGTTAGGGTTAGGGTTAGGGTTAGGGTTGGGGTAGTGTTTGGGATAGGGCTAGGGTTAGGATTAGGTTTAAGGTTTGCGTAAATGTAAGGGTTAGGGTTAGAATGAGGATTAGAGTTAGGGATTAGGGTTAGGGATAGGGTTATTGTTAGCTTTAGGGTTAGGGTTAGGTTTAGGGTTAGGGTTAGATTTAGCGTTAGGTTTAGAATTAGAGTTAGAGTTTGGGTTTTAGTTAGTGTTAGGTTAAGGGTTAGTGTTTGTGTTAGGGTTAGGGTTATGTTTAGCGTTAGGGTTAGGCGTTACGGTTAGGACTGAATTAGGGTTAGGTTTACTGTTAGGGTTAGATTTAGGTTTAGGATTAAGTGTTAGGGATAGGGCTAGTTTTAGCGTAGGTTTTAGGGTTAGGGTTAGGTTTAGGGTTAGGGTTAGGATTCGGGTTTGTGTTAGGGTTAGGGTTAGGGTTTGTGTTTGGGATTGTGTTAGGGTTAGGGATAGTGTTAGGGTTAGGGTTAGGGTTTGGGTTAGGGTGAGGGTTAGGGTTAGGGTTAGTGTTAGGATTTGCTTTAGGGTTAGGCTTAGAGTTAGGGTTTGGGTAAGGGTTAGGGTTAGCGTTAGGGTTAGGGTTAGGGTTAGGGTTAGGGATAGGGTTAGGTTTAGGGTTAGGGTTTGGGTAAGTGTTAAGTTTAGGGACAGAGTTAGGATTAGGGTTAGGGTTTGGGTTAGGGTTAGGGTTAGGGTTTTGGTTTGGGTTTGGGTTAGGTTTAGGGTTAGGGTTAGGGTTTGGGTTAGAGTCAGGATTAGGGGCAGGGTTAGTATTTGGGTTAGAATTAGGGTTAGGGTTATGGGTTTGGGTTAGGGTTAGGTTTAGGTTTAGGGTTTGGGTTAGGGTTAATGTTACGTTTAGTGGTTATTGTTAGGTTTAGGGTTCGGGTTAGGGTTAGGGTTAGGGTTAGTGTTAGGGTTTGGGTAAGGATTAGGTTTAGGGTTCGGGTTTGTGTTAGGGTTAGGGTTAGGGTTAGGGTTAGCATTAGGGTTATGATTAGAGTTTGGGTTTTGGTTAGGGTTAGGTTTAGGGTTAGGGTTAGGGTCAGGGTTTGGGTTAGTTTTAGGTTTAGGGTTAGGGTTAGGGTAAAGGTTAGGGATAGGGTTAGGTTTAGGGTTTGGGTTTTGGTTTGGGTTAGGGTTAGGGTTACGGATAGGGTTAGTGTTAGGATTAGGGTATGGGTTCAGGTTATGGTTAGGGTTTGGGTTAGGGTTAGGTTTAGGGTTAGGGTTAGGTTTGGGTTTGGGTTAGGGTTAGGATGAGGGTTAGGGTTAGGGTTAGGGTTTGAGTTTGGTTTCCGTTTAGGTTTAGTGATAGGGTTAAAGTTCGGGTTCTGGTTCGGGTTTCGGTTAGGGTTAGGGTTAGAGTTTGGGTTTGGGTTTGGTTTAGGTTTAGGGTTAGGTTTAGGATTAGGGTGCGGGTTAGTATTAGGGTTTGAGTTTGGGTTAGGGTTAGAGTTAGGTTAGGGTTTGGGTTAGGGTTAGGGTTTGGGTTAGGGTTAGGGTTTGGGTTTGGGTTAGGGTTAGGGTTATGGTTAGGTTTAGGGTCAGGGTTTGGGTTAGAATTAGGGTTTGGGGTTAGGGTTTGGGTTCGGGTTACAGTCAGGGTTATGGTTAGGGTTTAGGTTTGGGTTGTGGTTTGGTTTTGAATTAAGGTTAGGGTTAGTGTTAGGTATATGGTTAGGCATCAGGGGTTAGGGTTTGGGTTAGGTTTAGGATTAGGGGCAGGGTTACGGTTTGGGTTAGAGTTAGGGTTATGGTTAGGATTAGGATTTGGGTTAGGGGTAGGGTTAGGGTAAGGATAGCGTTAGGGTTAGGGTAAGGGTTCGGGATAGGGTTAGGGTTACGGTTTGGGTTTGGTTTGGGGTTAGGGTTACGGTTACGATTATGGTTAGTGTTAGGATTAGGGTATTGGTTTAGGTTATGGTTAGGGTTTGGGTTAGGTTTTGGGTTAGGGTTAGGGTTAGGTTTAGGGTTTGGATTAGGATTAGGTTTAAGGTTAGGGTTTGGGTTAGGGCTAGGGTTAGGGTTAGGGATAGCGTTAGGGTTAGGGTAAGGGTTAGGAATAGGGTTAGGGTTAGGGTTTGGGTTTCGGTTTGGGTTAGGGTTAGGGTTACGGTTACGGTTTGTGTTAGGATTAGGGTATGGGTTAAGGTTATGGTTAGGGTTTGGTTTAGGGTTAGGGTTAGGGTTAGGTTTCGGTTTAGGTTAGGGTTAGGGTGAGGGTTAGGGTTAGGGTTAGGGTTAGGGTTTGGATTAGGGTTAGGGTTAGTGTTAGGTGTAGGGTTAGGTTTTGGCTTAGGTTTAGGGTTAGGGTTAGTGTTAGGTTTTGGGTTTGGGTTTGTTTTAGGTTTAGGCTTAGGGTTAGGATTAGGGTTCGGGTTAGGATTAGGGTTTGGGTTTGGATTAGTGGTAGGGTTAGGCTTAGGGTTAGGGTTAGGGTTAGGGTTTGAATCTGGGTTAGAGTTAGGGTTATGGTTAGTGTTAGGGTTTGGGTTTGGATTAGGATTATGGTTTGGGTAAGGGTTAGGTTTAGGGTTAGGGGTTGGGTTAGGGCTAGGGTTAGGGTTAGGGATAGGGTTTGGATTAGGGGTAGGGTTAAGCTTAGGGTTAGGGTTAGGGTGAGGGTTAGGGTTAGGGTTAGGGTTTGAGTTTGGTTTTGGGTTAGGTTTAGCAATAGGGTTAAGGTTAGGGTTCGGGTTCGGGTTTGGGTTAGGGTTAGGGTTAGGGTGAGAGTGAGGGTTTGGGTTAGGGTTAGCGTTAGGGTTAGGGTTAGGTTTAGGGTTAGAACTGGGGTTAGGGTTAGGGTTTGGTTTCGGGTTACGGTTAGGTTTAGGGTTTGTGTTAGGGTTAATGTTAGGTTTAGGGGTTAGGGTTAGGGTTAGGGTTCGGGTTTGGGTTAGGGTTAGGCTTACGGTTAGCGTTTGGTTAGGATTAGGTTTAGGGTTCCGGTTTGGGTTAGGGTTAGGCTTAGGGTTAGGGTTTGGGTTAGGGCTAGGGTTAGGGTTAGGGATAGCATTAAGTTTAGGGTGAGGGTTAGGGTTTGGTTTTGGTTAGGATTAGGGTTAGGGTTAGGGTTAGGTTTAGGGCTAGGGTTAGCGTTAGGGTTATGATTAGAGTTTGGGTTTGGGTTAGCGTTAGGTTTAGGGTTAGGTTTAGGGTTTGGGTTAGGGTTACGGTTAGGTTTAGGGTTAGGGTTAGGGTTAGGGGTAGTGTTTGGGTTAGGGCTAGGGTTAGGATTAGGTTTAAGGTTTGTGTTAATGTTAGGGTTAGGGTTAGAATGAGGATTAGGTTTAGGGATTAGGGTTAGGGATAGGGTTATTGTTAGCTTTAGGGTTAGGGTTAGGTTTAGGGTTAGGGTTAGATTTAGGGTTAGGTTTAGGATTAGGGTTAGGTTTTGGGTTTTAGTTAGGGTTAGGGTAAGGGTTAGTGCTTGTGTTAGGCTTAGGGTTAGGGTTAGCGTTAGGGTTAGGCGTTACGTTTAGGGCTGAATTAGGGTTAGGTTTATTGTTAGGGTTAGATTTAGGTTTAGGATTAAGTGTTAGGGATAGGGCTAGGGTTAGCGTATGTTTTAGGGTTAGGGTTAGGTTTAGGGTTAGGGTTAGGGTTCGGGTTTGTGTTAGGGTTAGGGTTAGGGTTTGTGTTTGGGATTGTGTTAGGTTTAGGGATAGTGTTAGGGTTAGGGTTAGGGTTTGGGTTAGGGTGAGGGTTAGGGTTAGGGTTAGTGTTCGGATTTGCTTTAGGGTTAGGGTTAGAGTTAGGGTTTGGGTAAGGATTAGGGTTAGCGTTAGGGTTAGGGTTAGGGTTAGGGTTAGGGTTAGGGATAGGGTTAGGTTTAGGGTTAGGGTTTGGGTAAGTGTTAGGTTTAGGGATAGAGTTAGGGTTAGTGTTATGGTTTGGGTTAGGGTTAGGGTTAGGGTTTGGGTTTGGGTTTGGGTTAGGGTTAGGGTTAGGGTTAGGGTTAGGGTTTGGGTTAGAGTTAGGATTAGGGGCAGGGTTAGTATTTGGGTTAGAGTTAGGGTTAGGGTTAGGGTTTGGGTTAGGGTTAGGGTTAGGTTTAGGGTCAGGGTTAGGGTTAGGGTTAGGTTTAGGGTTAGGGTTTGGGTTAGGGCTAGGGTTAGGGTTAGGGATAGCGTTAGGATTAGGGTAAGGGTTAGTGATAGGGTTAGGGTTAGGGTTTGGGTTTTGGTTTGGGTTAGGGTTAGGGTTACGGTTTGGGTTAGTGTTAGGATTAGGGTATGGGTTTAGGTTATGGTTAGGGTTTGGGTTAGGGTTAGGTTTAGGGTTAGGGTTAGGTTTGGGTATGGGTTAGGGTTAGGATGAGGGTTAGGGTTAGGGTTAGGGTTTGAGTTTGGTTTTGGGTTAGGTTTAGCGATAGGGTTAAAGTTAGGGTTCTGGTTCGGGTTTGGGTTAGGGTTAGGGTTAGGGTTTGGGTTTAGGTTTGGTTTAGGTTTAGGGTTAGGTTTAGGATTAGGGTGCGGGTTAGTATTATGGTTTGAGTTTGGGTTAGCGTTAGAGTTAGGTTAGGGTTTGGGTTAGGGTTAGGCTTTGGGTTAGTGTTAGGGTTTGGGTTTGGGTTAGGTTTAGGGTTATGGTTAGGGTTAGGGTCAGGGTTTGGGTTAGAATTAGGGTTTGTGGTTAGGGTTTGGGTTCGGGTTACAGTCAGGGTTACGGTTAGGATTTAGGTTTGGGTTGTGGTTTGGTTTTGAGTTAAGGTTAGGGTTAGGGTTAGGTATAGGGTTAGGCATCAGGGGTTAGGGTTAGCGTTAGGGTTAGGGTTTGGGTTAGGTTTAGGATTAGGGGCAGGGTTACGGTTTGGGTTAGAGTTAGGGTTATGGTTAGGGTTAGGATTTGGGTTAGCGCTAGGGTTATGGTTAGGGATAGCGTTAGGGTTAGGGTAAGGGTTCGGGATAGGGTTAGGGTTAGGGTTTGGGTTTGGTTTGGGGTTAGGGTTAGGGTTACGGTTAGGGTTAGTGTTAGGATTAGGGTATTGGTTTAGGTTATGGTTAGGGTTTGGGTTAGGGTTAGGGTTAGGGTTAGGGTTTGGTTTAGGGATAGGTTTAGGGATAGTGTTAGGGTTAGTGTTAAGGTTTGGATTAGGGTTAGAGTTAGGGTTTTGCTTTGGTTTTGGGTTAGGGTTAGCGTTAGGGTTAGGGTTAGGGATAGGGTTAGGTTTTGGGTTAGGGTTTCGGGAAGTGTTAGGTTTAGGGATAGAGTTAGGTTTAGGTTTATGGTTTGGGTTAGGCTTAGGGTTAGTGTTTGGGTTTGGGTTTGGGTTAAGTTTAGGGTTAGAGTTAGGATTAGAGTTAGCGTTAGGATTAGGGTTTTTCTTTATGTTAGGTTTGGGGGTATGGTTAGTGTTTCGGTAAATGTTAGGTTTAGGGTTAGGGTTTGGTTTAGGGTTAGGGTTAGACTTAGGGTTTGGGTTAGGGTTAGGGTTAGGGTTAGGATTAGGGTAAGGGTTAGGGTTAGGGTTAGGGTTAGGGTTAGGGTTAGGGTTACGGTTTGGGTTTGGATTAGGGTTAGGGTTAGGGTAAGGGTTTGGGTTAGGGATAGGTTTAGGGTTTGGGTAAGCGTTAGGGTTAGGTTTAGGGTTAGGGTTAGTGTTAGGATTTGGGTTAAGGTTAGGGTTTCGGTTTGTCTTAGGTTTAGGGTTAGGGTTAGGGTAAGGGTTAGGGTTAGGGTTACGATTTGGGTTTGGGTTAGAGTTAGGATTAGGGGCAGGGTTAGGTTTTGTGTTAGAGTTAGGGTTTGGGTTAGGGTTTGGGTTAGGGTTAGGGTTAGGTTGAGGGTTTGGATTAGGGTTAGGTTTAGGGTTAGGGTTAGGGTTAGGGCTAGGGTTAGGGTTAAGGATAGCGTTAGGGTTAGGGTAAGGGTTAGGAATAGGGTTAGGGTTAGGGTTTGGGTTTCGGTTTGGGTTAGGGTTAGGGTTACGGTTACGGTTTGTGTTAGGATTAGGGTATGGGTTAAATTTATGGTTAGGGTTTGGGTTAGGGTTAGGGTTAGGGTTAAGTTTCGGTTTAGGTTAGGGTTAGGGTGAGGGTTAGGGTTAGGGTTAGGGTTAGGGTTTGGATTAGGGTTAGGGTTAGTGTTAGGTGTAGGGTTAGGTTTTGGGTTAGGTTTAGGGTTAGGGTTAGTGTTAGGTTTTGGGTTTGGGTTTTTTTATGTTTAGGCTTAGGGTTAGGATTAGGGTTCGGGTTAGGATTAGGGTTTGGGTTTGGATTAGGGGTAGGGTTAGGCTTAGGGTTAGGGTTAGGGTTAGGGTTTGAATTTGGGTTAGGGTTAGGGTTATGGTTAGGGTTAGGGTTAGGGTTTGGGTTAGGATTAGGTTTTGGGTTAGGGTTAGGTTTAGGGTTAGGGTTTGGGTTAGGGCTAGGGTTAGGGTTAGGGATAGGGTTTGGATTAGGGGTAGGGTTACGCTTAGGGTTAGGGTTAGGGTGAGGGTTAGGGTTAGGGTTATGGTTTGAGTTTGGTTTTGGGTTAGGTTTAGCGATAGGGTTAAGGTTAGGGTTCGGGTTCGGGTTTGGGTTAGGGTTAGGTTTAGGGTGAGGGTGGGGGTTTGGGTTAGGGTTAGGGTTAGGGTTAATGTTAGGGTTAGGGTTAGAGCTGGGGTTAGGGTTAGGGTTTGGTTTCGGGTTACGGTTAGGTTTAGGGTTTGTGTTAGGGTTAATGTTAGTTTTAGGGGTTAGGGTTAGGGTTAGGGTTCGGGTTTGGGTTAGGGTTAGGCTTACGGTTAGGGTTTGGGTTAGGATTAGGTTTAGGGTTAGGGTTAGGTTTAGGGCTAGGGTTAGCGTTAGGGTTATGATTAGAGTTTGGGTTTGGGTTAGGGTTAGGTTTAGGGTTTGGGTTAGGGTTACGGTTAGGGTTAGGGTTAGGGTTAGGGTTGGGGTAGTGTTTGGGTTAGGGCTAGGGTTAGGATTAGGTTTAAGGTTTGCGTTAATGTTAGGGTTAGGGTTAGAATGAGGATTAGGGTTATTGATTAGGGTTAGGGATAGGGTTATTGTTAGCTTTAGGGTTAGGGTTAGGTTTAGGGTTAGGGTTAGATTTAGGGTTAGGTTTAGGATTAGGGTTAGGGTTTGGGTTTTAGTTAGGGTTAGGGTAAGGGTTAGTGTTTGTGTTAGGGTTAGGGTTAGGTTTAGCGTTAGGGTTAGGCGTTACGTTTAGGGCTGAATTAGGGTTAGGTTTACTGTTAGGGTTAGATTTAGGTTTAGGATTAAGTGTTAGGGATAGGGCTAGTTTTAGCGTAGGTTTTAGGGTTAGGGTTAGGTTTAGGGTTAGGGTTAGGATTCGGGTTTGTGTTAGGGTTAGGGTTAGGGTTTGTGTTTGGGATTGTGATAGGGTTAGGGATAGTGTTAGGGTTAGGGTTAGGGTTTGGGTTAGGGTGAGGGTTAGGGTTAGGGTTAGTGTTAGGATTTGCTTTAGGGTTAGGCTTAGAGTTAGGGTTTGGGTAAGGGTTAGGGTTAGCGTTAGGGTTAGGGTTAGGGTTAGGGTTAGGGATAGGGTTAGGTTTAGGGTTAGGGTTTGGGTAAGTGTTAAGTTTAGGGACAGAGTTAGGATTAGGGTTAGGGTTTGGGTTAGGGTTAGGGTTAGGGTTTGGGTTTGGGTTTGGGTTAGGTTTAGGGTTAGGGTTAGGGTTTGGGTTAGAGTCAGGATTAGGGGCAGGGTTAGTATTTGGGTTAGAATTAGGGTTAGGGTTATGGGTTTGGGTTAGGGTTAGGTTTAGGTTTAGGGTTTGGGTTAGGGTTAATGTTACGTTTAGTGGTTGTTGTTAGGTTTAGGGTTCGGGTTAGGGTTAGGGTTAGGGTTAGTGTTAGGGTTTGGGTAAGGATTAGGTTTAGGGTTCGGGTTTGTGTTAGGGTTAGGTTTAGGGTTAGGGTTAGCATTAGGGTTATGATTAGAGTTTGGGTTTTGGTTAGGGTTAGGTTTAGGGTTAGGGTTAGGGTCAGGGTTTGGGTTAGTTTTAGGTTTAGGGTTAGGGTTAGGGTAAAGGTTAGGGATAGGGTTAGGTTTAGGGTTTGGGTTTTGGTTTGGGTTAGGGTTAGGGTTACGGTTAGGGTTAGTGTTAGGATTAGGGTATGGGTTCAGGTTATGGTTAGGGTTTGGGTTAGGGTTAGGTTTAGGGTTAGGGTTAGGTTTGGGTTTGGGTTAGGGTTAGGATGAGGGTTAGGGTTAGGGTTAGGGTTTGAGTTTGGTTTTGGGTTAGGTTTAGTGATAGGGTTAAAGTTCGGGTTCTGGTTCGGGTTTGGGTTAGGGTTAGGGTTAGAGTTTGGGTTTGGGTTTGGTTTAGGTTTAGGGTTAGGTTTAGGATTAGGGTGCGGGTTAGTATTAGGGTTTGAGTTTGGGTTAGGGTTAGAGTTAGGTTAGGGTTTGGGTTAGGGTTAGGGTTTGGGTTAGGGTTAGGGTTTGGGTTTGGGTTAGGGTTAGGGTTATGGTTAGGTTTAGGGTCAGGGTTTGGGTTAGAATTAGGGTTTGGGGTTAGGGTTTGGGTTCGGGTTACAGTCAGGGTTATGGTTAGGATTTAGGTTTGGGTTGTGGTTTGGTTTTGAATTAAGGTTAGGGTTAGTGTTAGGTATATGGTTAGGCATCAGGGGTTAGGGTTTGGGTTAGGTTTAGGATTAGGGGCAGGGTTAGGGTTTGGGTTAGAGTTAGGGTTATGGTTAGGATTAGGATTTGGGTTAGGGGTAGGGTTAGGGTAAGGATAGCGTTAGGGTTAGGGTAAGGGTTCGGGATAGGGTTAGGGTTACGGTTTGGGTTTTTTTTGGGGTTAGGGTTACGGTTACGATTATGGTTAGTGTTAGGATTAGGGTATTGGTTTAGGTTATGGTTAGGGTTTGGGTTAGGTTTTGGGTTAGGGTTAGGGTTAGGTTTAGGGTTTGGATTAGGATTAGGTTTAAGGTTAGGGTTTGGGTTAGGGCTAGGGTTAGGGTTAGGGATAGCGTTAGGGTTAGGGTAAGGGTTAGGAATAGGGTTAGGTTTAGGGTTTGGGTTTCGGTTTGGGTTAGGGTTAGGGTTACGGTTACGGTTTGTGTTAGGGTTAGGGTTTGGGTTTGGGTTTGGGTTAGGTTTAGGGTTAGGGTTAGGGTTTGGGTTAGAGTCAGGATTAGGGGCAGGGTTAGTATTTGGGTTAGAATTAGGGTTAGGGTTATGGGTTTGGGTTAGGGTTAGGTTTAGGTTTAGGGTTTGGGTTAGGGTTAATGTTACGTTTAGTGGTTATTGTTAGGTTTAGGGTTCGGGTTAGGGTTAGGGTTAGGGTTAGTGTTAGGGTTTGGGTAAGGATTAGGTTTAGGGTTCGGGTTTGTGTTAGGGTTAGGGTTAGGGTTAGGGTTAGCATTAGGGTTATGATTAGAGTTTGGGTTTTGGTTAGGGTTAGGTTTAGGGTTAGGGTTAGGGTCAGGGTTTGGGTTAGTTTTAGGTTTAGGGTTAGGGTTAGGGTAAAGGTTAGGGATAGGGTTAGGTTTAGGGTTTGCGTTTTGGCTTGCGTTAGGCTTAGGGTTACGGTTAGGGTTAGTGTTAGCATTAGGGTATGGGTTCAGGTTAAGGTTAGGGCTTGGGCTAGGGTTAGGTTTAGGGTGAGGGTTAGGTCTGGGTTTGGGTTAGGGTTAGGATGAGGGTTAGGGTTAGGGTTAGGGTTTGAGTTTGGTTTTGGGTTAGGTTTAGTGATAGGGTTAAAGTTCGGGTTCTGGTTCGGGTTTGGGTTAGGGTTAGGGTTAGAGTTTGGGTTTGGGTTTGGTTTAGGTTTAGGGTTAGGTTTAGGATTAGGGTGCGGGTTAGTATTAGGGTTTGAGTTTGGGTTAGGGTTAGAGTTAGGTTAGGGTTTGGGTTAGGGTTAGGGTTTGGGTTAGGGTTAGGGTTTGGGTTTGGGTTAGGGTTAGGGTTATGGTTAGGTTTAGGGTCAGGGTTTGGGTTAGAATTAGGGTTTGGGGTTAGGGTTTGGGTTCGGGTTACAGTCAGGGTTATGGTTAGGATTTAGGTTTGGGTTGTGGTTTGGTTTTGAATTAAGGTTAGGGTTAGTGTTAGGTATATGGTTAGGCATCAGGGGTTAGGGTTTGGGTTAGGTTTAGGATTAGGGGCAGGGTTACGGTTTGGGTTAGAGTTAGGGTTATGGTTAGGATTAGGATTTGGGTTAGGGGTAGGGTTAGGGTAAGGATAGCGTTAGGGTTAGGGTAAGGGTTCGGGATAGGGTTAGGGTTACGGTTTGGGTTTTTTTTGGGGTTAGGGTTACGGTTACGATTATGGTTAGTGTTAGGATTAGGGTATTGGTTTAGGTTATGGTTAGGGTTTGGGTTAGGTTTTGGGTTAGGGTTAGGGTTAGGTTTAGGGTTTGGATTAGGATTAGGTTTAAGGTTAGGGTTTGGGTTAGGGCTAGGGTTAGGGTTAGGGATAGCGTTAGGGTTAGGGTAAGGGTTAGGAATAGGGTTAGGTTTAGGGTTTGGGTTTCGGTTTGGGTTAGGGTTAGGGTTACGGTTACGGTTTGTGTTAGGGTTAGGGTTTGGGTTTGGGTTTGGGTTAGGTTTAGGGTTAGGGTTAGGGTTTGGGTTAGAGTCAGGATTAGGGGCAGGGTTAGTATTTGGGTTAGAATTAGGGTTAGGGTTATGGGTTTGGGTTAGGGTTAGGTTTAGGTTTAGGGTTTGGGTTAGGGTTAATGTTACGTTTAGTGGTTATTGTTAGGTTTAGGGTTCGGGTTAGGGTTAGGGTTAGGGTTAGTGTTAGGGTTTGGGTAAGGATTAGGTTTAGGGTTCGGGTTTGTGTTAGGGTTAGGGTTAGGGTTAGGGTTAGCATTAGGGTTATGATTAGAGTTTGGGTTTTGGTTAGGGTTAGGTTTAGGGTTAGGGTTAGGGTCAGGGTTTGGGTTAGTTTTAGGTTTAGGGTTAGGGTTAGGGTAAAGGTTAGGGATAGGGTTAGGTTTAGGGTTTGGGTTTTGGTTTGGGTTAGGGTTAGGGTTACGGTTAGGGTTAGTGTTAGGATTAGGGTATGGGTTCAGGTTATGGTTAGGGTTTGGGTTAGGGTTAGGTTTAGGGTTAGGGTTAGGTTTGGGTTTGGGTTAGGGTTAGGATGAGGGTTAGGGTTAGGGTTAGGGTTTGAGTTTGGTTTCGGTTTAGGTTTAGTGATAGGGTTAAAGTTCGGGTTCTGGTTCGGGTTTCGGTTAGGGTTAGGGTTAGAGTTTGGGTTTGGGTTTGGTTTAGGTTTAGGGTTAGGTTTAGGATTAGGGTGCGGGTTAGTATTAGGGTTTGAGTTTGGGTTAGGGTTAGAGTTAGGTTAGGGTTTGGGTTAGGGTTAGGGTTTGGGTTAGGGTTAGGGTTTGGGTTTGGGTTAGGGTTAGGGTTATGGTTAGGTTTAGGGTCAGGGTTTGGGTTAGAATTAGGGTTTGGGGTTAGGGTTTGGGTTCGGGTTACAGTCAGGGTTATGGTTAGGGTTTAGGTTTGGGTTGTGGTTTGGTTTTGAATTAAGGTTAGGGTTAGTGTTAGGTATATGGTTAGGCATCAGGGGTTAGGGTTTGGGTTAGGTTTAGGATTAGGGGCAGGGTTACGGTTTGGGTTAGAGTTAGGGTTATGGTTAGGATTAGGATTTGGGTTAGGGGTAGGGTTAGGGTAAGGATAGCGTTAGGGTTAGGGTAAGGGTTCGGGATAGGGTTAGGGTTACGGTTTGGGTTTGGTTTGGGGTTAGGGTTCCGGTTACGATTATGGTTAGTGTTAGGATTAGGGTATTGGTTTAGGTTATGGTTAGGGTTTGGGTTAGGTTTTGGGTTAGGGTTAGGGTTAGGTTTAGGGTTTGGATTAGGATTAGGTTTAAGGTTAGGGTTTGGGTTAGGGCTAGGGTTAGGGTTAGGGATAGCGTTAGGGTTAGGGTAAGGGTTCGGAATAGGGTTAGGGTTAGGGTTTGGGTTTCGGTTTGGGTTAGGGTTAGGGTTACGGTTACGGTTTGTGTTAGGATTAGGGTATGGGTTAAGGTTATGGTTAGGGTTTGGTTTAGGAGTAGGGTTAGGGTTAGGTTTCGGTTTAGGTTATGGTTAGGGTGAGGGTTAGGGTTAGGGTTAGGGTTAGGGTTTGGATTAGGGTTAGGGTTAGTGTTAGGTGTAGGGTTAGGTTTTGGCTTAGGTTTAGGGTTAGGGTTAGTGTTAGGTTTTGGGTTTGGGTTTGTTTTAGGTTTAGGCTTAGGGTTAGGATTAGGGTTCGGGTTAGGATTAGGGTTTGGGTTTGGATTAGTGGTAGGGTTAGGCTTAGGGTTAGGGTTAGGGTTAGGGTTTGAATTTGGGTTAGGGTTAGGGTTATGGTTAGGGTTAGGGTTTGGGTTTGGATTAGGATTAGGGTTTGGGTTAGGGTTAGGTTTAGGGTTAGGGGTTGGGTTAGGGCTAGGGTTAGGGTTAGGGATAGGGTTTGGATTAGGGGTAGGGTTAAGCTTAGGGTTAGGGTTAGGGTGAGGGTTAGGGTTAGGGTTAGGGTTTGAGTTTGGTTTTGGGTTAGGTTTAGCAATAGGGTTAAGGTTAGGGTTCGGGTTCGGGTTTGGGTTAGGGTTAGGGTTAGGGTGAGAGTGAGGGTTTGGGTTAGGGTTAGCGTTAGGGTTAGGGTTAGGTTTAGGGTTAGAACTGGGGTTAGGGTTAGGGTTTGGTTTCGGGTTACGGTTAGGTTTAGGGTTTGTGTTAGGGTTAATGTTAGGTTTAGGGGTTAGGGTTAGGGTTAGGGTTCGGGTTTGGGTTAGGGTTAGGCTTACGGTTAGCGTTTGGTTAGGATTAGGTTTAGGGTTCCGGTTTGGGTTAGGGTTAGGCTTAGGGTTAGGGTTTGGGTTAGGGCTAGGGTTAGGGTTAGGGATAGCATTAAGTTTAGGGTGAGGGTTAGGGTTTGGTTTTGGTTAGGATTAGGGTTAGGGTTAGGGTTAGGTTTAGGGCTAGGGTTAGCGTTAGGGTTATGATTAGAGTTTGGGTTTTGGTTAGCGTTAGGTTTAGGGTTAGGTTTAGGGTTTGGGTTAGGGTTACGGTTAGGTTTAGGGTTAGGGTTAGGGTTAGGGGTAGTGTTTGGGTTAGGGCTAGGGTTAGGATTAGGTTTAAGGTTTGTGTTAATGTTAGGGTTAGGGTTAGAATGAGGATTAGGTTTAGGGATTAGGGTTAGGGATAGGGTTATTGTTAGCTTTAGGGTTAGGGTTAGGTTTAGGGTTAGGGTTAGATTTAGGGTTAGGTTTAGGA
>JAJHUQ010000039.1:260000-267500 GCA_035773235.1 Eospalax fontanierii | reverse complement strand
TTAGGATTAGGATTTGGGTTAGGGGAAGGGTTAGGGTAAGGATAGCGTTAGGGTTAGGGTAAGGGTTCGGGATAGGGTTAGGGTTACGGTTTGGGTTTGGTTTGGGGTTAGGGTTACGGTTACGATTATGGTTAGTGTTAGGATTAGGGTATTGGTTTAGGTTATGGTTAGGGTTTGGGTTAGGTTTTGGGTTAGGGTTAGGGTTAGGTTTAGGGTTTGGATTAGGATTAGGTTTAAGGTTAGGGTTTGGGTTAGGGCTAGGGTTAGGGTTAGGGATAGCGTTAGGGTTAGGGTAAGGGTTAGGAATAGGGTTAGGGTTAGGGTTTGGGTTTCGGTTTGGGTTAGGGTTAGGGTTACGGTTACGGTTTGTGTTAGGATTAGGGTATGGGTTAAGGTTATGGTTAGGGTTTGGTTTAGGGTTAGGGTTAGGGTTAGGTTTCGGTTTAGGTTAGGGTTAGGGTGAGGGTTAGGGTTAGGGTTAGGGTTAGGGTTTGGATTAGGGTTAGGGTTAGTGTTAGGTGTAGGGTTAGGTTTTGGCTTAGGTTTAGGGTTAGGGTTAGTGTTAGGTTTTGGGTTTGGGTTTGTTTTAGGTTTAGGCTTAGGGTTAGGATTAGGGTTCGGGTTAGGATTAGGGTTTGGGTTTGGATTAGTGGTAGGGTTAGGCTTAGGGTTAGGGTTAGGGTTAGGGTTTGAATTTGGGTTAGGGTTAGGGTTATGGTTAGGGTTAGGGTTTGGGTTTGGATTAGGATTAGGGTTTGGGTTAGGGTTAGGTTTAGGGTTAGGGGTTGGGTTAGGGCTAGGGTTAGGGTTAGGGATAGGGTTTGGATTAGGGGTAGGGTTAAGCTTAGGGTTAGGGTTAGGGTGAGGGTTAGGGTTAGGGTTAGGGTTTGAGTTTGGTTTTGGGTTAGGTTTAGCAATAGGGTTAAGGTTAGGGTTCGGGTTCGGGTTTGGGTTAGGGTTAGGGTTAGGGTGAGAGTGAGGGTTTGGGTTAGGGTTAGCGTTAGGGTTAGGGTTAGGTTTAGGGTTAGAACTGGGGTTAGGGTTAGGGTTTGGTTTCGGGTTACGGTTAGGTTTAGGGTTTGTGTTAGGGTTAATGTTAGGTTTAGGGGTTAGGGTTAGGGTTAGTGTTCGGGTTTGGGTTAGGGTTAGGCTTACGGTTAGCGTTTGGTTAGGATTAGGTTTAGGGTTCCGGTTTGGGTTAGGGTTAGGCTTAGGGTTAGGGTTTGGGTTAGGGCTAGGGTTAGGGTTAGGGATAGCATTAAGTTTAGGGTGAGGGTTAGGGTTTGGTTTTGGTTAGGATTAGGGTTAGGGTTAGGGTTAGGTTTAGGGCTAGGGTTAGCGTTAGGGTTATGATTAGAGTTTGGGTTTTGGTTAGCGTTAGGTTTAGGGTTAGGTTTAGGGTTTGGGTTAGGGTTACGGTTAGGTTTAGGGTTAGGGTTAGGGTTAGGGGTAGTGTTTGGGTTAGGGCTAGGGTTAGGATTAGGTTTAAGGTTTGTGTTAATGTTAGGGTTAGGGTTAGAATGAGGATTAGGTTTAGGGATTAGGGTTAGGGATAGGGTTATTGTTAGCTTTAGGGTTAGGGTTAGGTTTAGGGTTAGGGTTAGATTTAGGGTTAGGTTTAGGATTAGGGTTAGGTTTTGGGTTTTAGTTAGGGTTAGGGTAAGGGTTAGTGCTTGTGTTAGGCTTAGGGTTAGGGTTAGCGTTAGGGTTAGGCGTTACGTTTAGGGCTGAATTAGGGTTAGGTTTATTATTAGGGTTAGATTTAGGTTTAGGATTAAGTGTTAGGGATAGGGCTAGGGTTAGCGTAGGTTTTAGGGTTAGGGTTAGGTTTAGGGTTAGGGTTAGGGTTCGGGTTTGTGTTAGGGTTAGGGTTAGGGTTTGTGTTTGGCATTGTGTTAGGTTTAGGGATAGTGTTAGGGTTAGGGTTAGGGTTTGGGTTAGGGTGAGGGTTAGGGTTAGGGTTAGTGTTCGGATTTGCTTTAGGGTTAGGGTTAGAGTTAGGGTTTGGGTAAGGATTAGGGTTAGCGTTAGGGTTGGGGTAAGGGTTAGGGTTAGGGTTAGGGATAGGGTTAGGTTTAGGGTTAGGGTTTGGGTAAGTGTTAGGTTTAGGGATAGAGTTAGGGTTAGTGTTATGGTTTGGGTTAGGGTTCGGGTTAGGGTTTGGGTTTGTGTTAGGGTTAGGGTTAGGATTAGGGTTAGGGTTAGGGTTTGGGTTAGAGTTAGGATTAGGGGCAGGGTTAGTATTTGGGTTAGAGTTAGGGTTAGGGTTAGGGTTTGGGTTAGGGTTAGGGTTAGGTTTAGGGTTAGGGTTAGGTTTAGGGTTAGGGTTTGGGTTAGGGCTAGGGTTAGGGTTAGGGATAGCGTTAGGATTAGGGTAAGGGTTAGTGATAGGGTTAGGGTTAGGGTTTGGGTTTTGGTTTGGGTTAGGGTTAGGGTTACGGTTTGGGTTAGTGTTAGGATTAGGGTATGGGTTTAGGTTATGGTTAGGGTTTGGGTTAGGGTTAGGTTTGGGGTTAGGGTTAGGTTGGGGTATGGGTTAGGGTTAGGATGAGGGTTAGGGTTAGGGTTAGTGTTTGAGTTTGGTTTTGGGTTAGGTTTAGCGATAGGGTTAAAATTAGGGTTCTGGTTCGGGTTTGGGTTAGGGTTAGGGTTAGGGTTTGGGTTTAGGTTTGGTTTAGGTTTAGGGTTAGGTTTAGGATTGGGGTGCGGGTTAGTATTATGGTTTGAGTTTGGGTTAGCGTTAGAGTTAGGTTAGGGTTTGGGTTAGGGTTAGGCTTTGGGTTAGTGTTAGGGTTTGGGTTTGGGTTAGGTTTAGGGTTATGGTTAGGGTTAGGGTCAGGGTTTGGGTTAGAATTAGGGTTTGTGGTTAGGGTTTGGGTTCGGGTTACAGTCAGGGTTACGGTTAGGATTTAGGTTTGGGTTGTGGTTTGGTTTTGAGTTAAGGTTAGGGTTAGGGTTAGGTATAGGGTTAGGCATCAGGGGTTAGGGTTAGCGTTAGGGTTAGGGTTTGGGTTAGGTTTAGGATTAGGGGCAGGGTTACGGTTTGGGTTAGAGTTAGGGTTATGGTTAGGGTTAGGATTTGGGTTAGCGCTAGGGTTATGGTTAGGGATAGCGTTAGGGTTAGGGTAAGGGTTCGGGATAGGGTTAGGGTTAGGGTTTGGGTTTGGTTTGGGGTTAGGGTTAGGGTTACGGTTAGGGTTAGTGTTAGGATTAGGGTATTGGTTTAGGTTATGGTTAGGGTTTGGGTTAGGGTTAGGGTTAGGGTTAGGGTTTGGTTTAGGGATAGGTTTAGGGATAGTGTTAGGGTTAGTGTTAAGGTTTGGATTAGGGTTAGAGTTAGGGTTTTGCTTTGGTTTTGGGTTAGGGTTAGCGTTAGGGTTAGGGTTAGGGATAGGGTTAGGTTTTGGGTTAGGGTTTCGGGAAGTGTTAGGTTTAGGGATAGAGTTAGGTTTAGGTTTATGGTTTGGGTTAGGCTTAGGGTTAGTGTTTGGGTTTGGGTTTGGGTTAAGTTTAGGGTTAGAGTTAGGATTAGAGTTAGCGTTAGGATTAGGGTTTTTCTTTATGTTAGGTTTGGGGGTATGGTTAGTGTTTCGGTAAATGTTAGGTTTAGGGTTAGGGTTTGGTTTAGGGTTAGGGTTAGACTTAGGGTTTGGGTTAGGGTTAGGGTTAGGGTTAGGATTAGGGTAAGGGTTAGGGTTAGGGTTAGGGTTAGGGTTAGGGTTACGGTTTGGGTTTGGATTAGGGTTAGGGTTAGGGTAAGGGTTTGGGTTAGGGATAGGTTTAGGGTTTGGGTAAGGGTTAGGGTTAGGTTTAGGGTTAGGGTTAGTGTTAGGATTTGGGTTAAGGTTAGGGTTTCGGTTTGTCTTAGGTTTAGGGTTAGGGTTAGGGTAAGGGTTAGGGTTAGGGTTACGATATGGGTTTGGGTTAGAGTTAGGATTAGGGGCAGGGTTAGGTTTTGTGTTAGAGTTAGGGTTTGGGTTAGGGTTTGGGTTAGGGTTAGGGTTAGGTTGAGGGTTTGGATTAGGGTTAGGTTTAGGGTTAGGGTTTGGGTTAGGGCTAGGGTTAGGGTTAAGGATAGCGTTAGGGTTAGGGTAAGGGTTAGGAATAGGGTTAGGGTTAGGGTTTGGGTTTCGGTTTGGGTTAGGGTTAGGGTTACGGTTACGGTTTGTGTTAGGATTAGGGTATGGGTTAAGGTTATGGTTAGGGTTTGGGTTAGGGTTAGGGTTAGGGTTAAGTTTCGGTTTAGGTTAGGGTTAGGGTGAGGGTTAGGGTTAGGGTTAGGGTTAGGGTTTGGATTAGGGTTAGGGTTAGTGTTAGGTGTAGGGTTAGGTTTTGGGTTAGGTTTAGGGTTAGGGTTAGTGTTAGGTTTTGGGTTTGGGTTTTTTTATGTTTAGGCTTAGGGTTAGTATTAGGGTTCGGGTTAGGATTAGGGTTTGGGTTTGGATTAGGGGTAGGGTTAGGCTTAGGGTTAGGGTTAGGGTTTGAATTTGGGTTAGGGTTAGGGTTATGGTTAGGGTTAGGGTTAGGGTTTGGGTTAGGATTAGGGTTTGGGTTAGGGTTAGGTTTAGGGTTAGGGTTTGGGTTAGGGCTAGGGTTAGGGTTAGGGATAGGGTTTGGATTAGGGGTAGGGTTACGCTTAGGGTTAGGGTTAGGGTGAGGGTTAGGGTTAGGGTTATGGTTTGAGTTTGGTTTTGGGTTAGGTTTAGCGATAGGGTTAAGGTTAGGGTTCGGGTTCGGGTTTGGGTTAGGGTTAGGTTTAGGGTGAGGGTGAGGGTTTGGGTTAGGGTTAGCGTTAGGGTTAGGGTTAGGCTTAGGGTTAGAGCTGGGGTTAGGGTTAAGGTTTGGTTTCGGGTTACGGTTAGGTTTAGGGTTTGTGTTAGGGTTAATGTTAGGTTTAGAGGTTAGGGTTAGGGTTAGGTTTCGGGTTTGGGTTAGGGTTAGGCTTACGGTTAGCGTTTGGTTAGGATTAGGTTTAGGGTTCCGGTTTGGGTTAGGGTTAGGCTTAGGGTTAGGGTTTGGGTTAGGGCTAGGGTTAGGGTTATTGATAGCGTTAAGTTTAGGGTGAGGGTTAGGGTTTGGTTTTGGTTAGGATTAGGGTTAGGGTTAAGGTTAGGTTTAGGGCTAGGTTTAGCGTTAGGGTTATGATTAGAGTTTGGGTTTGGGTTAGCGTTAGGTTTAGGGTTAGGTTTAGGGTTTGGGTTAGGGTTACGGTTAGGTTTAGGGTTAGGGTTAGGGTTAGGGGTAGTGTTTGGGTTAGGGCTAGGGTTAGGATTAGGTTTAAGGTTTGCGTTAATGTTAGGGTTAGGGTTAGAATGAGGATTAGGGTTAGGGATTAGGGTTAGGGATAGGGTTATTGTTAGCTTTAGGGTTAGGGTTAGGTTTAGGGTTAGGGTTAGATTTAGGGTTAGGTTTAGGATTAGGGTTAGGTTTTGGGTTTTAGTTAGGGTTAGGGTAAGGGTTAGTGCTTGTGTTAGGCTTAGGGTTAGGGTTAGCGTTAGGGTTAGGCGTTATGTTTAGGGCTGAATTAGGGTTAGGTTTATTGTTAGGGTTAAATTTAGGTTTAGGATTAAGTGTTAGGGATAGGGCTAGGGTTAGCGTAGGTTTAAGGGTTAGGTTTAGGTTTAGGGTTAGGGTTAGGGTTCGGGTTTGTGTTAGGGTTAGGGTTAGGGTTTGTGTTTTGGATTGTGTTAGGGTTAGGGATAGTGTTAGGGTTAGGATTAGGGTTTGGGTTAGGGTGAGGGTTAGGGTTAGGGTTAGTGTTAGGATTTGCTTTAGGGTTAGGGTTAGGGTTAGGGTTTGGGTAAGGATTAGGGTTAGCGTTAGCGTTAGGGTTAGGGTTAGGGTTAGGGTTAGGGCTAGGGTTAGGTTTAGGGTTAGGGTTTGGGTAAGTGTTAGGTTTAGGGATAGAGTTAGTGTTAGTGTTAGGGTTTGGGTTAGGGTTAGGGTTAGGGTTGGGTTTGGGTTTGGGTTAGGGTTAGGGTTAGGGTTAGGGTTAGAGTTAGTGTTAGGGTTTGGGTTAGGGTTAGGATTAGGGGCAGGGTTAGTATTTGGGTTAGAGTTAGGGTTAGGGTTAGGGTTTGGGTTAGGGTTAGGGTTAGGTTTAGGGTTTGGGTTAGGGTTAATGTTACGTTTAGTGGTTATTGTTAGATTTAGGGTTCGGGTTAGGGTTAGGGTTAGGGTTAGGTTTAGTGTTAGGGTTTGGGTAAGGATTATGTTTAGGGTTCGGTTTGTGTTAGGGTTAAGTTAAGGGTTAGGGTTAGCCTTAGGGTTATGATTAGAGTTTGGGTTTGGGTTAGGGTTAGGTTTAGGGTTTGGGTTAGGGTTACGGTTAGGGTTAGGGTTAGGGTTAGGGTTAGGGTTAGGGTTAGGGTTAGGGTTAGGGTTAGGGTTTGTGTTAGGGTTAGTGTTAGGGTTTGTGTTTGGGATTGTGTTAGGGTTAGGGATAGTGTCAGGGTTAGGGTTAGGGTTTGGGTTAGGGTGAGGGTTAGGGTTAGGGTTAGTGTTAGGATTTGCTTTAGGGTTAGAGTTAGAGTTAGGGTTTGGGTAAGGATTAGGGTTAGCGTTAGGGTTAGGGTTAGGGTTAGGGTTAGGGTTAGGGATAGGGTTAGGTTTAGGGTTAGGGTTTGGGTAAGTGTTAGGTTTAGGGATAGAGTTAGGGTTAGGGTTAGGGTTTGGGTTAGGTTTAGGGTTAGGATTTGGGTTTGGGTTTGGTTAGGGTTAGGGTTAGGGTTAGGGTTTGGGTTTGGGTTAGAATTAGGATTAGGGGCAGGGTTAGTATTTGGGTTAGAGTTAGGGTTAGGGTTAGGGTTTGGGTTAGGGTTTGGTTTGGGGTTAGGGTTAGGGTTACGGTTATGGTTAGTGTCAGGATTAGGGTATTGGTTTAGGTTATGGTTAGGGTTTGGGTTAGGGTTAGTGTTAGGGTTAGGGTTAGGTTTGGGTTTGGGTTAGGGTTAGGGTGAGGGTTAGGTTTAGCGTTAGGTTTTGTGTTTGGTTTTAGGTTAGGTTTAGCGATAGGGTTAGTGTTAGGGTTCGGGTTCGGGTTTGGGTAGGGTTCGGGTTAGGGTTCGGGAGAGGGTTTGGGTTTGGAATAGAGTTAGGGTTAGGATTAGGGTTAGTGTTTGGTTTAGGGTTAGGATTAGGGTTAGGGTTTGTGGTCAGAGGTTAGTGCTAGGGTTAGGGTTAGCGTTTGGGTTAGGGTTAGGGTTAGGGTTAGGGTTTGGTTTAGGGTTAGGGTTAAGGTTAGGGTAAGGGTTAGGGTTAGGGTTAGGGTTTGGTTTAGGGATAGGTTTAGGGATAGGGTTAGGGTGAGGGTGAGGGTTTGGGTTAGGGTTAGGGTTAGGGTTAGGGTTAGAGCTGGGGTTAGGGTTAGGGTTTGGTTTCGGGTTACGGTTAGGTTTAGGGTTTGTGTTAGGGTTAATGTTAGGTTTAGGGTTTAGGGTTAGGGTTAGGGTTCGGGTTTGGGTTACGGTTAGGCTTACGGTTAGGGTTTGGGTTAGGATT
>JAJHUQ010000039.1:242500-257500 GCA_035773235.1 Eospalax fontanierii | reverse complement strand
GGGTTAGGGTTAGGGTTTGGTTTAGGGATAGGTTTAGGGATAGGGTTAGGGTGAGGGTGAGGGTTTGGGTTAGGGTTAGGGTTAGGGTTAGGGTTAGAGCTGGGGTTAGGGTTAGGGTTTGGTTTCGGGTTACGGTTAGGTTAGGGTTTGTGTTAGGGTTAATGTTAGGTTTAGGGGTTAGGTTTAGGGTTAGGGTTCGGGTTTGGGTTACGGTTAGGCTTACGATTAGGGTTTGGGTTAGGATTAGGTTTAGGTTTCGGGTTTGGGTTAGGGGTAGGTTTAGGGTTCGGGTTTGGGTTAGGACTAGCGTTAGGGTTAGGGATAGCGTTACGATTAGGGTTAGGGTTAGTGTTTGCTTTTGCTTAGGATTAGGGTTAGGGTTAGGCTTAGGTTTAGGGCTAGTGTTAGCGTTAGGGTTATGATTAGAGTTTGGGTTTGGGTTACGGTTAGGTTTAGGGTTAGGTTTAGGGTTTGGGTTAGGGTTACGGTTAGGGTTAGGGTTAGGTTTAAGGTTTCCGTTAATGTTAGGGTTAGGGTTAGAATGAGGATTAGGGTTAGGGATTAGGGTTAGGGATATGGTTATTGTTAGCTTTAGGGTTAGGGTTAGGTTTAGGGTTAGCGTTAGATTTAGGGTTAGGTTTAGGATTAGGGTTAGGGTTTGGGTTTTAGTTAGGGTTAGGTTAAGGGTTAGTGTTTGTGTTAGACTTAGGGTTAGGGTTAGCGTTAGGGTTAGGCGTTACGTTTAGGGCTGAATTAGGGTTAGGTTTAGTGTTAGGGTTAGATTTAGGATTAGGATTAAGTGTTAGGGATAGGGCTAGTTTTAGCGTAGGTTTTAGGGTTAGGGTTAGGTTTAGGGTTAGGGTTAGGATTCGGGTTTGTGTTAGGGTTAGGGTTCGGGTTTGTGTTTGGGATTTTGTTAGGGTGAGGGATAGTGTTAGGGTTAGGGTTAGGGTTTGGGTTAGGGTGAGGGTTAGGGTTAGGGTTAGTGTTAGGATTTGCTTTAGGGTTAGGGTTAGAGTTAGGGTTTGGGTAAGGGTTAGGGTTAGCGTTACGGTTAGGGTTAGGGTTAGGGTTAGGGTTAGGGATAGGGTTAGGTTTAGGGTTAGGGTTTGGGTAAGTGTTAGGTTTAGGGATAGAGTTAGGGTTAGGGTTAGGGTTTGGGTTAGGGTTAGGGTTAGGATTTGGGTTTGGGTTTGGTTAGGATTAGGGTTAGGGTTAGGGTTTGGGTTAGAGTTAGGATTAGGGGCAGGGTTAGTATTTGGGTTAGAGTTAGGGTTAGGGTTAGGGTTAGGGTTTGGGTTAGGGTTAGGGTTAGGTTTAGGGTTTGGGTTAGGGTTAATGTTACGTTTAGTGGTTATTGTTAGGTTTAGGGTTCGGGTTAGGGTTAGGGTTAGGGTTAGGGTTAGGGTTAGTGTTAGGGTTTGGGTAAGAATTAGGTTTAGGGTTCGGGTTTGTGTTAGGGTTAGGGTTAGAGTTAGGGTTAGCGTTAGGGTTATGATTAGAGTTTGGGTTTGGGTTAGGGTTAGGTTTAGGGTTAGGGTTAGGGTCAGGGTTTGGGTTAGGGTTAGGTTTAGGGTTAGGGTTAGGGTAAGGGTTAGGGATAGGGTTAGGGTTAGGGTTTGGGTTTTGGTTTGGGTTAGGGTTAGGGTTACGGTTAGGGTTAGAGTTAGGATTAGGGTATGGGTTTAGGTTATGGTTAGGGTTTGGGTTAGGGTTAGGTTTAGGGTTAGGGTTAGGTTTAGGGCTAGGGTTAGCATTAGGGTTATGATTAGAGTTTGGGTTTGGGTTAGGGTTAGGTTTAGGGTTAGAGTTGGGTTAGGGTTAGTGTTAGGGTTTGGGTAAGGATTAGGTTTAGGGTTCGGGTTTGTGTTAGGGTTAGGGTTAGGGTTACGGTTAGCGTTAGGGATATGATTAGAGTTTGGGTTTGGGTTAGGGTTAGGTTTAGGGTTAGGGTTAGGGTCAGGGTTTGGGTTAGGGTTAGGTTTAGGGTTAGGGTTAGGGTGAGGGTTAGGGATAGGGTAAGGGTTAGGGTTTGGATCTTGGTTTAGGTTAAGGTTAGGGTTAGGGTTTGTGTTAGGGTCAGGATTAGGGTATGAGTTTAGGTTATGGTTAGGGTTTGGGTTAGGGTTAGGTTTAGGGTTAGGGTTAGGTTTAGGGCTAGGTTTAGGGTTAGGGTTATGATTAGAGTTTGGGTTTGGCTTAGGGTTAGGTTTAGGGTTAGGGTTAGGGTTAGGGTTAGTGTTAGGGTTTGGGTAAGGATTAGGTTTAAGGTTCGGGTTTGTGTTAGGGTTAGGGTTAGGGTTAGGGTTAGCGTTAGGGTTATGATTAGAGTTTGGGTTTGGGTTAGGGTTAGGTTTAGGGTTAGGGTTAGTGTCAGGATTTGGGTTAGGGTTAGGTTAAGGGTTAGGGTGGGGGTAAGGGTTAGGGATAGGGTTAGGGTTAGGGGTTGGGTTGGGGTTAGGGTTAGGGTTTGAGTTTGGTTTTGGGTTAGGTTTAGGGTTAGGTTTAGGATTAGGGTGCGGGTTAGTATTAGGGTTTGAGTTTGGGTTAGGTTTAGAGTTAGGTTAGGGTTTGTGTTAGGGTTAGGGTTTGGGTTAGGGTTAGGGTTTGGTTTTGGGTTAGGGTTAGGGTTATGTTTAGGGTTAGGGTCAGGGTTTAGGTTTGTTTATTGTTTGGGGTTAGGGTTTGGGTTCGGGTTACAGTCAGGGTTACGGTTAGGATTTAGGTTTGGGTTGTGGTTTGGTTTTGAGTTAAGGTTAGGGTTAGGGTTAGGTATAAGGTTAGGCGTCAGGGGTTAGGGTTAGCGTTAGGGTTATGGTTTGGGTTAGGTTTAGGATTAGGGGCAGGGTTAAGGTTTGGGTTAGAGTTAGGGTTAGGGTTAGGGTTAGGATTTGGGTTAGGGCTAGGGTTAGGGTTAGGGATAGCGTTAGGGTTAGGGTTAGGGTTCGGGATAGGGTTAGGGTTAGGGTTTGGGTTTGGTTTGAGTTTAGGGTTAGGTTTACGGTTATGGTTAGTGTTAGGATTAGGGTATTGGTTTAGGTTATGGTTAGGGTTTGGGTTAGGGTTAGGGTTAGGGTTAGGGTTAGGTTTGGGTTTGGGTTAGGGTTAGGGTGAGGGTTTGGTTTAGGGTTAGGTTTTGTGTTTGGTTTTAGGTTAGGTTTAGCGATAGGGTTAGGGTTAGGGTTCGGGTTCGGGTTTGGGTTTGGGTTCGGGAGAGGGGTTGGGTTTGGAATAGAGTAAGGGTTAGGGTTAGGGTTAGTGTTTGGTTTAGGGTTACGATTAGGGTTAGGGTTTGGGTTTTAGTTAGGGTTAGGGTAAGGGTTAGTGTTTGTGTTAGGCTTAGGGTTAGGTTTAGCGTTAGGGTTAGGCGTTACGTTTAGGGCTGAATTAGGGTTAGGTTTAGTGTTAGGGTTAGATTTAGGTTTTGGATTAAGTGTTAGGGATAGGGCTAGTTTTAGTGTAGGTTTTAGGGTTAGGGTTAGGTTTAGGGTTAGGGTTAGGATTCGGGTTTGTGTTAGGGTTAGGGTTAGGGTTTGTGTTTGGGATTGTGTTAGGGTTAGGGATAGTGTTAGTGTTAGGGTTAAGGTTTGGGTTAGGGTGAGGGTTAGGGTTAGGGTTAGTGTTAGGATTTGCTTTAGGGTTAGGGTTAGAGTTAGGGTTTGGGTAAGGGTTAGGGTTCGCGTTAGGGTTAGGGTTAGGGTTAGGGTTAGGGTTAGGAATAGGGTAGGTTTAGGGTTAGGGTTTGGGTAAGTGTTAGGTTTAGGGATAGAGTTAGGGTTAGGGTTAGGGTTTGGGTTAGGTTTAGGGTTAGGATTTGGGTTTGGGTTTGGTTAGGGTTAGGGTTAGGGTTAGGGTTTGGGTTAGGGTTAGGGTTAGTTTTAGGATTTGGGTTAGGGTTAATGTTACGTTTAGTGGTTATTGTTAGGTTTAGGTTTCGGGTTAGGGTTAGGGTTAGTGTTAGGGTTAGTGTTAGGGTTTGGGTAAGGATTAGGTTTAGGGTTCAGGTTTGTGTTAGGGTTAGGGTTAGGGTTAGGGTTTGGGTCAGGGTTTGGGTTAGGGTTAGGTTTAGGGTTAGGGTTAGGGTAAGGGTTAGGGATAGGGTTAGGGTTAGGGTTTGGGTTTTGGTTTGGGTTAGGGTTAGGGTTACGGTTAGGGTTAGAGTTAGGATTAGGGTATGGGTTTAGGTTATGGTTAGGGTTTGGGTTAGGGTTAGGTTTAGGGTTAGGGTTAGGTTTAGGGCTAGGGTTAGCGTTAGGGTTATGATTAGAGTTTGGGTTTGGGTTAGGGTTAGGTTTAGGTTTAGGGTTAGGGTTAGTGTTAGGGTTTGGGTAAGGATTAGGTTTAGGGTTCGGGTTTGTGTTAGGGTTAGGGTTAGGGTTAGGGTTAGTGTTAGGGTTATGATTAGAGTTTGGGTTTGGGTTAGGGTTAGGTTTAGGGTTAGGGTTAGGGTCAGGGTTTGGGTTAGGGTTAGGTATAGGGTTAGGGTTAGGGTTAGGGTTAGGGTTTGAGTTTGGTTTTGGGTTAGGTTTAGGGTTAGGTTTAGGATTAGGGTGCGGGTTAGTATTAGGGTTTGAGTTTGGGTTAGGGTTAGAGTTAGGTTAGGGTTTGGGTTAGGGTTAGGGTTTGGGTTAGGGTTAGGGTTTGGGTTTGGGTTAGGGTTAGGGTTATGTTTAGGGTTAGGGTCAGGGTTTAGGTTAGAATTAGGGTTTGGGGTTAGGGTTTGGGTTCGGGTTACAGTCAGGGTTACGGTTAGGATTTAGGTTTGGGTTGTGGTTTGGTTTTGAGATAAGGTTAGGTTTAGGGTTAGGTATAGGGTTAGGCATCAGGGGTTAGGGTTAGCGTTAGGGTTAGGGTTTGGGTTAGGTTTAGGATTAGGGGCAGGGTTACGGTTTGGTTTAGAGTTAGGGTTATGGTTAGGGTTAGGATTTGGGTTAGGGCTAGGGTTAGGGTTAGGGATAGCGTTAGGGTTAGGGTAAGAGTTCGGGATAGGGTTAGGTTTAGGGTTTGGGTTTGGTTTGGGCTTAGGGTTAGGGTTACGGTTATGGTTAGTGTTAGGATTAAGGTATTGGTTTAGGTTATGGTTAGGGTTTGGGTTAGGGTTAGGGTTAGGGTTAGGGTTAGGTTTGGGTTTGGGTTAGGGTTAGGGTGAGGGTTAGGTTTAGGGTTAGGTTTTGTGTTTGGTTTTAGGTTAGGTTTAGCGATAGGGTTAGGGTTAGGGTTCGGGTTCGGGTTCGGGTTTGGGATAGGGTTCGGGTTAGGTTTCGGGAGAGGGTTTGGGTTTGGAATAGAGTTAGGGTTAGGGTTAGGGTTAGTGTTTGGTTTAGGGTTAGGATTAGGGTTAGGGTTTGGGTCAGCGGTTAGTGCTAGGGTTAGGGTTAGCGTTTGGGTTAGGGTTAGGGTTAGGGTTAGGGTTTGGTTTAGGGTTAGGGTTAAGGTTAGGGTAAGGGTTAGGGTTAGGGTTAGGGTTTGGTTTAGGGATAGGTTTAGGGATAGGGTTAGGGTGAGGGTGAGGGTTTGGGTTAGGGTTAGGGTTAAGGTTAGGTTTAGAGCTGGGGTTAGGGTTAGGGTTTGGTTTCGGGTTACGGTTAGGTTAGGGTTTGTGTTAGGGTTAATGTTAGGTTTAGGGGTTAGGGTTAGGGTTAGGGTTCGGGTTTGGGTTACGGTTAGGCTTACGATTAGGGTTTGGGTTAGGATTAGGTTTAGGTTTCGGGTTTGGGTTAGGGTTAGGTTTAGGGTTAGGGTTTGGGTTAGGCCTAGCGTTAGGGTTAGGGATAGCGTTACGATTAGGGTTAGGGTTAGGGTTTGGTTTTGGTTAGGCTTAGGGTTAGGGTTAGGGTTAGGTTTAGGGCTAGGGTTAGCGTTAGGGTTATGATTAGAGTTTGGGTTTGGGTTAGGGTTAGGTTTAGGGTTAGGTTTAGGGTTTGGGTTAGGGTTACGGTTAGGGTTAGGGTTAGGTTTAAGGTTTCCGTTAATGTTAGGGTTAGGGTTAGAATGAGGATTAGGGTTAGGGATAGGGTTATTGTTAGCTTTAGGGTTAGGGTTAGGTTTAGGGTTAGCGTTAGATTTAGGGTTAGGTTTAGGATTAGGGTTAGGGTTTGGGTTTTAGTTAGGGTTAGGGTAAGGGTTAGTGTTTGTGTTAGGCTTAGGGTTAGGGTTAGCGTTAGGGTTAGGCGTTACGTTTAGGGCTGAATTAGGGTTAGGTTTAGTGTTAGGGTTAGATTTAGGATTAGGATTAAGTGTTAGGGATAGGGCTAGTTTTAGCGTAGGTTTTAGGGTTAGGGTTAGGTTTAGGGTTAGGGTTAGGATTCGGGTTTGTGTTAGGGTTAGGGTTCGGGTTTGTGTTTGGGATTTTGTTAGGGTGAGGGATAGTGTTAGGGTTAGGGTTAGGGTTTGGGTTAGGGTGAGGGTTAGGGTTAGGGTTAGTGTTAGGATTTGCTTTAGGGTTAGGGTTAGAGTTAGGGTTTGGGTAAGGGTTAGGGTTAGCGTTAGGGTTAGGGTTAGGGTTAGGGTTAGGGTTAGGGTTAGGGATAGGGTTAGGTTTAGGGTTAGGGTTTGGGTAAGTGTTAGGTTTAGGGATAGAGTTAGGGTTAGGGTTAGGTTTTGGGTTAGGGTTAGGGTTAGGATTTGGGTTTGGGTTTGGTTAGGATTAGGGTTAGGGTTAGGGTTTGGGTTAGAGTTAGGATTAGGGGCAGGGTTAGTATTTGGGTTAGAGTTAGGGTTAGGGTTAGGGTTAGGGTTTGGGTTAGGGTTAGGGTTAGGTTTAGGGTTTGGGTTAGGGTTAATGTTACGTTTAGTGGTTATTGTTAGGTTTAGGGTTCGGGTTAGGGTTAGGGTTAGGGTTAGGGTTAGTGTTAGGGTTTGGGTAAGAATTAGGTTTAGGGTTCGGGTTTGTGTTAGGGTTAGGGTTAGAGTTAGGGTTAGCGTTAGGGTTATGATTAGAGTTTGGGTTTGGGTTAGGGTTAGGTTTAGGGTTAGGGTTAGGGTCAGGGTTTGAGTTAGGGTTAGGTTTAGGGTTAGGGTTCGGGTAAGGGTTAGGGATAGGGTTAGGGTTAGGGTTTGGGTTTTGGTTTGGGTTAGGGTTAGGGTTACGGTTAGGGTTAGAGTTAGGATTAGGGTATGGGTTTAGGTTATGGTTAGGGTTTGGGTTAGGGTTAGGTTTAGGGTTAGGGTTAGGTTTAGGGCTAGGGTTAGCGTTAGGGTTATGATTAGAGTTTGGGTTTGAGTTAGGGTTAGGTTTAGGGTTAGAGTTAGGGTTAGGGTTAGTGTTAGGGTTTGGGTAAGGATTAGGTTTAGGGTTCGGGTTTGTGTTAGGGTTAGGGTTAGGGTTACGGTTAGCGTTAGGGTTATGATTAGAGTTTGGGTTTGGGTTAGGGTTAGGTTTAGGGTTAGGGTTAGGGTCAGGGTTTGGGTTAGGGTTAGGTTTAGGGTTAGGGTTAGGGTAAGGGTTAGGGATAGGGTTAGGGTTAGGGTTTGGGTTTTGGTTTGGGATAGGGTTAGGGTTACGGTTAGGGTTAGAGTTAGGATTAGGGTATGAGTTTAGGTTATGGTTAGGGTTTGGGTTAGGGTTAGGTTTAGGGTTAGGGTTAGGTTTAGGGCTAGGTTTAGGGTTAGGGTTATGATTAGAATTTGGGTTTGGCTTAGGGTTAGGTTTAGGGTTAGGGTTAGGGTTAGGGTTAGTGTTAGGGTTTGGGTAAGGATTAGGTTTAAGGTTCGGGTTTGTGTTAGGGTTAGGGTTAGGGTTAGGGTTAGCGTTAGGGTTATGATTAGAGTTTGGGTTTGGGTTAGGGTTAGGTTTAGGGTTAGGTTTAGGGTTTGGGTTAGGGTTACGGTTAGCGTTAGGGTTAGGTTTAAGGTTTCCGTTAATGTTAGGGTTAGGGTTAGAATGAGGATTAGGGTTAGGGATTAGGGTTAGGGATAGGGTTATTGTTAGCTTTAGGGTTAGGGTTAGGTTTAGGGTTAGCGTTAGATTTAGGGTTAGGTTTAGGATTAGGGTTAGGGTTTGGGTTTTAGTTAGGGTTAGGGTAAGGGTTAGTGTTTGTGTTAGGCTTAGGGTTAGGGTTAGCGTTAGGGTTAGGCGTTACGTTTAGGGCTGAATTAGGGTTAGGTTTAGTGTTAGGGTTAGATTTAGGATTAGGATTAAGTGTTAGGGATAGGGCTAGTTTTATCGTAGGTTTTAGGGTTAGGGTTAGGTTTAGGGTTAGGGTTAGGATTCGGGTTTGTGTTAGGGTTAGGGTTCGGGTTTGGGTTAGGGTGAGGGTTAGGGTTAGGGTTAGTGTTAGGATTTGCTTTAGGGTTAGGGTTAGAGTTAGGGTTTGGGTAAGGGTTAGGGTTAGCGTTAGGGTTAGGGTTAGGGTTAGGGTTAGGGTTAGGGTTAGGGATAGGGTTAGGTTTAGGGTTAGGGTTTGGGTAAGTGTTAGGTTTAGGGATAGAGTTAGGGTTAGGGTTAGGTTTTGGGTTAGGGTTAGGGTTAGGATTTGGGTTTGGGTTTGGTTAGGATTAGGGTTAGGGTTAGGGTTTGGGTTAGAGTTAGGATTAGGGGCAGGGTTAGTATTTGGGTTAGAGTTAGGGTTAGGGTTAGGGTTAGGGTTTGGGTTAGGGTTAGGGTTAGGTTTAGGGTTTGGGTTAGGGTTAATGTTACGTTTAGTGGTTATTGTTAGGTTTAGGGTTCGGGTTAGGGTTAGGGTTAGGGTTAGGGTTAGTGTTAGGGTTTGGGTAAGAATTAGGTTTAGGGTTCGGGTTTGTGTTAGGGTTAGGGTTAGAGTTAGGGTTAGCGTTAGGGTTATGATTAGAGTTTGGGTTTGGGTTAGGGGTAGGTTTAGGGTTAGGGTTAGGGTCAGGGTTTGAGTTAGGGTTAGGTTTAGGGTTAGGGTTCGGGTAAGGGTTAGGGATAGGGTTAGGGTTAGGGTTTGGGTTTTGGTTTGGGTTAGGGTTAGGGTTACGGTTAGGGTTAGAGTTAGGATTAGGGTATGGGTTTAGGTTATGGTTAGGGTTTGGGTTAGGGTTAGGTTTAGGGTTAGGGTTAGGTTTAGGGCTAGGGTTAGCGTTAGGGTTATGATTAGAGTTTGGGTTTGGGTTGAGGTTAGGTTTAGGGTAAGAGTTAGAGTTAGGGTTAGTGTTGGGGTATGGGTAAGGATAAGGTTTAGTGTTCGGGTTTCTGTTAGGGTTAGGGTTAGGGTTACGGTAAGCGTTAGGGTTATGATTAGAGTTTGGGTTTGGGTTAGGGTTAGGTTTAGGGTTAGGGTTAGGGTCAGGGTTTGGGTTAGGGTTAGGTTTAGGGTTAGGGTTAGGGTAAGGGTTAGGGAGAGGGTTAGGGTTAGGGTTTGGGTTTTGGTTTGGGATAGGGTTAGGGTTACGGTTAGGGTTAGAGTTAGGATTAGGGTATGAGTTTAGGTTATGGTTAGGGTTTGGGTTAGGGTTAGGTTTAGGGTTAGGGTTAGGTTTAGGGCTAGGTTTAGGGTTAGGGTTATGATTAGAATTTGGGTTTGGCTTAGGGTTAGGTTTAGGGTTAGGGTTAGGGTTAGGGTTAGTGTTAGGGTTTGGGTAAGGATTAGGTTTAAGGTTCGGGTTTGTGTTAGGGTTAGGGTTAGGGTTAGGGTTAGCGTTAGGGTTTTGATTAGAGTTTGGGTTTGGGTTAGGGTTAGGTTTAGGGTTAGGTTTAGGGTTTGGGTTAGGGTTACGGTTAGGGTTAGGGTTAGGTTTAAGGTTTCCGTTAATGTTAGGGTTAGGGTTAGAATGAGGATTAGGGTTAGGGATTAGGGTTAGGGATAGGGTTATTGTTAGCTTTAGGGTTAGGGTTAGGTTTAGTGTTAGCGTTAGATTTAGGGTTAGGTTTAGGATTAGGGTTAGGGTTTGGGTTTTAGTTAGGGTTAGGGTAAGGGTTAGTGTTTGTGTTAGGCTTAGGGTTAGGGTTAGCGTTAGGGTTAGGCGTTACGTTTAGGGCTGAATTAGGGTTAGGTTTAGTGTTAGGGTTAGATTTAGGATTAGGATTAAGTGTTAGGGATAGGGCTAGTTTTATCGTAGGTTTTAGGGTTAGGGTTAGGTTTAGGGTTAGGGTTAGGATTCGGGTTTGTGTTAGGGTTAGGGTTCGGGTTTGTGTTTGGGATTTTGTTAGGGTGAGGGATAGTGTTAGGGTTAGGGTTAGGGTTTGGGTTAGGGTGAGGGTTAGGGTTAGGGTTAGTGTTAGGATTTGCTTTAGGGTTAGGGTTAGAGTTAGGGTTTGGGTAAGGGTTAGCGTTAGGGTTAGGGTTAGGGTTAGGGTTAGGGTTAGGGATAGGGTTAGGTTTAGGGTTAGGGTTTGGGTAAGTGTTAGGTTTAGGTATAGAGTTAGGGTTAGGGTTAGGGTTTGGGTTAGGGTTAGGGTTAGGATTTGGGTTTGGGTTTGGTTAGGATTAGGGTTAGGGTTAGGGTTTGGGTTAGAGTTAGGATTAGGGGCAGGGTTAGTATTTGGGTTAGAGTTAGGGTTAGGGTTAGGGTTAGGGTTTGGGTTAGGGTTAGGGTTAGGTTTAGGGTTTGGGTTAGGGTTAATGTTACGTTTAGTGGTTATTGTTAGGTTTAGGTTTCGGGTTAGGGTTAGGGTTAGGGTTAGGGTTAGTGTTAGGGTTTGGGTAAGAATTAAGTTTAGGGTTCGGGTTTGTGTTAGGGTTAGGGTTAGAGGTAGGGTTAGCGTTAGGGTTATGATTAGAGTTTGGGTTTGGGTTACGGTTAGGTTTAGGGTTAGGGTTAGGGTCAGGGTTTGGGTTAGGGTTAGGTTTAGGGTTAGGGCTACGGTGAGGGTTAGGTATCGGGTTAGGGTTAGGGTTTGGGTTTTGGTTTGGGTTAGGGTTAGGGTTCCGGTTAGGGTTAGAGTTAGGATTAGGGTACGGGTTTAGGTTATGGTTAGGGTTTGGGTTAGGGTTAGGTTTAGGGTTAGGGTTGGGGTTGGGGCTAGGGTTAGCGTTAGGGTTATGATTAGAGTTTGGGTTTGAGTTAGGGTTAGGTTTAGGGTTAGAGTTAGGGTTAGGGTTAGTGTTAGGGTTTGGGTAAGGATTAGGCTTAGGGTTCGGGTTTGTGTTAGGGTTAGGGTTAGGGTTACGGTTAGCGTTAGGGTTATGATTAGAGTTTGTTTTTGGGTTAGGGTTAGGTTTAGGGTTAGGGTTAGGGTCAGGGTTTGGGTTAGGGTTAGGTTTAGGGTTAGGGTTAGGGTAAGGGTTAGGGATAGGGTTAGGGTTAGGGTTTGGGTTTTGGTTTGGGATAGGGTTAGGGTTACGGTTAGGGTTAGAGTTAGGATTAGGGTATGAGTTTAGGTTATGGTTAGGGTTTGGGTTAGGGTTAGGTTTAGTGTTAGGGTTAGGTTTAGGGCTAGGTTTAGGGTTAGGGTTATGATTAGAGTTTGTGTTTGGCTTAGGGTTAGGTTTAGGGTTAGGGTTAGGGTTAGGGTTAGTGTTAGGGTCTGGGTAAGGATTAGGTTTAAGGTTCGGGTTTGTGTTATGATTAGGGTTAGGGTTAGGGTTATCGTTAGGATTATGATTAGAGTTTGGGTTTGGGTTAGGGTTAGGTTTAGGGTTAGGGTTAGGGTCAGGATTTGGGTTAGGGTTAGGTTTAGGGTTAGGGTTAGGGTAAGGGTTAGGGATAGGGTTAGGGTTAGGGCTTGGGTTAGGGTTAGCTTTAGGGTTTGAGTTTGGTTTTGGGTTAGGTTTAGGGTTAGGTTTAGGATTAGGGTGCGGGTTAGTTTTAGGGTTTGAGTTTGGATTAGGTTTAGAATTAGGGTAGGGTTTGGGTTAGGGTTAAGGTTTGGGTTAGGGTTAGGGTTTGGTTTTGGGTTAGGGTTAGGGTTATGTTTAGGGTTAGGGTCAGGGTTTAGGTTAGATTATTGTTTGGGGTTAGGGTTTGGGTTCGGGTTACAGTCAGGGTTACGGTTAGGATTTAGGTTTGGGTTGTGGTTTGGTTTTGAGTTAAGGTTAGGGTTAGGGTTAGGTATAAGGTTAGGCGTCAGGGGTTAGGGTTAGCGTTAGGGTTATGGTTTGGGTTAGGTTTAGGATTAGGGGCAGGGTTAAGGTTTGGGTTAGAGTTAGGGTTATGGTTAGGGTTAGGATTTGGGTTAGGGCTAGGGTTAGGGTTAGGGATAGCGTTCGGGTTAGGGTTAGGGTTCGGGATAGGGTTAGGGTTAGGGTTTGGGTTTGGTTTGAGTTTAGGGTTAGGTTTACGGTTATGGTTAGTGTTAGGATTAGGGTATTGGTTTAGGTTATGGTTAGGGTTTGGGTTAGGGTTAGGGTTAGGGTTAGGGTTAGGTTTGGGTTTGGGTTAGGGTTAGGGTGAGGGTTAGGTTTAGGGTTAGGTTTTGTGTTTGGTTTTAGGTTAGGTTTAGCGATAGGGTTAGGGTTAGGGTTCGGGTTCGGGTTTGGGTTAGGGTTCGGGTTAGGGTTCGGGAGAGGGTTTGGGTTTGGAATAGAGTTAGGGTTAGGGTTAGGGTTAGTGTTTGGTTTAGGGTTACAATTAGGGTTAGGGTTTGGGTTTTAGTTAGGGTTAGGGTAAGGGTTATTGTTTGTGTTAGGCTTAGGGTTAGGTTTAGCGTTAGGGTTAGGTGTTATGTTTAGGGCTGAATTAGGGTTAGGTTTAGTGTTAGGGTTAGATTTAGGTTTTGGATTAAGTGTTAGGGATAGGGCTAGTTTTAGTGTAGGTTTCAGGGTTAGGGTTAGGTTTAGGGTTAGGGTTAAGATTCGGGTTTGTGTTAGGGTTAGGGTTAGGGTTTGTGTTTGGGATTGTGTTAGGGTTAGGGATAGTGTTAGTGTTAGGGTTAAGGTTTGGGTTAGGGTGAGGGTTAGGGTTAGGGTTAGTGTTAGGATTTGCTTTAGGGTTAGGGTTAGAGTTAGGGTTTGGGTAAGGGTTAGGGTTCACGTTTGGGTTAGGGTTAGGGTTAGGGTTAGGGTTAGGGATAGGGTTAGGTTTAGGGTTAGGGTTTGGGTAAGTGTTAGGTTTAGGGATAGAGTTAGGGTTAGGGTTAGGGTTTGGGTTAGGTTTAGGGTTAGGATTTGGGTTTGGGTTTGGTTAGGGTTAGGGTTAGGGTTAGGGTTTGGGTTAGAGTTAGGATTAGGGGCAGGGTTAGTATTTGGGTTAGAGTTAGGGTTAGGGTTAGGGTTTGGGTTAGGGTTAGGGTTAGTTTTAGGATTTGGGTTAGGTTTAATGTTACGTTTAGTGGTTATTGTTAGGTTTAGGGTTCGGGTTAGGGTTAGGGTTAGGGTTAGGGTTAGTGTTAGGGTTTGGGTAAGGATTAGGTTTAGGGTTCGGGTTTGTGTTAGGGTTAGGGTTAGGGTTAGGGTTAGGGTCAGGGTTTGGGTTAGGGTTAGGTTTAGGGTTAGGGTTAGGGTAAGGGTTAGGGATAGGGTTAGGGTTAGGGTTTGGGTTTTGGTTTGGGTTAGGGTTAGGGTTACGGTTAGGGTTAGAGTTAGGATGAGGGTAGGGTTTTAGGTTGTGGTTAGGGTTCGGGTTAGGGTTAGGTTTAAGGTTAGGGTTAGGTTTAGGGCTAGGGTTAGCGTTAGGGTTATGATTAGAGTTTGGGTTTGGGTTAGGGTTAGGTTTAGGGGTGGGGTTAGGGCCAGGGTCTGGGTTAGGGTTAGGTATAGGGTTAGGGCTAGGGTTAGGGTTAGGGTCTGAGTTTGGTTCTGGGTTAGGCTTAGGGTTAGGTCTAGGATTAGGGTGCGGGTTAGTATTAGGGTTTGAGTTTGGGTTAGGGTTAGAGTTAGGTTAGGGTTTGGGTTAGGGTTAGGGTTTGGGTTAGGGTTAGGGTTTGGGTTTGGGTTAGGGTTAGGGTTATGTTTAGGGTTAGGGTCAGGGTTTAGGTTAGAATTAGGGTTTGGGGTTAGGGTTTGGGTTCGGGTTACAGTCAGGGTTACGGTTAGGATTTAGGTTTGGGTTGTGGTTTGGTTTTGAGTTAAGGTTAGGTTTAGGGTTAGGTATAGGGTTAGGCATGGGGGGTTAGGGTTAGCGTTAGGGTTAGGGTTTGGGTTAGGTTTAGGATTAGGGGCAGGGCTACGGTTTGGTTTAGAGTTAGGGTTATGGTTAGGGTTAGGATTTGGGTTAGGGCTAGGGGTAGGGTTAGGGATAGCGTTAGGGTTAGGGTAAGAGTTCGGGATAGGGTTAGGTTTAGGGTTTGGGTTTGGTTTGGGCTTAGGGTTAGGTTTACGGTTATGGTTAGTGTTAGGATTAAGGTATTGGTTTAGGTTATGGTTAGGGTTTGGGTTAGGGTTAGGGTTAGGGTTAGGGTTAGGTTTGGGTTTGGGTTAGGGTTAGGGTTCGGGTTCGGGTTCGGGTTTGGGTTAGGGTTCGGGTTAGGGTTCGGGAGAGGGTTTGGGTTTGGAATAGAGTTAGGGTTAGGGTTAGGGTTAGTGTTTGGTTTAGGGTTAGGGTTAGGTTTAGGGCTAGGGTTAGCATTAGGGTTATGATTAGAGTTTGGGTTTGGGTTAGGGTTAGGTTTAGGGTTAGAGTTGGGTTAGGGTTAGTGTTAGGGTTTGGGTAAGGATTAGGTTTAGGGTTCGGGTTTGTGTTAGGGTTAGGGTTAGGGTTACGGTTAGCGTTAGGGTTATGATTAGAGTTTGGGTTTGGGTTAGGGTTAGGTTTAGGGTTAGGGTTAGGGTCAGGGTTTGGGTTAGGGTTAGGTTTAGGGTTAGGGTTAGGGTGAGGGTTAGGGATAGGGTTAGGGTTAGGGTTTGGGTTTTGGTTTGGGATAGGGTTAGGGTTACGGTTAGGGTTAGAGTTAGGATTAGGGTATGAGTTTAGGTTATGGTTAGGGTTTGGGTTAGGGTTAGGTTTAGGGTTAGGGTTAGGTTTAGGGCTAGGTTTAGGGTTAGGGTTATGATTAGAGTTTGGGTTTGGCTTAGGGTTAGGTTTAGGGTTAGGGTTAGGGTTAGGGTTAGTGTTAGGGTTTGGGTAAGGATTAGGTTTAAGGTTCGGGTTTGTGTTAGGGTTAGGGTTGGGGTTAGGGTTGGCGTTAGGGTTATGATTAGAGTTTGGGTTTGGGTTAGGGTT
>JAJHUQ010000039.1:212500-237500 GCA_035773235.1 Eospalax fontanierii | reverse complement strand
TGGGTTTGGGTTAGGGTTAGGTTTAGGGTTAGGGTTAGGGTCAGGGTTTGGGTTAGGGTTAGGTTTAGGGTTAGGGTTAGGGTAAGGGTTAGGGATAGGGTTAGGGTTAGGGTTTGGGTTTTGGTTTGGGATAGGGTTAGGGTTACGGTTAGGGTTAGAGTTAGGATTAGGGTATGAGTTTAGGTTATGGTTAGGGTTTGGGTTAGGGTTAGGTTTAGGGTTAGGGTTAGGTTTAGGGCTAGGTTTAGGGTTAGGGTTATGATTAGAATTTGGGTTTGGCTTAGGGTTAGGTTTAGGGTTAGGGTTAGGGTTAGGGTTAGTGTTAGGGTTTGGGTAAGGATTAGGTTTAAGGTTCGGGTTTGTGTTAGGGTTAGGGTTAGGGTTAGGGTTAGCGTTAGGGTTATGATTAGAGTTTGGGTTTGGGTTAGGGTTAGGTTTAGGGTTTGGGTTAGGGTTACGGTTAGGGTTAGGGTTAGGTTTAAGGTTTCCGTTAATGTTAGGGTTAGGGTTAGAATGAGGATTAGGGTTAGGGATTAGGGTTAGGGATAGGGTTATTGTTAGCTTTAGGGTTAGGGTTAGGTTTAGGGTTAGCGTTAGATTTAGGGTTAGGTTTAGGATTAGGGTTAGGGTTTGGGTTTTAGTTAGGGTTAGGGTAAGGGTTAGTGTTTGTGTTAGGCTTAGGGTTAGGGTTAGCGTTAGGGTTAGGCGTTACGTTTAGGGCTGAATTAGGGTTAGGTTTAGTGTTAGGGTTAGATTTAGGATTAGGATTAAGTGTTAGGGATAGGGCTAGTTTTATCGTAGGTTTTAGGGTTAGGGTTAGGTTTAGGGTTAGGGTTAGGATTCGGGTTTGTGTTAGGGTTAGGGTTCGGGTTTGTGTTTGGGATTTTGTTAGGGTGAGGGATAGTGTTAGGGTTAGGGTTAGGGTTTGGGTTAGGGTGAGGGTTAGGGTTAGGGTTAGTGTTAGGATTTGCTTTAGGGTTAGGGTTAGAGTTAGGGTTTGGGTAAGGGTTAGCGTTAGGGTTAGGGTTAGGGTTAGGGTTAGGGTTAGGGATAGGGTTAGGTTTAGGGTTAGGGTTTGGGTAAGTGTTAGGTTTAGGGATAGAGTTAGGGTTAGGGTTAGGGTTTGGGTTAGGGTTAGGGTTAGGATTTGGGTTTGGGTTTGGTTAGGATTAGGGTTAGGGTTAGGGTTTGGGTTAGAGTTAGGATTAGGGGCAGGGTTAGTATTTGGGTTAGAGTTAGGGTTAGGGTTAGGGTTAGGGTTTGGGTTAGGGTTAGGGTTAGGTTTAGGGTTTGGGTTAGGGTTAATGTTACGTTTAGTGGTTATTGTTAGGTTTAGGTTTCGGGTTAGGGTAAGGGTTAGGGTTAGGGTTAGTGTTAGGGTTTGGGTAAGAATTAAGTTTAGGGTTCGGGTTTGTGTTAGGGTTAGGGTTAGAGTTAGGGTTAGCGTTAGGGTTATGATTAGAGTTTGGGTTTGGGTTAGGGTTAGGTTTAGGGTTAGGGTTAGGGTCAGGGTTTGGGTTAGGGTTAGGTTTAGGGTTAGGGTTACGGTAAGGGTTAGGTATAGGGTTAGGGTTAGGGTTTGGGTTTTGGTTTGGGTTAGGGTTAGGGTTACGGTTAGGGTTAGAGTTAGGATTAGGGTACGGGTTTAGGTTATGGTTAGGGTTTGGGTTAGGGTTAGGTTTAGGGTTAGGGTTAGGTTTAGGGCTAGGGTTAGCGTTAGGGTTATGATTAGAGTTTGGGTTTGAGTTAGGGTTAGGTTTAGGGTTAGAGGTAGGGTTAGGGTTAGTGTTAGGGTTTGGGTAAGGATTAGGTTTAGGGTTCGGGTTTGTGTTAGGGTTAGGGTTAGGGTTACGGTTAGCGTTAGGGTTATGATTAGAGTTTGTTTTTGGGTTAGGGTTAGGTTTAGGGTTAGGGTTAGGGTCAGGGTTTGGGTTAGGGTTAGGTTTAGGGTTAGGGTTAGGGTAAGGGTTAGGGATAGGGTTAGGGTTAGGGTTTGGGTTTTGGTTTGGGATAGGGTTAGGGTTACGGTTAGGGTTAGAGTTAGGATTAGGGTATGAGTTTAGGTTATGGTTAGGGTTTGGGTTAGGGTTAGGTTTAGTGTTAGGGTTAGGTTTAGGGCTAGGTTTAGGGTTAGGGTTATGATTAGAGTTTGTGTTTGGCTTAGGGTTAGGTTTAGGGTTAGGGTTAGGGTTAGGGTTAGTGTTAGGGTTTGGGTAAGGATTAGGTTTAAGGTTCGGGTTTGTGTTAGGGTTAGGGTTAGCGTTAGGGTTATGATTAGAGTTTGGGTTTGGGTTAGGGTTAGGTTTAGGGTTAGGGTTAGGGTCAGGATTTGGGTTAGGGTTAGGTTTAGGGTTAGGGTTAGGGTAAGGGTTAGGGATAGGGTTAGGGTTAGGGCTTGGGTTAGGGTTAGCTTTAGGGTTTGAGTTTGGTTTTGGGTTAGGTTTAGGGTTAGGTTTAGGATTAGGGTGCGGGTTAGTATTAGGGTTTGAGTTTGGATTAGGTTTAGAGTTAGGTTAGGGTTTGGGTTAGGGTTAAGGTTTGGGTTAGGGTTAGGGTTTGGTTTTGGGTTAGGGTTAGGGTTATGTTTAGGGTTAGGGTCAGGGTTTAGGTTAGATTATTGTTTGGGGTTAGGGTTTGGGTTCGGGTTACAGTCAGGGTTACGGTTAGGATTTAGGTTTGGGTTGTGGTTTGGTTTTGAGTTAAGGTTAGGGTTAGGGTTAGGTATAAGGTTAGGCGTCAGGGGTTAGGGTTAGCGTTAGGGTTATGGTTTGGGTTAGGTTTAGGATTAGGGGCAGGGTTAAGGTTTGGGTTAGAGTTAGGGTTATGGTTAGGGTTAGGATTTGGGTTAGGGCTAGGGTTAGGGTTAGGGATAGCGTTCAGGTTAGGGTTAGTGTTCGGGATAGGGTTAGGGTTAGGGTTTGGGTTTGGTTTGAGTTTAGGGTTAGGTTTACGGTTATGGTTAGTGTTAGGATTAGGGTATTGGTTTAGGTTATGGTTAGGGTTTGGGTTAGGGTTAGGGTTAGGGTTAGGGTTAGGTTTGGGTTTGGGTTAGGGTTAGGGTGAGGGTTAGGTTTAGGGTTAGGTTTTGTGTTTGGTTTTAGGTTAGGTTTAGCG
Organism: Eospalax fontanierii; assembly: GCA_035773235.1. Classification (NCBI taxonomy): domain Eukaryota; kingdom Metazoa; phylum Chordata; class Mammalia; order Rodentia; family Spalacidae; genus Eospalax; species Eospalax fontanierii. The sequence goes on along the minus strand of JAJHUQ010000039.1, from coordinate 234,386 downwards.
ATAGGGTTAGGGTTAGGGTTCGGGTTCGGGTTTGGGTTAGGGTTCGGGTTAGGGTTCGGGAGAGGGTTTGGGTTTGGAATAGAGTTAGGGTTAGGGTTAGGGTTAGTGTTTGGTTTAGGGTTACAATTAGGGTTAGGGTTTGGGTTTTAGTTAGGGTTAGGGTAAGGGTTATTGTTTGTGTTAGGCTTAGGGTTAGGTTTAGCGTTAGGGTTAGGCGTTATGTTTAGGGCTGAATTAGGGTTAGGTTTAGTGTTAGGGTTAGATTTAGGTTTTGGATTAAGTGTTAGGGATAGGGCTAGTTTTAGTGTAGGTTTCAGGGTTAGGGTTAGGTTTAGGGTTAGGGTTAAGATTCGGGTTTGTGTTAGGGTTAGGGTTAGGGTTTGTGTTTGGGATTGTGTTAGGGTTAGGGATAGTGTTAGTGTTAGGGTTAAGGTTTGGGTTAGGGTGAGGGTTAGGGTTAGGGTTAGTGTTAGGATTTGCTTTAGGGTTAGGGTTAGAGTTAGGGTTTGGGTAAGGGTTAGGGTTCACGTTAGGGTTAGGGTTAGGGTTAGGGTTAGGGTTAGGGATAGGGTTAGGTTTAGGGTTAGGGTTTGGGTAAGTGTTAGGTTTAGGGATAGAGTTAGGGTTAGGGTTAGGGTTTGGGTTAGGTTTAGGGTTAGGATTTGGGTTTGGGTTTGGTTAGGGTTAGGGTTAGGGTTAGGGTTTGGGTTAGAGTTAGGATTAGGGGCAGGGTTAGTATTTGGGTTAGAGTTAGGGTTAGGGTTAGGGTTTGGGTTAGGGTTAGGGTTAGTTTTAGGATTTGGGTTAGGTTTAATGTTACGTTTAGTGGTTATTGTTAGGTTTAGGGTTCGGGTTAGGGTTAGGGTTAGGGTTAGGGTTAGTGTTAGGGTTTGGGTAAGGATTAGGTTTAGGGTTCGGGTTTGTGTTAGGGTTAGGGTTAGGGTTAGGGTTAGGGTCAGGGTTTGGGTTAGGGTTAGGTTTAGGGTTAGGGTTAGGGTAAGGGTTAGGGATAGGGTTAGGGTTAGGGTTTGGGTTTTGGTTTGGGTTAGGGTTAGGGTTACGGTTAGGGTTAGAGTTAGGATTAGGGTATGGGTTTAGGTTATGGTTAGGGTTTGGGTTAGGGTTAGGTTTAGGGTTAGGGTTAGGTTTAGGGCTAGGGTTAGCGTTAGGGTTATGATTAGAGTTTGGGTTTGGGTTAGGGTTAGGTTTAGGGTTAGGGTTAGGGTCAGGGTTTGGGTTAGGGTTAGGTATAGGGTTAGGGTTAGGGTTAGGGTTAGGGTTTGAGTTTGGTTTTGGGTTAGGTTTAGGGTTAGGTTTAGGATTAGGGTGCGGGTTAGTATTAGGGTTTGAGTTTGGGTTAGGGTTAGAGTTAGGTTAGGGTTTGGGTTAGGGTTAGGGTTTGGGTTAGGGTTAGGGTTTGGGTTTGGGTTAGGGTTAGGGTTATGTTTAGGGTTAGGGTCAGGGTTTAGGTTAGAATTAGGGTTTGGGGTTAGGGTTTGGGTTCGGGTTACAGTCAGGGTTACGGTTAGGATTTAGGTTTGGGTTGTGGTTTGGTTTTGAGTTAAGGTTAGGTTTAGGGTTAGGTATAGGGTTAGGCATCGGGGGTTAGGGTTAGCGTTAGGGTTAGGGTTTGGGTTAGGTTTAGGATTAGGGGCAGGGTTACGGTTTGGTTTAGAGTTAGGGTTATGGTTAGGGTTAGGATTTGGGTTAGGGCTAGGGTTAGGGTTAGGGATAGCGTTAGGGTTAGGGTAAGAGTTCGGGATAGGGTTAGGGTTAGGGTTTGGGTTTGGTTTGGGCTTGGGGTTAGGGTTACGGTTATGGTTAGTGTTAGGATTAAGGTATTGGTTTAGGTTATGGTTAGGGTTTGGGTTAGGGTTAGGGTTAGGGTTAGGGTTAGGTTTGGGTTTGGGTTAGCGTTAGGGTGAGGGTTAGGTTTAGGGTTAGGTTTTGTGTTTGGTTTTAGGTTAGGTTTAGCGATAGGGTTAGGGTTAGGGTTCGGGTTCGGGTTTGGGTTAGGGTTCGGGTTAGGGTTCGGGAGAGGGTTTGGGTTTGGAATAAAGTTAGGGATAGGGTTAGGGTTAGTGTTTGGTTTAGGGTTAGGATTAGGGTTAGGGTTTGGGGTCAGCGGTTAGTGCTAGCGGTAGGGTTAGCGCTTGGGTTAGGGTCAGGGTCAGGGTTAGGGTTTGGTTTAGGGTTAGGGTTAAGGTTAGGGTAAGGGTTAGGGTTAGGGTTAGGGTTTGGTTTAGGGATAAGTTTAGGGATAGGGTTAGGGTGAGGGTGAGGGTTTGGGTTAGGGTTAGGGTTAGGGTTAGGGTTAGAGCTGGGGTTAGGGTTAGGGTTTGGTTTTGGGTTACGGTTAGGTTAGGGTTTGTGTTAGGGTTAATGTTAGGTTTAGGGGTTAGGGTTAGGGTTAGGGTTCGGGTTTGGGTTACGATTAGGCTTACGATTAGGGTTTGGGTTAGGATTAGGTTTAGGTTTCGGGTTTGGGTTAGGGTTAGGTTTAGGGTTAGGGTTTGGGTTAGGCCTAGCGTTAGGGTTAGGGATAGCGTTAAGATTAGGGTTAGGGTTAGGGTTTGGTTTTGGTTAGGATTAGGGTTAGGGTTAGGGTTAGGTTTAGGGCTAGGGTTAGCGTTAGGGTTATGATTAGAGTTTGGGTTTGGGTTAGGGTTAGGTTTAGGGTTAGGTTTAGGGTTTGGGTTAGGGTTACGGTTAGGGTTAGGGTTAGGTTTAAGGTTTCCGTTAATGTTAGGGTTAGGGTTAGAATGAGGATTAGGGTTAGGGATTAGGGTTAGGGATAGGGTTATTGTTAGCTTTAGGGTTAGGGTTAGGTTTAGGGTTAGCGTTAGATTTAGGGTTAGGTTTAGGATTAGGGTTAGGGTTTGGGTTTTAGTTAGGGTTAGGGTAAGGGTTAGTGTTTGTGTTAGGCTTAGGGTTAGGGTTAGCGTTAGGGTTAGGCGTTACGTTTAGGGCTGAATTAGGGTTAGGTTTAGTGTTAGGGTTAGATTTAGGTTTTGGATTAAGTGTTAGGGATAGGGCTAGTTTTAGTGTAGGTTTTAGGGTTAGGGTTAGGTTTAGGGTTAGGGTTAGGATTCTGGTTTGTGTTAGGGTTAGGGTTAGGGTTTGTGTTTGGGATTGTGTTAGGGTTAGGGATAGTGTTAGTGTTAGGGTTAAGGTTTGGGTTAGGGTGAGGGTTAGGGTTAGGGTTAGTGTTAGGATTTGCTTTAGGGTTAGGGTTAGAGTTAGGGTTTGGGTAAGGGTTAGGGTTCGCGTTAGGGTTAGGGTTAGGGTTAGGGTTAGGGTTAGGGTTAGGGATAGGGTTAGGTTTAGGGTTAGGGTTTGGGTAAGTGTTAGGTTTAGGGATAGAGTTAGGGTTAGGGTTAGGGTTTGGGTTAGGTTTAGGGTTAGGATTTGGGTTTGGGTTTGGTTAGGGTTAGGGTTAGGGTTAGGGTTTGGGTTAGAGTTAGGATTAGGGGCAGGGTTAGTATTTGGGTTAGAGTTAGGGTTAGGGTTAGGGTTTGGGTTAGGGTTAGGGTTAGTTTTAGGATTTGGGTTAGGGTTAATGTTACATTTAGTGGTTATTGTTAGGTTTAGGGTTCGGGTTAGGGTTAGGGTTAGGGTTAGGGTTAGTGTTAGGGTTTGGGTAAGGATTAGGTTTAGGGTTCGGGTTTGTGTTAGGGGTAGGGTTAGGGTCAGGGTTTGGGTTAGGGTTAGGTTTAGGGTTAGGGTTAGGGTAAGGGTTAGGGATAGGGTTAGGGTTAGGGTTTGGGTTTTGGTTTGGGTTAGGGTTAGGGTTACGGTTAGGGTTAGAGTTAGGATTAGGGTATGGGTTTAGGTTATGGTTAGGGTTTGGGTTAGGGTTAGGTTTAGGGTTAGGGTTAGGTTTAGGGCTAGGGTTAGCGTTAGGGTTATGATTAGAGTTTGGGTTTGGGTTAGGGTTAGGTTTAGGTTTAGGGTTAGGTTTAGTGTTAGGGTTTGGGTAACTATTAGGTTTAGGGTTCGGGTTTGTGTTAGGGTTAGGGTTAGGGTTAGGGTTAGGTTTGGGTTTGGGTTAGGGTTAGGGTGAGGGTTAGGTTTAGGGTTAGGTTTTGTGTTTGGTTTTAGGTTAGGTTTAGCGATAGGGTTAGGGTTAGGGTTCGGGTTCGGGTTTGGGTTAGGGTTCGTGTTAGGGTTCGGGAGAGGGTTTGGGTTTGGAATAGAGTTAGGGTTAGGGTTAGGGTTAGTGTTTGGTTTAGGGTTAGGATTAGGGTTAGGGTTTGGGGTCAGCGGTTAGTGCTAGGGTTAGGGTTAGCGTTTGGGTTAGGGTTAGGGTTAGGGTTAGGGTTTGGTTTAGGGTTAGGGTTAAGGTTAGGGTAAGGGTTAGGGTTAGGGTTAGGGTTTGGTTTAGGGATAGGTTTAGGGATAGGGTTAGGGTGAGGGTGAGGGTTTGGGTTAGGGTTAGGGTTAGGGTTAGAGCTGGGGTTAGGGTTAGTGTTAGGATTAGGGTATGGGTTTAGGTTATGGTTATGGTTTTGGGTTAGGTTTAGCGATAGGGTTAAAGTTAGGGTTCTGGTTCGGGTTTGGGTTAGGGTTAGGGTTAGGGTTTTTGTTTAGGTTTGGTTTAGGTTTAGGGTTAGGTTTAGGATTAGGGTGCGGGTTAGTATTATGGTTTGAGTTTGGGTTAGCGTTAGAGTTAGGTTAGGGTTTGGGTTAGGGTTAGGGTTTGGGTTAGGGTTAGGGTTTGGGTTTGGGTTTGTTTTATTTTTAGGCTTAGGGTTAGGATTAGGGTTCGGGTTAGGATTAGGGTTTGGGTTTGGATTAGGGGTAGGGTTAGGATTAGGTTTAAGGTTTGCGTTAATGTTAGGGTTAGGGTTAGAATGAGGATTAGGGTTAGGGATTAGGGTTAGGGATAGGGTTATTGTTAGCTTTAGGGTTAGGTTTAGGGTTAGGGTTAGGGTTAGGGTTAGGGTTAGGGTAAGGGTTAGGGATAGGGTTAGGGTTAGGGTTTGGGTTTTGGTTTGGGTTAGGGTTAGGGTTACGGTTAGGGTTAGAGTTAGGATTAGGGTATGGGTTTAGGTTATGGTTAGGGTTTGGGTTAGGGTTAGGTTTAGGGTTAGGGTTAGGTTTAGGGCTAGGGATAGCGTTAGGGTTATGATTAGAGTTTGGGTTTGGGTTAGGGTTAGGTTTAGGTTTAGGGTTAGGGTTAGTGTTAGGGTTTGGGTAAGGATTAGGTTTAGGGTTCGGGTTTGTGTTAGGGTTAGGGTTAGGGTTAGGGTTAGTGTTAGGGTTATGATTAGAGTTTGGGTTTGGGTTAGGGTTAGGTTTAGGGTTAGAGTTAGGGTCAGGGTTTGGGTTAGTGTTAGGTATAGGGTTAGGGTTAGGGTTTGAGTTTGGTTTTGGGTTAGGTTTAGGGTTAGGTTTAGGATTAGGGTGCGGGTTAGTATTAGGGTTTGAGTTTGGGTTAGGGTTAGAGTTAGGTTAGGGTTTGGGTTAGGGTTAGGGTTTGGGTTAGGGTTAGGGTTTGGGTTTGCGTTAGGGTTAGGGTTATGTTTAGGGTTAGGGTCAGGGTTTAGGTTAGAATTAGATTTTGGGGTTAGTGTTTGGGTTCGGGTTACAGTCAGGGTTACGGTTAGGATTTAGGTTTGGGTTGTGGTTTGGTTTTGAGTTAAGGTTTGGGTTAGGGTTAGGTATAGGGTTAGGCATCAGGGGTTAGGGTTAGCGTTAGGGTTAGGGTTTGGGTTAGGTTTAGGATTAGGGGCAGGGTTACGGTTTGGGTTAGAGTTAGGGTTATGGTTAGGGTTAGGATTTGGGTTAGGGCTAGGGTTAGGGTTAAGGATAGCGTTAGGGTTAGGGTAAGAGTTCGGGATAGGGTTAGGGTTAGGGTTTCGGTTTGGTTTGGGGTTAGGGTTAGGGTTACGGTTAGGGTTAGTGTTAGGATTAGGGTATTGGTTTAGGTTATGGTTAGGGTTTGGGTTAGGGTTAGGGTTAGGGTTAGGGTTTGGTTTAGGAATAGGTTTAGGGATAGGGTTAGGGTTAGTGTTAAGGTTTGGATTAGGGTTAGAGTTAGGGTTTCGCTTTGGTTTTGGGTTAGGGTTAGCGTTAGGGTTAGGGTTAGAGATAGGGTTAGGTTTTGGGTTAGGGTTTCGGTAAGTGTTAGGTTTAGGGATAGAGTTAGGTTTAGGTTTATGGTTTGGGTTAGGCTTAGGGTTAGTGTTTGGGTTTGGGTTTGGGTTAGGGTTAGAGTTAGGATTAGAGTTAGCGTTAGGATTAGGGTTTTTCTTTATGTTAGGTTTGGGGGTATGGGTAGTGTTTCGGTAAATGGTAGGTTTAGGGTTAGGGTTTGGTTTAGGGTTAGGGTTAGGCTTAGGGTTTGGGTTAGGGTTAGGGTTAGGGTTAGGATTAGGGTAAGGGTTAAGGTTAGGGTTAGGGTTAGGGTTAGGGTTACGGTTTGGGTTTGGATTAGGGTTAGGGTTAGGTAAGGGTTTGGGTTAGGGATAGGTTTAGGGTTTGGGTAAGGGTTAGGGTTAGGTTTAGGGTTAGGGTTAGTGTTAGGGTTTGGGTTAAGGTTAGGGTTTCGGTTTGTCTTAGGTTTAGGGTTAGGGTTAGGGTAAGGGTTAGGGTTAGGGTTACGATATGGGTTTGGGTTAGAGTTAGGATTAGGGGCAGGGTTAGGTTTTGTGTTAGAGTTAGAGTTTGGGTTAGGGTTTGGTTTAGGGTTAGGGTTTGGTTTAGGGTTTGGATTAGGGTTAGGTTTAGGGTTAGGGTTTGGGTTAGGGCTAGGGTTAGGGTTAGGGATAGCGTTAGGGTTAGGGTAAGGGTTAGGAATAGGGTTAGGGTTAGGGTTTGGTTTTCGGTTTGGGTTAGGGTTAGGGTTACGGTTACGGTTTGTGTTAGGATTAGGGTATGGGTTAAGTTATGGTTAGGGTTTGGGTTAGGGTTAGGGTTAGGGTTAGGTTTCGGTTAGGTTAGGGTTAGGGTGAGGGTTAGGGTTAGGGTTAGGGTTAGGGTTTGGATTAGGGTTAGGGTTAGTGTTAGGTGTAGGGTTAGGTTTTGGGTTAGGTTTAGGGTTAGGGTTAGTGTTAGGTTTTGGGTTTGGGTTTGTTTTATTTTTAGGCTTAGGGTTAGGATTAGGGTTCGGGTTAGGATTAGGGTTTGGGTTTGGATTAGGGGTAGGGTTAGGATTAGGGTTAGGGTTAGGGTTAGGGTTTGAATTTGGGTTACGGTTAGGGTTATGGTTAGGGTTAGGTTTAGGGTTTGGGTTAGGATTAGGGTTTGGGTTAGGGTTAGGTTTAGGGTTAGGGTTTGGGTTAGGGCTAGGGTTAGGGTTAGGGATAGGGTTTGGATTAGGGGTAGGGTTACGCGTAGGGTTAGGGTTAGGGTGAGGGTTAGGGTTAGGGTTAGGGTTTGAGTTTGGTTTTGGGTTAGGTTTAGCGATAGGGTTAAGGTTAGGGTTCGGGTTCGGGTTTGGGTTAGGGTTAGGGTTAGGGTGAGGGTGAGGGTTTGGGTTAGGGTTAGCGTTAGGGTTAGGGTTAGGCTTAGTGTTAGAGCTGGGGTTAGGTTTAGGGTTTGGTTTCGGGTTACGGTTAGGTTTAGGGTTTGTGTTAGGGTTAATGTTAGGTTTAGGGGTTAGAGTTAGGGTTAGGTTTCGGGTTAGGGTTAGGGTTAGTCTTACGGTTAGCGTTTGGTTAGGATTAGGTTTAGGGTTCCGGTTTGGGTTAGGGTTAGGCTTAGGGTTAGGGTTTGGGTTAGGGCTAGGGTTAGGGTTAGGGTAAGTGTTCGGGATAGGGTTAGGGTTAGGGTTTGGGTTTGGTTTGGGGTTAGGGTTAGGGTTACGGTTATGGTTAGTGTTAGGATTAGGGTATTGGTTTAGGTTATGGTTAGGGTTTGGGTTAGGGTTAGGGTTAGGGTTAGGTTTGGGTTTGGGTTAGGGTTAGGGTGAGGGTTAGGGTAAGGGTTAGTTTTGTGTTTGGTTTTAGGTTAGGTTTAGCGATAGGGTTAGGGTTAGGGTTCGGGTTCGGGTTTGGGTTAGGGTTCGGGTTAGGGTTCGGGAGAGGGTTTGGGTTTGGAATAGAGTTAGGGGTAGGGTTAGGGTTAGTGTTTGGTTTAGGGTTAGGATTAGGGTTAGGGTTTGGGGTCAGCGGTTAGTGCTAGGGTTAGGGTTAGCGTTTGGGTTAGGGTTAGGGTTAGGGTTAGGGTTTGGTTTAGGGTTAGGGTTAAGGTTAGGGTAAGGGTTAGGGTTAGGGTTAGGGTTTGGTTTAGGGATAGGTTTAGGGATAGGGTTAGGGTGAGGGTGAGGGTTTGGGTTAGGGTTAGGGTTAGGGTTAGAGCTGGGGTTAGGTTTAGGGTTTGGTTTCGGGTTACGGTTAGGTTTAGGGTTTGTGTTAGGGTTAATGTTAGGTTTAGGGGTTAGGGTTAGGGTTAGGGTTCGGGTTTGGGTTACGGTTAGGCTTACGATTAGGGTTTGGGTTAGGATTTGGTTTAGGTTTCGGGTTTGGGTTAGGGTTAGGTTTAGGGTTAGGGTTTGGGTTAGGCCTAGCGTTAGGGTTAGGGATAGCGTTAAGATTAGGGTTAGGGTTAGGGTTTGGTTTTGGTTAGGATTAGGGTTAGGGTTAGGGTTAGGTTTTCTGGCTAGGGTTAGCGTTAGGGTTATGATTAGAGTTTGGGTTTGGGTTAGGGTTAGGTTTAGGGTTAGGTTTAGGGTTTGGGTTAGGTTTAAGGTTTCCGTTAATGTTAGGGTTAGGGTTAGAATGAGGATTAGGGTTAGGGATTAGGGTTAGGGATAGGGTTATTGTTAGCTTTAGGGTTAGGGTTAGGTTTAGGGTTAGCGTTAGATTTAGGATTAGGTTTAGGATTAGGGTTAGGGTTTGTGTTTTAGTTAGGGTTAGGGTAAGGGTTAGTGTTTGTGTTAGGCTTAGGGTTAGGGTTAGCGTTAGGGTTAGGCGTTACGTTTAGGGCTGAATTAGGGTTAGGTTTAGTGTTAGGGTTAGATTTAGGATTAGGATTAAGTGTTAGGGATAGGGCTAGTTTTATCGTAGGTTTTAGGGTTAGGGTTAGGTTTAGGGTTAGGGTTAGGATTCGGGTTTGTGTTAGGGTTAGGGTTTGGGTTTTTGTTTGGGATTGTGTTAGGGTGAGGGATAGTGTTAGGGTTAGGGTTAGGGTGAGGGTTAGGGTTAGGGTTAGTGTTAGGATTTGCTTTAGGGTTAGGGTTAGAGTTAGGGTTTGGGTAAGGGTTAGGGTTAGCGTTAGGGTTAGGGTTAGGGTTAGTGTTAGGGTTAGGGATAGGGTTAGGTTTAGGGTTAGGGTTTGGGTAAGTGTTAGGTTTAGGGATAGAGTTAGGGTTAGGGTTAGGGTTTGGGTTAGGGTTAGGGTTAGGATTTGGGTTTGGGTTTGGTTAGGGTTAGGGTTAGGGTTAGGGTTTGGGTTAGAGTTAGGATTAGGGGCAGGGTTAGTATTTGGGTTAGAGTTAGGGTTAGGGTTAGGGTTTGGGTTAGGGTTAGGGTTAGGTTTAGAGTTTGGGTTAGGGTTAATGTTACGTTTAGTGGTTATTGTTAGGTTTAGGGTTCGGGTTAGGGTTCGGGTTAGGGTTAGTGTTAGTGTTAGGTTTTGGGTAAGGATTAGGTTTAGGGTTCGGGTTTGTGTTAGGGTTAGGGTTAGGGTTAGGGTTAGGGTTAGCGTTAGGGTTATGATTAGAGTTTGTGTTTGGGTTAGGGTTAGGTTTAGGGTTAGGGTTAGGGTCAGGGTTTGGGTTAGGGTTAAGTATAGTGTTAGGGTTAGGATTGGGTAAGGGTTATGGATAGGGTTAGGGTTAGGATTAGGGTCTGGGTTTTGGTTTGGGGTTAGGTTTAGGGTTACGGTTATGGTTAGTGTTAGGATTAGGGTATTGGTTTAGGTTATGGTTAGGGTTTGGGTTAGGGTTAGGGTTAGGGTTAGGGTTAGGTTTGGGTTTGGGTTACGGTTAGGGTTAGGTTTTGTGTTTGGTTTTAGGTTAGGTTTAGCGATAGGGTTAGGGTTAGGGTTCGGGTTCGGGTTTGGGTTAGGGTTCGGGTTAGGGTTCGGGAGAGGGTTTGGGTTTGGAATAGAGTTAGGGTTAGGGTTAGGGTTAGTGTTTGGTTTAGGGTTAGGATTAGGGTTAGGGTTTGGGGTCAACGGTTAGTGCTAGGGTTAGGGTTAGCGTTTGGGTTAGAGTTAGTGTTAGGGTTAGGGTTTGGTTTAGGGTTAGGGTTAAGGTTAGGGTAAGGGTTAGGGTTAGGGTTAGGGTTTCGTTAAGGGATAGGTTTAGGGATAGGGTTAGGGTGAGGGTGAGGGTTTGGGTTAGGGTTAGGGTTAGGGTTAGGATTAGGGTTAGGGTTAGAGCTGGGGTTAGGATTAGGGTTTGGTTTCGGGTTACTGTTAGGTTTAGGGTTTGTGTTAGGGTTAATTTTAGGTTCAGGGGTTAGTGTTAAGGTTAGGGTTCGGGTTTGTGTTAGGGTTAGGCTTACGGTTAGGGTTTGGGTTAGGATTAGGTTTAGGGTTCGGGTTTGGGTTAGGGTTAGGTTTAGGGTTAGGGTTTGGGTTAGGGCTAGGGTTAGGGTTAGGGATAGCGTTAAGTTTAGTGTTAGGGTTAGGGTTTGGTTTTGGTTAGGATTAGGGTTAGGGTTAGGGTTAGGTTTAGGGCTAGGGTTAGCGTTAGGGTTATGATTAGAGTTTGGGTTTGGGTTAGGGTTAGGTTTAGGGTTTGGGTTAGGGTTACGGTTAGGGTTAGGGTTAGGGTTAGGGTTGGGGTAGTGTTTGGGTTAGGGCTAGGGTTAAGATTAGGTTTAAGGTTTGCGTTAATGTTAGGGTTAGGTTTAGAATGAGGATTAGGTGTAGGGATTAGGGTTAGGGATAGGGTTATTGTTAGCTTTAGGGTTAGGGTTAGGTTTAGGGTTAGGGTTAGATTTAGGGTTAGGTTTAGGATTAGGGTTAGGGTTTGTGTTTTAGTTAGGGTTAGGGTAAGGGTTAGTGTTTGTGTTAGGCTTAGGGTTAGGGTTAGCGTTAGGATTAGGCGTTACGTTTAGGGCTGAATTAGGGTTAGGTTAGGGTTAGGGTTAGGGTTAGGGTTAGGGTTAGAATTAGGGTTATGATTAGAGTTTGGGTTTGGGTTAGGGTTAGGTTTAGGGTTAGGGTTAGGTTCAGGGTTTGGGTTTGGGTTAGGTTTACGGTTAGGTTTAGGGTAAGGGTTAGGGATAGGGTTAGGGTTAGGGTTTGGGTTTTGGTTTGGGTTAGGGTTAGGGTTACTGTTAGGGTTAGTGTTAGGATTAGGGTATGTGTTTAGGTTATGGTTAGGGTTTGGGTTAGGGTTAGGTTTAGGGTTAGGGTTAGGTTTGGGTTTGGGTTAGGGTTAGGATGAGGGTTAGGGTTAGGGTTAGGGTTATGGTTAGGTTTAGGGTCAGGGTTTGGGTTAGAATTAGGGTTTGGGGTTAGGGTTTTGTTTCGGGTTACAGTCAGGGTTACGGTTAGGATTTAGGTTTGGGTTGTGGTTTGGTTTTGAATTAAGGTTAGTGTTAGGGTTAGGTATAGGGTTAGGCATCAGGGGTTAGGGTTTGGGTTAGGGTTAGGGTTAGGGTTTGGGTTTGGATTTGGGTTAGGTTTAGGGTTAGGGTTAGGATTCGGGTTTGTGTTAGGGTTAGGGTTAGGGTTTGTGTTTGGGATTGTGTTAGGGTTAGGGATAGTGTTAGGGTTAGGGTTAGGGTTTGGGTTAGGGTGAGGGTTAGGGTTAGGGTTAGTGTTAGGATTTGCTTTAGGGTTAGGGTTAGAGTTAGGGTTTGGGTAAGGGTTAGGGTTAGCGTTAGGGTTAGGGTTAGGGTTAGGGTTAGGGTTAGCGATAGGGTTAGGTTTAGGGTTAGGGTTTGGGTAAGTGTTAGGTTTAGGGATAGAGTTAGGATTAGGGTTAGGGTTTGGGTTAGGGTTAGGGTTAGGGTTTGGGTTTGGATTTGGGTTAGGTTTAGGGTTAGGGTTATGGTTTGGGTTAGAGTCAGTATTAGGGGCAGGGTTAGTATTTGGGTTAGAGTTAGGGTTAGGGTTAGGGTTTGGGTTAGGGTTAGGGTTAGGGTTTGGGTTTGAGTTTGGGTTAGGGTTAGGGTTAGGGTTAGGGTTTGGGTTAGGGTTAGGGTTAGGGTTAGGGTTTGGGTTAGGGTTAATGTTACGTTTAGTGGTTATTGTTAGGTTTAGGGTTCGGGTTAGGGTTAGGGTTAGGGTTAGGGTTAGAATTAGGGTTATGATTAGAGTTTGGGTTTGGGTTAGGGTTAGGTTTAGGGTTAGGGTTAGGTTCAGGGTTTGGGTTTGGTTTAGGTTTAGGGTTAGGTTTAGGGTAAGGGTTAGGGATAGGGTTAGGGTTAGGGTTTGGGTTTTGGTTTGGGTTAGGGTTAGGGTTACGGTTAGGGTTAGTGTTAGGATTAGGGTATGGGTTTAGGTTATGGTTAGGGTTTGGGTTAGGGTTAGGTTTAGGGTTAGGGTTAGGTTTGGGTTTGGGTTAGGGTAAGGATGAGGGTTAGGGTTAGGGTTAGGGTTAGGGTTAGGTTTAGGGTCAGGGTTTGGGTTAGGATTAGGGTTTGGGGTTAGGGTTTTGTTTCGGGTTACAGTCAGGGTTACGGTTAGGATTTAGGTTTGGGTTGTGGTTTGGTTTTGAATTAAGGTTAGTGTTAGGGTTAGGTATAGGGTTAGGCATCAGGGGTTAGGGTTTGGGTTAGGTTTAGGATTAGGGGCAGGTTTAGGGTTCGGGTTAGAGTTAGGGTTATGGTTAGGGTTAGGATTTGGGTTAGGGCTAGGGTTAGGGTTAGGGATAGCGTTAGGGTTAGGGTAAGGTTTCGGGATAGGGTTAAGGTTAGGGTTTGGGTTTGGTTTGGGTTAGGGTTAGGGTTACGGTTAGGGATAGTGTTAGGATTAGGGTATTGGTTTAGGTTATGGTTAGGGTTTGGGTTAGGGTTAGGGTTAGGGTTAGGGATAGTTTTGGGTTTGGGTTAGGGTTAGGGTGAGGGTTAGGTTTAGGGTTCGTTTTGTGTTTGGTTTTAGGTTAGGTTTAGCGATAGGGTTAGGGTTAGGGTTCGGGTTCGGGTTTGGGTTAGGGTTCGCGTTAGGGTTCGGGAGAGGGTTTGGGTTTGGAATAGAGTTAGGGTTTGTGTTAGGGTTAGTGTTTGGTTTAGGGTTAGGATTAGGGTTAGGGTTTGGGGTCAGCGGTTAGTGCTAGGGTTAGGGTTAGCGTTTGTGTTAGAGTTAGGGTTAGGGTTAGGGTTTGGTTTAGGGTTAGGGTTAAGGTTAGGGTAAGGGTTAAGGTTAGGTTTAGGGTTTCGTTTAGGCATAGGTTTAGGGATAGGGTTAGGGTGAGGGTGAGGGTTTGGGTTAGGGTTAGGGTTAGGGTTAGGATTAGGGTTAGGGTTAGAGCTGGGGTTAGGGTTAGGGTTTGGTTTCGGGTTACGGTTAGGTTTAGGGTTTGTGTTAGGGTTAATGTTAGGTTCAGGGGTTAGGGTTAAGGTTAGGGTTCGGATTTGTGTTAGGGTTAGGCTTACGGTTAGGGTTTGGGTTAGGATTAGGTTTAGGGTTCGGGTTTGGGTTAGGGTTAGGTTTAGGGTTAGGGTTTGGGTTAGGGCTAGGGTTAGGGTTAGGGATAGCTTTAAGTTTATTGTTAGGGTTAGGGTTTGGTTTTGGTTAGGATTAGGGTTAGGGTTAGGGCTAGGGTTAGCGTTAGGGTTATGATTAGAGTTTGGGTTTGGGTTAGGGTTAGGTTTAGGGTTTGGGTTAGGGTTACGGTTAGGGTTAGGGTTAGGGTTAGGGTTGGGGTAGTGTTTGCGTTAGGGCTAGGGTTAGGATTAGGTTTAAGGTTTGCGTTAATGTTAGGGTTAGGGTTAGAATGAGGATTAGGGTTAGGGATTAGGGTTAGGGATAGGGTTATTGTTAGCTTTAGGGTTAGGGTTAGCTTTAGGGTTAGGCCTTACGTTTAGGGCTGAATTAGGGTTAGGTTTACTGTTAGGGTTAGATTTAGGTTTAGGATTAAGTGTTAGGGATAGGGCTAGTTTTAGCGTAGGTTTTAGGGTTAGGGTTAGGTTTAGGGTTAGGGTTAGGATTTGGGTTTGTGTTAGGGTTAGGGTTAGGTTTTGTGTTTGGGATTGTGTTAGGGTTAGGGATGGTGTTAGGGTTGGGGTTAGGGTTTGGGTTAGGGTGAGGGTTAGGGTAAGGGTTCGTGTTAGGATTTGCTTTAGGGTTAGGGTTAGAGTTAGGGTTTGGGTAAGGGTTAGGGTTAGCGTTAGGGTTAGGGTTAGGGTTAGGGTTAGGGTTAGGGATAGGGTTAGGTTTAGGGTTAGGGTTTGGGTAAGTGTTAGGTTAGGGTTAGGGTAAGGGTTAGGGATAGGGTTAGGGTTAGGGTTTGGGTTTTGGTTTGGGTTAGGTTTAGGGTTACGGTTAGGGTTAGTGTTAGGATTAGGGTATGGGTTTAGGTTATGGTTAGGGTTTGGGTTAGGGTTAGGTTTAGGGTTAGGGTTAGGTTTGGGTTTGGGTTAGGGTTAGGATGAGGGTTAGGGTTAGGGTTAGGGTTTGAGTTTGGTTTTGGGTTAGGTTTTGTGGGGCCAGTGTTCGTTGCAATAAGGTATTGAGCAAAGCCCAGCAACCCCGGAGACCCTGAAGGGACGGCAGGTGTCTGGCCTGCTCTGCCTGATGTGTGATAACCTGGCCCCAGGAATTCACTATAGATATGAATCTTCCTTTCCCCCATCCCAGACCAGGTTTTTGGGTTTCGTTTCCCCATTCCTAAAGTTCCACAAGCTTCCCACCTTTAATCCCTTAACCCCACCTTTAATCCCTTAACCCCACCTCTAACCTTCCCAATGCCAAAATGCCTTCTTATAAAAACTCCTGTCTTGGTCCTAATAAACGATCTGCCCACCGACGCAGTTTCCCGGGTGTCATTTCCCGTCACACTCTGAGCCATTCTGAGGACCTGTTTTACTCTCCGTTCTCTGGGACCGCCGGTGCGCAACGGCTGTCTCTGGAGAAGGAGCCCCACAGCTGGCGCCTGAACAGGGACCCTCCAGAAACGCGCTGAAGAAGGTGAGTGCTCCCCACGAGGGACATCGGCTACTGCCCCGCCATCCCATTCTGAGGACTGGCAAAGGTTTCTTTCTTTTTCTTCGGTCTGAGCCTTCGCGAGGGACTGGTTACTGCGAAGGGCAATTGAAGCTTTCTGACCAGGGCCACTCTCTGGTGTTAGCTGAAGGCCCAACGTCCTCTGATCAGACCCCGACTGCCTGACTGGGTGTTGGCAACGACCACCTGTCTAACTCTCTCCGATTAAAACCTGGTAACGCAACAGCCAGTTAAAAACTCTTAGAGTGGCTGCCAGTCTCTTAAATTTGCGGCAAGGCCTGCGTGTGTATACTGGACTGAATCCCCCAGGCCCCTTCCACGGACCTGGGAACGTTCTTCCTGTATTGCACGCTTCTCTTCTTTTCTGTCATGGGAAATTCACCCTCCCACCAAAAGGATTCCCAAATTCGTGGACTTCGGGCTCTGCTCCGGTCCCGGGGTGTTAGACTATCACATAAAGATGCCCTGATCTTTTGGGAGGAAGCCTTACAAGTAGCTCCCTGGCTCAAGTCTGCAGACCCCTATGACCCGGAGGTCTGGACTCGCGTGGCTTATCTTGCCCGCCAGAGGGAAGCCCAAGAGGGATCCCCTCCCTCCCTTTCCTTCCTGCCTGTTATTGCTGCTGTTAGACAGTGCGTCAGGCCTTCTGTGCAGCCCGCAGAAGCTCCTAACCAAAAAGACAGCTCTGACGAGGAAGACCCAGCCGACTGTCCGGTAGCAGATCTGGCTGCTCTGGAGCGTGCCATAGAACTTGTCAGGCAAAACATATCCCCTAAAAACCCCCATCCTATGTCCCTTTACCCTCCCCTTCCCTCGTATGAACCCACGGCCCTCAGCCATGAGCCATCGGCTCCTGTTAGCTCATCGGGATGTCACAAACCTGAACCACCCCCAACTCCTCCTCCTCCTCCTCCCCTTTCCCATTCCTCTACACCTACAGGCCTGCTTTGTGCAGCTAGGGACTCCCCTATTTCTGCCTTCCCAGTCAACCTTCAGGTGACTCGTAATCGTCCCCTGGGCTGGTATCCCTTTCCGGCCAGTGACCTCAAAGAACTATGACAGGCTGTTCGTGAGGATGGCATTCATGCCCCCTGGACAAAATCCATCCTCCAATCCTTAAATCATGCTCTGATAACCCCTCAAGATTGGCGGGACATCTGCCGATCCTCTCTCCCTAGTTCTCTCTTTTTACAATGGGAGGCTCTCTACAGAGATGAATGCCTCCAACAGGCAAGGAGAAATAATTCCCAAAACCAGGGTCAGAATACTCCCCCCATTACCTGGACCTATGATGCCCTTTTCGGGCAAGGTGATTTTGCCACAGGAGTCCAACAGGCACCCCTGCCAGCAGGATATTTTGACCAAGTACGTCTCTGTGCTCTTCAAGCCTGGGACCGTATGACATCCCCCTCTACATCAGAGGAAGGAGGCCTCTCTTTGTTACATTTAAGGCAAGGACCTGAAGAGGCACTGACTGACTTCATTCTCAGAACTCGTGCTAGTTTAGAAAGAAAAATTTCTGACCCAGCAGCCAGGGGCCTCCTACTTAATACTATTATTTGGGAAGGGATGACCCCTGAACACCGTCAAGCTTGCCAAGGTCTTAAAAATGAGCACTTTGACAAATGGATTGTGGCCACGCAGGACATTGGTACACACTCCCATAAAGCTGCTGCAATAGCCCAGGCTTTTGTAACCACTACACTAAACAAAGGGAAATGTTTCAAATGCGGTGAAACAGGTCACTGGAAAAATGAATGCTCTAAAAACTCCTCTAAAAAAAGGAGTACACTGCCCCAGACTGTTTGCCCCAGATGCAGGAAGGGCTACCATTGGAAAAAGGATTGCCGTTCCAAATATGACAAGGACGGCTGCCCAGTAGAGCCTTTAAACTCCCCTCGGGGCACCCCTCAGCCCCGCCAATAAGAGGGGACACCCATCAAGCTCTTTGGGTCACTAGCATCGTGGAAAATTCCCACCCTAAACTCCTTATAAAAATTGATAATAAGCCCTTTAAATGTTTAATTGACACCGGAGCTGACAAAACTATACTAAAACAATCAGAAATTCCCCTCCATTGGAAACTACTCCCTGGGCCACAACTAATGGGAGTAGGGGGGTCTTCCCCAGCTTTTATCACCAAAGAACCCTATAGATGGGAGGACCCCGATGGCACCTTTGGCACTATTAGGCCTTTAGTCGCTGATGTGACCACTAACCTTTTGGGCAGAGATATCTTAGAGGACCTTAATGTGGTCCTGGCCACCAGCCCAGAAACAGGCCACCTTCAGGCTAATAAAATTACAAAAAGACTAACTAAACAAAACCCCCAATTCTAACGGCCACTGTTGATTACTGTACTCCTCCCCTGGACTGGACCTCTTTAGAACCAGTCTGGGTTGAACAGTGGCCTCTTAATGAGGAGAAACTACAAATCCTTAATCAGCTTATCCAAGAACAGCTTAACCTACAACACATCCGGCCATCCAGAAGCCCCTGGAATACTCCAATTTTTGTTATACGAAAAAAGTCAGGGGGATGGCGTTTACTACATGACCTGAGGGCTATAAACAAAACCCTGCAGGTGTGGGGATCCCCACAGAGAGGACTCCCTCTTGCTTCTGCCATCCCCTCTAATACCCCACTCCTAGCTTTAGATATAAAAGATTGTTTTTTCTCCATTCCCCTCCATCCCAATGATTGTCAACGCTTTGCCTTCTCTATCCCAAAGCTCAATAATTCTGGCCCTGCCAGTAGATACGAATGGTGTGTCCTCCCCCAAGGCATGGCCAACAGCCCGACCATATGTCAGGAAGCAGTTTCAGCAGCTCTGGCCCCTTTTTTAGAAAAAGGACTCCATATCTACCATTATATGGATGACCTCCTTGTTTGGAAAAGCCAAAACACCTCGCTGCCTATTTTGCGAGATCAAATTGTATCTACTCTCGAAGCTAAAGGTTTCAAAATTGCCCCTGATAAGATACAGGCCATTCCTCCCATTACTTTTTTAGGCACGGACATTTCTCTGACCACTGTCCGACCCCATAAGCCTACTCTAACCCTCCCTCAACCCCTTACTCTAAACTCCTTACAAAGTTTTTTAGGAAATCTCAACTGGCTAAGACCCTGGCTCCCTATATCTACCAGTCAACTACAACCCCTGTTTGAACTCCTTAAGGGCAGCAAAGACCCCTCCTCCCGAAGAAAATTGACCACTGCAGCCAAAGAAACTTTAAAAATAATTAACGCCCACCTACAATCAGTTTCACTGGCTAGATATGATCCCCAGTCACCAGTCCAATTTCTTCTCTTTAATTCCTCCCCCACTGTAGTCGGTGCTATTTTTCAGCCCCAGGGAGTCATTGAATGGCTGCATACCCCTGTCGGAGGAGCACCACGAGTCCTTACAGAAATTGATGCAGTAGCTTCCATGATCAGGCAAGGCAGGGACCGCACCCTACAAATCTTAGGGAAAGAGCCCGATATTCTGGTCACGCCATTCTCCCTTACGGACATACAATGGCTCATGAGGAATCATTCCTCATTCGCCTTTAGCCTCCTTAATTTTTCTGGCCAAATTGACAATCACTATCCAAAGGACAAATGGATCTCTGCCATACCTCTTCTCCCCTGGCTACCCCCCCGACTCTTCTACCGTGCTCCCATCCCTGGAGCCCCCACAGCCTTCACCGATGGAGGCTGCAAGGGGGCGGCTGCAATTATTGTTCAGCCTGGAGATAAACTCCCCATTACCTATTTTCAAGCCCTTCCAGACCGTTCGCCACAGTTCAAAGAATTATTTGCTGTCTACCTAGTACTCAAAAATGAAGATGGCCCCCTTAATCTCTACTCTGACAGTGTTTACACTGTCAATCTCCTACCCTGGCTTAGTCGCTCTCTGATTAAATTGGATGGCAACCCCCTATCCCCACTCTTCATCAAAATTTCTAACCTCCTCCAAGCCAGGAAGGCCCCCCTATTTGTGCAACATATCCGCTCTCATACTGATCTCCCAGGCCCTTTAACTCAAGGCAATGCCCTGGCCGATCACCTTGCCTCTACTGGAGCCCTCCCTGTTGAGGTCTCCCCAGCCATTCTGTCTGATGCCCAACTCTTACATCAAAACATCCATGTTAACCTCAAAGGGTTACATGCAAAATTTCCTAACGTCCCCTTGGCACACCTCCGTCGCATCATTAGAACATGCTCATCGTGTGCCTCTCTTATTACCACCCCTGCCATTCAGCACATGGGGACCAACCCTAGAGGACTTAAAGCCAATGCACTCTGGCAAATTGATGTCACCCATATTCCTCAATTTGGGCGACAAAAATATGTCTTTGTTACTATTGATACCTTTTCCCATTTTATATGGGCTTCTGCTCAGACACATGAGAACTCAAAAAAAACTCATTAACCATATGCTATCTTCCTTTGCCATCATGGGTATACCCCAACAACTTAAAACTGATAATGGTCCTGCCTTCACCAGCTCAGCCTTTAAAAACTTTTGCAATACTTGGAAAATTAAACACCATACTGGCATCCCCTACAACCCCCATGGGCAAGGGATAATTGAAAGGGCACATCAGACCTTAAAAAATCAATTACAAAAACAAAGTCAACCCAATTACCCCCCATCAATACAGCTCGTCTTGGCCCTAACTACCCTTAATGTCTTTAATATCTATAAATCCTCTCAAGCTCCACCTATAGTCCTACACTGGTCTAGACCCCCAGCCATACCCCCTATCCTAGTAAAATGGAAGGACCCATTAGATGAGATCTGGAAGGGGCCAGACCCCCTCCTCACAACAGGGAGGGGCTTTGCTTGTGTTTTTCCCCAGGACCAACCTCGGCCTATCTGGATTCCAGCCAAAAATGTCCGACACCTCCCCGCCGATCAAAAAGATGGCCCGCATGTCCCTGGAGGAAACAACACGTCGAAGACGGAGGAGACGACACCGTCGTAACCACAATATCACCTGGCAGGATCTACACTGCCTGGTGACCCAAGCACAGGCAACTTGCCCACCTAATGCCTCCCTCTCTGCCATCCTCCTGGCTGCCATGGTTATTTTACATGCTAACTCTGCTTCTGCCCAACAGGCGTTTCTCTGGAGATTCTCTGTCAGAGAAACTTTTGAGAGAACCAACACAGTTATTGGAACAGGTGACTGTTCCCCACGAGGATGCCAAACAGCCTTGGAAATTCCCATTAAGCCCCAATCTGTTTCTGTGACCCCTGCCTCATTTGCCTGCTTCCCTTATAGGAACCGTGGGGACTGTCTGACTGACACACCCACCTATGGGGGATGCCGAAGGTGGTCATGTGTGATCGAATTTTCTACCTCTAAAGGGAGCATATACCAAAACGTAGGGGGTGAACTGCGAATTAAAATAAAAGACCCCTGGGATGAGAGATGGAGGGTGGGAGTACATGGCAAACTTTACCATAACGGGTATTCTTCCTGCCCCACAGCTGACATCTCCATTTCCCGGTCTCTGGTTCCTGCACCCTCTTCTGAACAAGTTAAATCACGCATTCTTTCGCAGGAGAACAACCTTCGCAATTCTACCCGTGCTCCCTTTACTTGGATACAGTATATTCAATATGCAACTAACCTCCTCCGGCTCTCCTCTCACCCCAACATATCCCAGTGCTTCCTATGTGCCTCCCTGTCTAGGCCCCTACTCGCTGCTGTCCCTGTTAACGTCTCTGTCTTCACTACAGATACCACTCTGGAATCTTCATCCCCGCCACTGCGAAACATTCCCCTTTATTCCCCCTTAAATCCCCCGGTATGCCTGGCCCCCAGCTCTGCTACCCCTTCCTCGCGTTGCCTCCTCAACATCACCGTCTCCACCAGTCTTTGTGCCTCCCCTCCTGTGCTCTTCTGGTGTGGGGGGACCATCCTCCCCTGCATCAATACGACCCTCTCCTCTTATTGCATTCCCGTTGCAGTCACACCTCAGCTGCTGCTGTTCGAAAAGGAGGAAGCAATGTCAAAAATGACAACTCGCAGGCCCAAACGAGAAATCCTTATCCCCCTTTTAATCGGATTTGGCCTCACCATCTCAACAGGTTCAGCAGGATTAGCCGGTGGTGCCCTTTACCAAGCCCACCTCATGGAAGCGGACTTTCAAGGTCGCCTAGAACAGGCCATCAGCAGCACCACTGACAGTCTAGAGGCCCTACAAAGACAGATCACGTCGCTGGCAGAGGTGGTTCTCCAAAACCGCAGAGCACTGGACCTCATTACAGCTGAACATGGGGGGACCTGCATGTTGCTGAAAGAGGAATGTTGTTTCTATGTCAATGACTCAGGAGTAGTGGAAACAAATGTAAAAAACCTACTAAAGTTAAAAAAGGAACTCTCCCTTCTATCCCCAAACCCCACAGAAACCCCCTGGTACAGTAGTCCTGTCATAACCTGGCTACTCCCTCTCCTCGGCCCCTTGCTAGCTATTTGTGCCCTCCTTCTCCTTGCCCCTTGCCTTATCCAGTTTCTTCAAGGACGCCTAAAAGCATTAGTCAATGTAGCTACCCAAAGAGTCGTAATAAAATATCAAACTATTCCTAAATCTCACGACTATGATGATACCTCCCCCCTATAAAGAAAAACAAAGGGGGAGATGTGGGGCCAGTGTTCGTTGCAATAAGGTATTGAGCAAAGCCCAGCAACCCCGGAGACCCTGAAGGGACGGCAGGTGTCTGGCCTGCTCTGCCTGATGTGTGATAACCTGGCCCCAGGAATTCACTATAGATATGAATCTTCCTTTCCCCCATCCCAGACCAGGTTTTTGGGTTTCGTTT
>JAJHUQ010000039.1:85000-207500 GCA_035773235.1 Eospalax fontanierii | reverse complement strand
GTTAGGGTAAGGGTTAGTGCTTGTGTTAGGCTTAGGGTTAGGGTTAGCGTTAGGGTTAGGCGTTACGTTTAGGGCTGAATTAGGGTTAGGTTTATTGTTAGGGTTAGATTTAGGTTTAGGATTAAGTGTTAGGGATAGGGCTAGGGTTAGCGTAGGTTTTAGGGTTAGGGTTAGGTTTAGGGTTAGGGTTAGGGTTCGGGTTTGTGTTAGGGTTAGGGTTAGGGTTTGTGTTTGGGATTGTGTTAGGGTTAGGGATAGTGTTAGGGTTAGGGTTAGGGTTTGGGTTAGGGTGAGGGTTAGGGTTAGGGTTAGTGTTAGGATTTGCTTTAGGGTTAGGGTTAGAGTTAGGGTTTGGGTAAGGGTTAGGGTTAGCGGTAGGGTTAGGGTTAGGGTCAGGGTGAGGGTTAGGGATAGGATTAGGTTTAGGGTTAGGGTTTGGGTAAGTGTTAGGTTTAGGGATAGAGTTAGGGTTAGGGTTAGGGTTTGGGTTAGGGTTAGGGTTAGGATTTGGGTTTGGGTTTGGTTAGGGTTAGGGTTAGGGTTAGGGTTTGGGTTAGAGTTAGGATTAGGGGCAGGGTTAGTATTTGGGTTAGAGTTAGGGTTAGGGTTAGGGTTTGGGTTAGGGTTAGGGTTAGGTTTAGGGTTTGGGTTAGGGTTAATGTTACGTTTAGTGGTTATTGTTAGCTTTAGGGTTCGGGTTAGGGTTCGGGTTAGGGTTAGGGTTAGTGTTAGGCTTTGGATAAGGATTAGGTTTAGGGTTCGGGTTTGTGTTAGGGTTAGGGTTAGGGTTAGGGTTAGCGTTAGGGTTATGATTAGAGTATGGGTTTGGGTTAGGGTTACGCTTAGGCTTAGGGTTAGGGTCAGGGTTTGGGTTAGGGTTAGCTTTAGGGTTAGGGTTAGGGTAAGGGTTAGGGATAGGGTTAGGGTTAGGGTTTGGGTTTTGGTTTGGGGTTAGGGTTAGGGTTACGGTTATGGTTAGTGTTAGGATTAGGGTATTGGTTTAGGTTATGGTTAGGGTTTGGGTTAGGGTTAGGGTTAGGGTTAGGGTTAGGTTTGGGTTTGGGTTAGGGTTAGGGTGAGGGTTAGGGTTAGGGTTAGGTTTTGTGTTTGGTTTTAGGTTAGGTTTAGCGATAGGGTTAGGGTTAGGGTTCGGGTTCGGGTTTGGGTTAGGGTTCGGGTTAGGGTTTGGGAGAGGGTTTGGGTTTGGAATAGAGTTAGGCTTAGGGTTAGTGTTTGGTTTAGGCTTAGGATTAGGGTTAGGGTTTGGGGTCAGCGGTTAGTGCTAGGGTTAGGGTTAGCGTTTGGGTTAGAGTTAGGGTTAGGGTTAGGGTTTGGTTTAGGGTTAGGGTTAAGGTTAGGGTAAGGGTTAGGGTTAGGGTTAAGGTTTCGTTTAGGGAAAGGTTTAGGGATAGGGTTAGGGTGAGGGTGAGGGTTTGGGTTAGGGTTAGGGTTAGGGTTAGGATTAGGGTGAGGGTTAGAGCTGGGGTTAGGATTAGGGTTTGGTTTCGGGTTACGGTTAGGTTTAGGGTTTGTGTTAGGGTTAATGTTAGGTTCAGGGGTTAGGGTTAAGGTTAGGGTTCGGGTTTGTGTTAGGGTTAGGCTTACGGTTAGGGTTTGTGTTAGGATTAGGTTTAGGGTTTGGGTTTGGGTTAGGGTTAGGTTTAGGGTTAGGGTTTGGGTTAGGGCTAGGGTTAGGTTTAGGGATAGCGTTAAGTTTAGTGTCAGGTTTAGGGTTTGGTTTTGTTTAGGATTAGGGTTAGGGTTAGGGTTAGGTTTAGGGCTAGGGTTAGCGTTAGGGTTATGATTAGAGTTTGGGTTTGGGTTAGGGTTAGGTTTAGGGTTTGGGTTAGGGTTACGGTTAGGGTTAGGGTTGGGGTAGTGTTTGGGTTAGGGCTAGGGTTAGGATTAGGTTTAAGGTTTGCGTTAATGTTAGGGTTAGGGTTAGAATGAGGATTAGGTTTAGGGATTAGGGTTAGGGATAGGGTTATTGTTAGCTTTAGGGTTAGGGTTAGATTTAGGGTTAGGTTTAGGATTAGGGTTAGGGTTTGGGTTTTAGTTAGGGTTAGGGTAAGGGTTAGTGTTTGTGTTAGGCTTAGGGTTAGGGTTAGCGTTAGGGTTAGGCGTTACGTTTAGGGCTGAATTAGGGTTAGGTTTACTGTTAGGGTTAGATTTAGGTTTAGGATTAAGTGTTAGGGATAGGGCTAGTTTTAGCGTAGGTTTTAGGGTTAGGGTTTTGTTTAGGGTTAGGGTTAGGATTCGGGTTTGTGTTAGGGTTAGGGTTAGGGTTTGTGTTTGGGATTGTGTTAGGGTTAGGGATAGTGTTAGGGTTAGGGTTTGGGTTAGGGTGAGGGTTAGGGTGAGGGTTAGTGTTAGGATTTGCTTTAGGGTTAGGGTTAGAGTTAGGGTTTGGGTAAGGGTTAGGGTTAGCGTTAGGGTTAGCGTTAGGGTTAGCGTTAGGCTTAGGGTTAGGGATAGGGTTAGGTTTAGGGTTAGGGTTTGGGTAAGTGTTAGGTTTAGGGATAGATTTAGGGTTAGGTTTAGGGTTTGGGTTAGGGTTAGGGTTAGGGTTTGGGTTTGAGTTTGGGTTAGGGTTAGGGTTAGGGTTAGGGTTTGGGTTAGAGTTAGGATTAGGGGCAGGGTTAGTATTTGGGTTAGAGTTAGGGTTAGGGTTAGGGTTTGGGTTAGGGTTAGGGTTAGGGTTAGGGTTTGGGTTAGGGTTAATGTTACGTTTAGTGGTTATTGTTAGGTTTAGGGTTCGGGTTAGGGTTAGGGTTAGGGTTAGGGTTAGTGTTAGGGTTTGGGTAAGGATTAGGTTTAGGGTTCGGGTTTGTGTTAGGGTTAATGTTAGGGTTAGGGTTAGAATTAGGGTTATGATTAGAGTTTGGGTTTGGGTTAGGGTTAGGTTTAGGGTTAGGGTTAGGTTCAGGGTCTGGGTTTGGGTTAGGTTTAGGGTTAGGGTTAGGGTAAGGGTTAGGGATAGGGTTAGGGTTAGGGTTTGGGTTTTGGTTTGGGTTAGGGTTAGGGTTACGGTTATGGTTAGTGTTAGGATTAGGGTATTGGTTTAGGTTATGGTTAGGGTTTGGGTTAGGGTTAGGGTTAGGGTTAGGGTTAGGTTTGGGTTTGGGTTAGGGTTAGGGTGAGGGTTAGGGTTAGGGTTAGGTTTTGTGTTTGGTTTTAGGTTAGGTTTAGCGATAGGGTTAGGGTTAGGGTTCGGGTTCGGGTTTGGGTTAGGGTTCGGGTTAGGGTTCGGGAGAGGGTTTGGGTTTGGAATAGAGTTTGGGTTAGGGTTAGTGTTTGGTTTAGGGTTAGGATTAGGGTTAGGGTTTGGGGTCAGCGGTTAGTGCTAGGGTTAGGGTTAGCGTTTGGGTGAGAGTTGGGGTGAGGGTTAGGGTTTGGTTTAGGGTTAGGGTTAAGGTTAGGGTAAGGGTTAGGGTTAGGGTTAGGGTTTCGTTTAGGGAAAGGTTTAGGGTTAGGGTTAGGGTGAGGGTGAGGGTTTGGGTTAGGGTTAGGGTTAGGGTTAGGATTAGGGTTAGGGTTAGAGCTGGGGTTAGGATTAGGTTTTGGTTTCGGGTTACGGTTAGGTTTAGGGTTTGTGTTAGGGTTAATGTTAGGTTCAGGGGTTAGGGTTAAGGTTAGGGTTCGGGTTTGTGTTAGGGTTAGGCTTACGGTTAGGGTTTGTGTTAGGATTAGGTTTAGGGTTTGGGTTTGGGTTAGGGTTAGGTATAGGGTTAGGGTTTGGGTTAGGGCTAGGGTTAGGGTTAGGGATAGCGTTAAGTTTAGTGTTAGGGTTAGGGTTTGGTTTTGGTTAGGATTAGGGTTAGGGTTAGGTTTAGGTTTAGGGCTAGGGTTAGCGTTAGTGTTATGATTAGAGTTTGGGTTTGGGTTAGGGTTAGGTTTAGTGTTTGGGTTAGGGTTACGTTTAGGGTTAGGGTTAGGGTTAGGGTTGGGGTAGTGTTTGGGTTAGGGCTAGGGTTAGGATTAGATTAAAGTTTGCGTTAATGTTAGGGTTAGGGTTAGAATGAGGATTAGGTTTAGGGATTAGGGTTAGGGATAGGGTTATTGTTAGCTTTAGGGTTAGGGTTAGGTTTAGGGTTAGGGTTAGATTTAGGGTTAGGTTTAGGATTAGGGTTAGGGTTTGGGTTTTAGTTAGGGTTAGGGTAAGGGTTAGTGTTTGTGTTAGGCTTAGGGTTAGGGTTAGCGTTAGGGTTAGGAGATACTTTTAGGGCTGACTTAGGGTTAGGTTTACTGTTAGGGTTAGATTTAGGTTTAGGATTAAGTGTAAGGGATAGGGCTAGTTTTAGCGTAGGTTTTAGGGTTAGGGTTAGGTTTAGGGTTAGGGTTAGAATTCGGGTTTGTGTTAGGGTTAGGGTTAGGGTTTGTGTTTGGGATTGTGTTAGGGTTAGGGATAGTGTTAGGGTTAGGGTTAGGGTTTGGGTTAGGGTGAGGGTTAGGCTGAGGGTTAGTGTTAGGATTTGCTTTAGGGTTAGGGTTAGAGTTAGGGTTTGGGTAAGGGTTAGGGTTAGCGTTAGGGTTAGGGTTAGGGTTAGGGTTAGGGTTAGGGTTAGGGATAGGGTTAGGTTTAGGGTTGGGGTTTGGGTAAGTGTTAGGTTTAGGGATAGAGTTAGGGTTAGGTTTAGGGTTTGGGTTAGGGTTAGGGTTAGGGTTTGGTTTTGAGTTTGGGTTAGGGTTAGGGTTAGGGTTAGGTTTTGGTTTAGAGTTAGGATTAGGGGCAGGGTTAGTATTTGGGTTAGAGTTAGGGTTAGGGTTAGGGTTTGGGTTAGGGTTAGGGTTAGGGTTAGGGTTTGGGTTAGGGTTACTGTTACGTTTAGTGGTTATTGTTAGGTTTAGGGTTCGGGTTAGGGTTAGGGTTAGGGTTAGGGTTAGTGTTAGGGTTTGGGTAAGGATTAGGTTTAGGGTTCGGGTTTGTGTTACGGTTAATGTTAGGGTTAGGGTTAGAATTAGGGTTATGATTAGAGTTTGGGTTTGGGTTAGGGTTAGGTTTAGGGTTAGGGTTAGGTTCAGGGTTTGGGTTTGGGTTAGGTTTAGGGTAAGGGTTAGGGATAGGGTTAGGGATAGGGTTTGGGTTTTGGTTTGGGTTAGGGTTAGTGTTACAGTTAGGGTTAGTGTTAGGATTAGGGTATGGGTTTAGGTTATGGTTAGGGTTTGGGTTAGGGTTAATGTTAGGTTCAGGGGTTAGGGTTAAGGTTAGGGTTCGGGTGTGTGTTAGCGTTAGGCTTACGGTTAGGGTTTGTGTTAGGATTAGGTTTAGGGTTTGGGTTTGGGTTAGGGTTAGGTTTAGGGTTAGGGTTTGGGTTAGGGCTAGGGTTAGGGTTAGGGATAGCGTTAAGTTTAGTGTCAGGGTTAGGGTTTGGTTTTGGTTAGGATTAGGGTTAGGGTTAGGGTTAGGTTTAGGGCTAGGGTTAGCGTTAGGGTTATGATTAGAGTTTGGGTTTGGGTTAGGGTTAGGTTTAGTGCTAGGGTTAGGTGTTGGGTTACGGTTAGGGTGAGGGTTAGGGTTAGGGTTGGGGTAGTGTTTGGGTTAGGGCTAGGGTTAGGATTAGGTTTAAGGTTTGCGTTAATGTTAGGGTTAGGGTTAGAATGAGGATTAGGGTTAGGGATGAGGGTTAGGGATAGGGTCATTGTTAGCTTTAGGGTTAGGGTTAGGTTTAGGGTTAGGGTTAGATTTAGGGTTAGGTTTAGGATTAGGGTTAGGGTTTGGGTTTTAGTTAGGGTTAGGGTAAGGGTTAGTGTTTGTGTTAGGCTTAGGGTTAGGGTTAGCTTTAGGGTTAGGCGTTACGTTTAGGGCTGAATTAGGGTTAGGTTTACTGTTAGGGTTAGATTTAGGTTTAGGATTAAGTGTTAGGGATAGGGCTAGTTTTAGCGTAGGTTTTAGGGTTAGGGTTAGGTTTAGGGTTAGGGTTAGGATTTGGGTTTGTGTTAGGGTTAGGGTAAGGGTTTGTGTTTGGGAGTGTGTTAGGGTTAGGGATAGTGTTAGGGTTAGGGTTAGGGTTTGGGTTAGGGTGAGGGTTAGGGTGAGGGTTAGTGTTAGGATTTGCTTTAGGGTTAGGGTTAGAGTTAGGGTTTGGGTAAGGGTTAGGGTTAGCGTTAGGGTTAGGGTTAGGGTTAGGGTTAGGGATAGGGTTAGGTTTAGGGTTAGGGTTTGGGTAAGTGTTAGGTTTAGCGATAGAGTTAGGATTAGGGTTAGGGTTTGGGTTAGGGTTAGGCTTAGGGTTTGGGTTTGGGTTTGGGTTAGGTTTAGGGTTAGGGTTAGGGTTTGGGTTAGAGTCAGGATTAGGGGCAGGGTTAGTATTTGGGTTAGAGTTAGGGTTAGGGCTAGTTTTTGCGTTAGGGTTAGGTTTAGGTTTAGCGTTTGGGTTAGGGTTAATGTTACGCTTAGTGGTTATTGTTAGGTTTAGCGTTCGGGTTAGGGTTAGGGTTAGGGTTAGTGTTAGGGTTTGGGTAAGGATTAGGTTTAGGGTTCGGGTTTGTGTTAGGGTTAGGGTTAGGGTTAGGGTTAGCATTAGGGTTATGATTAGAGTTTGGGTTTTGGTTAGGGTTAGGTTTAGGGTTAGGGTTAGGGTCAGGGTTTGGGTTAGTTTTAGGTTTAGGGTTAGGTTTAGGGTAAGGGTTAGGGATAGGGTTAGGTTTAGGGTTTGGGTTTTGGTTTGGGTTAGGGTTAGGGTTACGGTTAGGGTTAGTGTTAGGATTAGGGTATGGGTTCAGGTTATGGTTAGGGTTTGGTTTAGGGTTAGGTTTAGGGTTAGGGTTAGGTTTGGGTTTGGGTTAGGGTTAGGATGAGGGTTAGGGTTAGGGTTAGGGTTTGAGTTTGGTTTTGGGTTAGGTTTAGTGATAGGGTTAAAGTTCGGGTTCTGGTTCGGGTTTGGGTTAGGGTTAGGGTTAGAGTTTGGGTTTGGGTTTGGTTTAGGTTTAGGGTTAGGTTTAGGATTAGGGTTAGGATTAGGGTTAGGGTTATGGTTAGGTTTAGGGTCAGGGTTTGGGTTAGAATTAGGGTTTGGGGTTAGGGTTTGGGTTCGGGTTACAGTCAGGGTTATGGTTAGGATTTAGGTTTGGGTTGTTGTTTGGTTTTGAATTAAGGTTAGGGTTAGTGTTAGGTATATGGTTAGGCATCAGGGGTTAGGGTTTGGGTTAGGTTTAGGATTAGGGGCAGGGTTACGGTTTGGGTTAGAGTTAGGGTTATGGTTAGGATTAGGATTTGGGTTAGGGCTAGGGTTAGGGTAAGGATAGCGTTAGGTTTAGGGTAAGGGTTCGGGATAGGGTTAGGGTTACGGTTTGGGTTTGGTTTGGGGTTAGGGTTAGGGTTACGGTTATGGTTAGTGTTAGGATTAGGGTATTGGTTTAGGTTATGTTTAGGGTTTGGGTTAGGGTTTGGGTTAGGGTTAGGGTTAGGTTTAGGGTTTGGATTAGGATTAGGTTTAGGGTTAGGGTTTGGGTTAGGGCTAGGGTTAGGGTTAGGGATAGCGTTAGGGTTAGGGTAAGGGTTAGGAATAGGGTTAGGGTTAGGGTTTGGGTTTCAGTTTGGGTTAGGGTTAGGGTTACGGTTACGGTTTGTGTTAGGATTAGGGTATGGGTTAAGGTTATTGTTAGGGTTTGTTTCAGGGTTAGGGTTAGGGTTAGGTTTCGGTTTAGGTTAGGGTTAGGGTGAGGGTTAGTGTTAGGGTTAGGGTTAGGGTTTGGATTAGGGTTAGGGTTAGTGTTTGGGTTAGGGTTAGGTTTTGGGTTAGTTTTAGGGTTAGGGTTAGTGTTAGGTTTTGGGTTAGGGTACGTTTTAGGTTTAGGCTTAGTGTTAGGATTAGGGTTCGAGTAAGGGTTAGGTTTTGGGTTTGGATTAGTGGTAGGGTTAGGCTTAGGGTTAGGGTTAAGGTTAGGGTTTGAATTTGGGTTAGGGTTAGGGTTATGGTTAGGGTTAGGGTTTGGGTTTGGATTAGGATTAGGGTTTGGGTTAGGGTTAGGTTTAGGGTTAGGGTTTGGGTTAGGACTAGGGTTAGGGTTAGGGATAGGGTTTGGATTAGGGGTCGGGTTACGCTTAGGGTTAGGGTTAGGGTGAGGGTTAGGGTTAGGGTTAGGGTTTGAGTTTGGTTTTGGGTTAGGTTTAGCAATAGGGTTAAGGTTAGGGTTCGGGTTCGGGTTTGGGTTAGGGTTAGGGTTAGGGTGAGGGTGAGGTTTTGGGTTAGGGTTAGCGTTAGGGTTAGGGTTAGGTTTAGGGTTAGAACCGGGGTTAGGGTTAGGGTTTGGTTTCGGGTTACGGTTAGGTTTAGGGTTTGTGTTAGGGTTAATGTTAGGTTTAGGGGTTAGGGTTAGGGTTAGGGTTCGGGTTTGGGTTAGGGTTAGGCTTACGGTTAGCGTTTGGTTAGGATTAGGTTTAGGGTTCCGGTTTGGGTTAGGGTTAGGCTTAGGGTTAGGGTTTGGGTTAGGGCTAGGGTTAGGGTTAGGGATAGCATTAAGTTTAGGGTGAGGGTTAGGGTTTGGTTTTGGTTAGGATTAGGGTTAGGGTTAAGGTTAGGTTTAGGGCTAGGTTTAGCGTTAGGGTTATGATTAGAGTTTGGGTTTGGGTTAGCGTTAGGTTTAGGGTTAGGTTTAGGGTTTGGGTTAGGGTTACGGTTAGGTTTAGGGTTAGGGTTAGGGTTAGGGTTAGTGTTTGGGTTGGGGCTAGGGTTAGGATTAGGTTTAAGGTTTGCGTTAATGTTAGGGTTAGGGTTAGAATGAGGATTAGGGTTAGGGATTAGGGTTAGGGATAGGGTTATTGTTAGCTTTAGGGTTAGGGTTAGGTTTAGGGTTGGGGTTAGAATTAGGGTTAGGTTTAGGATTAGGGTTAGGTTTTGGGTTTTAGTTAGGGTTAGGGTAAGGGTTAGTGCTTGTGTTAGGCTTAGGGTTAGGGTTAGCGTTACGGTTAGGCGTTATGTTTAGGGCTGAATTAGGGTTAGGTTTATTGTTAGGGTTAGATTTAGGTTTAGGATTAAGTGTTAGGGATAGGGCTAGGGTTAGCGTAGGTTTTAGGGTTAGGGTTAGGTTTAGGGTTAGGGTTAGGGTTCGGGTTTGTGTTAGGGTTAGGGTTAGGGTTTGTGTTTTGGATTGTGTTAGGGTTAGGGATAGTGTTAGTTTTAGGATTAGGGTTTGGGTTAGGGTGAGGGTTAGGGTTAGGGTTAGTGTTAGGATTTGCTTTAGGGTTAGGGTTAGATTTAGGGTTTGGGTAAGGATTAGGGTTAGCGTTAGGGTTAGGGTTAGGGTTAGGGTTAGGGTTAGGGTTAGGGATAGGGTTAGGTTTAGGGTTAGGGTTTGGGTAAGTGTTAGGTTTAGGGATAGAGTTAGTGTTAGTGTTAGGGTTTGGGTTAGGGTTAGGGTTAGGGTTGGGTTTGGGTTTGGGTTAGGGTTAGGGTTAGGGTTAGGGTTAGGGTTTTGGTTAGAGTTAGGATTAGGGGCAGGGTTAGTATTTGGGTTAGAGTTAGGGTTAGGGTTAGGGTTTGGGTTAGGGTTAGGGTTAGGTTTAGGGTTTGGGTTAGGGTTAATGTTACGTTTAGTGGTTATTGTTAGATTTAGGGTTCGGGTTAGTGTTAGGGTTAGGGTTAGGGTTAGTGTTAGGGTTTGGGTAAGGATTAGGTTTAGGGTTCGGTTTGTGTTAGGGTTAAGTTTAGGGTTAGGGTTAGCCTTAGGGTTATGATTAGAGTTTGGGTTTGGGTTAGGGTTAGGTTTAGGGTGTGGGTTAGGGTTACGGTTAGGGTTAGGGTTAGGGTTAGGGTTAGGGTTAGGGTTTGTGTTAGGGTTAGGGTTAGGGTTTGTGTTTGGGATTGTGTTAGGGTTAGGGATAGTGTTAGGGTTAGGGTTAGGGTTTGGGTTAGGGTGAGGGTTAGGGTTAGGGTTAGTGTTAGGATTTGCTTTAGGGTTAGGGTTAGGGTTAGGGTTTGGGTAAGGGTTAGGGTTAGCGTTAGGGTTAGGGTTAGGGTTAGGGATAAGGTTAGGTTTAGGGTTAGGGTTTGGGTAAGTGTTAGGTTTAGGGATAGAGTTAGGGTTAGGGTTAGGGTTTGGGTTAGGGTTAGGGTTAGGATTTGGGTTTGGGTTTGGTTAGGGTTAGGGTTAGGGTTAGGGTTTGGGTTAGAGTTAGGGTTAGGGTTAGGGTTTGGGTTAGGGTTAAGTTTAGGTTTAGGGTTTGGGTTAGGGTTAATGTTACGTTTAGTGGTTATTGTTAGGTTTAGGGTTCGGGTTAGGGTTCGGGTTAGGGTTAGGGTTAGTGTTAGGGTTTGGGTAAGGATTAGGTTTAGGGTTCGGGTTTGTGTTAGGGTTAGGGTTAGGGTTAGGGTTAGGGTTAGCGTTAGGGTTATGATTTGAGTTTGGGTTTGGGTTAGGGTTAGGTTTAGGCTTTGGGTTAGGGTCAGGGTTTGGGTTAGGGTTAGGTTTAGGGTTAGGGTTAGGGTAAGGGTTAGGTATAGGGTTAGGGTTAGGGTTTGGGTTTTGGTTTGGGGTTAGGGTTAGGGTTACGGTTATGGTTAGTGTTAGGATTAGGGTATTGGTTTAGGTTATGGTTAGGGTTTGTGTTAGGGTTAGGGTTAGGGTTAGGGTTAGGGTTAGGTTTGGGTTTGGGTTAGGGTTAGGGTGAGGGTTAGGGTTAGGGTTAGGTTTTGTGTTTGGTTTTAGGTTAAGTTTAGCGATAGGGTTAGGGTTAGGGTTCGGGTTCGGGTTTGGGTTAGGGTTCGGGTTAGGGTTTGGGAGTGGGTTTGGGTTTGGAATAGAGTTAGGGTTAGGGTTAGGGTTAGTGTTTGGTTTAGGGTTAGGATTAGGGTTAGGGTTTGGGGTCAGCGGTTAGTGCTAGGGTTAGGGTTAGCGTTTGGGTTAGAGTTAGGGTTAGGGTTAGGGTTTGGTTTAGGGATAGGGTTAAGGTTAGGGCAAGGGTTAGGGTTAGGGTTAGGGTTTCGTTTAGGGAAAGGTTTAGGGATAGGGTTAGGGTGAGGGTGAGGGTTTGGGTTAGGGTTAGGGTTAGGGTTAGGATTAGGGTTAGGGTTAGAGCTGGGGTTAGGATTAGGGTTTGGTTTCGGGTTACGGTTAGGTTTAGGGTTTGTGTTAGGGTTAATGTTAGGTTCAGCGGTTAGGGTTAAGGTTAGGGTTCGGGTTTGTGTTAGGGTTAGGCTTACGGTTAGGGTTTGTGTTAGGATTAGGTTTAGAGTTCGGGTTTGGGTTAGGGTTAGGTTTAGGGTTAGGGTTTGGATTAGGGCTAGGGTTAGGGTTAGGGATAGTGTTAAATTTAGTGTTAGGGTTAGGGTTTGGTTTTGGTTAGGATTAGGGTTAGGGTTAGGGTTAGGTTTAGGGCTAGGGTTAGCGTTAGGGTTATGATTAGAGTTTGGGTTTGGGTTAGAGTTAGGTTTAGGGTTTGGGTTAGGGTTACGGTTAGGGTTAGGGTTAGGGTTAGGGTTGGGGTAGTGTTTGGGTTAGGGCTAGGGTTAGGATTAGGTTTAAGGTTTGCGTTAATGTTAGGGTTAGGGTTAGAATGAGGATTAGGTTTAGGGATTGGGGTTAGGGATAGGGTTATTGTTAGCTTTAGGGTTAGGGTTAGGTTTAGGGTTAGGGTTAGATTTAGGGTTAGGTTTAGGATTAGGGTTAGGGTTTGGGTTTTAGTTAGGGTTAGGGTAAGGGTTAGTGTTTGTGTTAGGCTTAGGGTTAGGGTTAGCGTTAGGGTTAGGCGTTACGTTTAGGGCTGAATTAGGGTTAGGTTTACTGTTAGGGTTAGATTTAGGTTTAGGATTAAGTGTTAGGGATAGGGCAAGTTTTAGCGTAGGTTTTAGGGTTAGGGTTAGGTTTAGGGTTAAGGTTAGGATTCGGGTTTGTTAGGGTTAGGGTTAGGGTTTGTGTTTGGGATTGTGTTAGGGTTAGGGATAGTGTTAGGGTTAGGGTTAGGGTTTGGGTTAGGGTGAGGGTTAGGGTGAGTCTTAGTGTTATTATTTGCTTTAGGGTTAGGGTTAGAGTTAGGGTTTGGGTAAGGGTTAGGGTTAGCGTTAGGGTTAGGGTTAGGGTTAGGGTTAGGGTTAGGGTTAGGGATAGGGTTAGGTTTAGGGTTAGGGTTTGGGTAAGTGTTAGGTTTAGGGATAGAGTTAGGGTTAGGTTTAGGGTTTGGGTTAGGGTTAGGGTTAGGGTTTGGGTTTGAGTTTGGGTTAGGGTTAGGGTTAGGGTTTGGGTTAGAGTTAGGATTAGGGGCAGGGTTAGTATTTGGGTTAGAGTTAGGGTTAGGGTTAGGGTTTGGGTTAGGGTTAGGGTTAGGGTTAGGGTTTGGGTTAGGGTTAATATTACGTTTAGTGGTTATTGTTAGGTTTAGGGTTCGGGTTAGGGTTAGGGTTAGGGTTAGGGTTAGTGTTAGGGTTTGGGTAAGGATTAGGTTTAGGGTTCGGGTTTGTGTTAGGGTTAGGGTTAGGGTTAGGGTTAGAATTAGGGTTATGATTAGAGTTTGGGTTTGGGATAGGGATAGGTTTAGGGTTAGGGTTAGGTTCAGGGTTTGGCTTTGGGTTAGGTTTAGGGTTAGGGTTAGGGTTAGGGTTAGGGTATGGGTTTAGGTTATGGTTAGGGTTTGGGTTAGGGTTAGGTTTAGGGTTAGGGTTAGGTTTGGGTTTGGGTTAGGGTTAGGATGAGGGTTAGGGTTAGGGTTAGGGTTATGGTTAGGTTTATGGTCAGGGTTTGGGTTAGAATTAGGGTTTGGGGTTAGGGTTTGGTTTCGGGTTACAGTCAGGGTTACGGTTAGGATTTAGGTTTGGGTTGTGGTTTGGTTTTGAATTAAGGTTAGTGTTAGGGTTAGGGATAGGGTTAGGCATCAGGGGGTAGGGTTTGGGTTAGGGTTAGGATTAGGGGCAGGTTTACGGTTTGGGTTAGAGTTAGGGTTATGGTTAGGGTTAGGATTTGTGTTAGGGCTAGGGTTAGGGTTAGGGATAGCGTTAGGGTTAGGGTAAGGGTTCGGGATAGGGTAAGGGTTAGGGTTTGGGTTTGGTTTGGGTTTAGGTTTAGGGTTACGGTTATGGTTAGTGTTAGGATTAGGGTATTGGTTTAGGTTATGGTTAGGGTTTGGGTTAGGGTTAGGGTTAGGGTTAGGGTTAGGTTTGGGTTTTGGTTAGGGTTAGGGTGAGGGTTAGGGTTAGGGTTAGGTTTTGTGTTTGATTTTAGGTTTGGTTTAGCGATAGGGTTAGGGTTAGGGTTCGGGTTCGGGTTTGGGTTAGGGTTCGGGTTAGGGTTCGGGAGAGGGTTTGGGTTTGGAATAGAGTTAGGGTTAGGGTTAGGGTTAGTGTTTGGTTTAGGGTTAGGATTAGGGTTAGGGTTTGGGGTCAGCAGTTAGTGCTAGGGTTAAGGTTAGCGTTTGGGTTAGAGTTAGGGTTAGGGTTAGGGTTTGGTTTAGGGTTAGGGTTAAGGTTAGGGTAAGGGTTAGGGTTAGGGTTAGGGTTTCGTTTAGGGATAGGTTTAGGGATAGGGTTAGGGTGAGGGTGAGAGTTTGGGTTAGGGTTAGGGTTAGGGTTAGGATTAGGGTTAGGGTTAGAGCTGGGGTTAGGGTTAGGGTTTGGTTTCGGGTTACGGTTAGGTTTAGGGTTTGTGTTAGGGTTAATGTTAGGTTCAGGGGTTAGGGTTAAGTTTAGGGTTCGGATTTGTGTTAGGGTTAGGCTTACGGTTAGGGTTTGGGTTAGGATTAGGTTTATGGTTCGGGTTTGGGTTAGGGTTAGGTTTAGGGTTAGGGTTTGGGTTAGGGCTAGGGTTAGGGTTAGGGATAGCGTTAAGTTTAGTGTTAGGGTTAGGGTTTGGTTTTGGTTAGGATTAGGGTTAGGGTTAGGGCTAGGGTTAGCGTTAGGGTTATGATTAGAGTTTGGGTTTGGGTTAGGGTTAGGTTTAGGGTTTGGGTTAGGGTTACGGTTAGGGTTAGGGTTAGGGTAAGGGTTGGAGTAGTGTTTGGGTTAGGGCTAGGGTTAGGATTAGGTTTATGGTTTGCGTTAATGTTAGGGTTAGGGTTAGAATGAGGATTAGGGTTAGGGATTAGGGTTAGGGATAGGGTTATTGTTAGCTTTAGGGTTAGGGTTAGGTTTAGGGTTAGGGTTAGATTTAGGGTTAGGTTTAGGATTAGGGTTAGTGTTTGGTTTTTAGTTAGGGTTAGGGTAAGGGTTAGTGTTTGTGTTAGGCTTAGGGTTAGGTTTAGCGTTAGGGTTAGGCGTTACGTTTAGGGCTGAATTAGGGTTAGGTTTACTGTTAGGGTTAGATTTAGGTTTAGGATTAAGTGTTAGGGATAGGGCTAGTTTTAGCGTAGGTTTTAGGGTTAGGGTTAGGTTTAGGGTTAGGGTTAGGATTCGGGTTTGTGTTAGGGTTAGGGTTAGGGTTTGTGTTTGGGATTGTGTTAGGGTTAGGGATAGTGTTAGGGTTAGGGTTAGGGTTTGGGTTAGGGTGAGGGTTAGGGTTAGGGTTAGTGTTAGGATTTGCTTTAGGGTTAG
This sequence comes from Eospalax fontanierii, assembly GCA_035773235.1. Classification (NCBI taxonomy): domain Eukaryota; kingdom Metazoa; phylum Chordata; class Mammalia; order Rodentia; family Spalacidae; genus Eospalax; species Eospalax fontanierii. Next base: position 193,044 of record JAJHUQ010000039.1, on the reverse strand, counting down.
GGTTAGAGTTAGGGTTTGGGTAAGGGTTAGGGTTAGCGTTAGGGGTAGGGTTAGGGTTAGGGTTAGGGTTAGGGATAGGGTTAGGTTTAGGGTTAGGGTTTGGGTAAGTGTTAGGTTTAGGGATAGAGTTAGGATTAGGGTTAGGGTTTGGTTTAGGGTTAGGGTTAGGGTTTGGGTTTGGGTTTGGGTTAGGTTTAGGGTTAGGGTTAGGGTTTGGGTTAGAGTCAGGATTAGGGGCAGGGTTAGTATTTGGGTTAGAGTTAGGGTTAGGGTTAGGGTTTGGGTTAGGGTTAGGGTTAGGTTTAGGTTTTGAGTTAGGGTTAATGTTACGTTTAGTGGTTATTGTTAGGTTTAGGGTTCGGGTTAGGGTTAGGGTTAGGGTTTGTGTTATGGTTTGGGTAAGGATTAGGTTTAGGGTTCGGGTTTGTGTTAGGGTTAGGGTTAGGGTTAGGGTTAGCATTAGGGTTATGATTAGAGTTTGGGTTTGGGTTAGGGTTAGGTTTAGGGTTAGGGTTAGGGTCAGGGTTTGGGTTAGTTTTAGGTTTAGGGTTAGGGTTAGGGTAAGGGTTAGGGATAGGGTTAGGTTTAGGGTTTGGGTTTTGGTTTGGGTTAGGGTTAGGGTTACGGTTAGGGTTAGTGTTAGGATTAGGGTATGGGTTCAGGTTATGGTTAGGGTTTGGGTTAGGGTTAGGTTTAGGGTTAGGGTTAGGTTTGGGTTTGGGTTAGGGTTAGGATGAGGGTTAGGGTTAGGGTTAGGGTTTGAGTTTGGTTTTGGGTTAGGTTTAGTGATAGGGTTAAAGTTCGGGTTCTGGTTCGGGTTTGGGTTAGGGTTAGGGTTAGAGTTTGGGTTTGGGTTTGGTTTAGGTTTAGGGTTAGGTTTAGGATTAGGGTGCGGGTTAGTATTAGGGTTTGAATTTGGGTTAGGGTTAGAGTTAGGTTAGGGTTTGGGTTAGGGTTAGGGTTTGGGTTAGGTTTAGGGTTTGGGTTTGGGTTAGGGTTAGGGTTATGGTTAGGTTTAGGGTCAGGGTTTGGGTTAGAATTAGGGTTTGGAGTTAGGGTTTGGGTTCGGGTTACAGTCAGGGTTATGGTTAGGATTTAGGTTTGGGTTGTGGTTTGGTTTTGAATTAAGGTTAGGGTTAGTGTTAGGTATATGGTTAGGCATCAGGGGTTAGGGTTTGGGTTTGGGTTTGGGTTAGGTTTAGGGTTAGGGTTAGGGTTTGGGTTAGAGTCAGGATTAGGGGCAGGGTTAGTATTTGGGTTAGAGTTAGGGTTAGGGTTAGGGTTTGGGTTAGGGTTAGGGTTAGGTTTAGGTTTTGAGTTAGGGTTAATGTTACGTTTAGTGGTTATTGTTAGGTTTAGGGTTCGGGTTAGGGTTAGGGTTAGGGTTAGTGTTATGGTTTGGGTAAGGATTAGGTTTAGGGTTCGGGTTTGTGTTAGGGTTAGGGTTAGGGTTAGGGTTAGCATTAGGGTTATGATTAGAGTTTGGTTTTGGGTTAGGGTTAGGTTTAGGGTTAGGGTTAGGGTCAGGGTTTGGGTTAGTTTTAGGTTTAGGGTTAGGGTTAGGGTAAGGGTTAGGGATAGGGTTAGGTTTAGGGTTTGCGTTTTGCTTTGGGTTACGGTTGCGGTTACGCTTAGGGTTACTGTTAGGATTAGGGTATGGGTTCACCTTATGCTTACCGTTTCGCTTAGGGTTACCTTTACGGTTAGGCTTAGGTTTGGGTTTGGCTTAGGGTTAGGATGAGGGTTAGGGTTAGGGTTAGGGTTTGAGTTTGGTTTTGGGTTAGGTTTAGTGATAGGGTTAAAGTTCGGGTTCTGGTTCGGGTTTGGGTTAGGGTTAGGGTTAGAGTTTGGGTTTGGGTTTGGTTTAGGTTTAGGGTTAGGTTTAGGATTAGGGTGCGGGTTAGTATTAGGGTTTGAATTTGGGTTAGGGTTAGAGTTAGGTTAGGGTTTGGGTTAGGGTTAGGGTTTGGGTTAGGTTTAGGGTTTGGGTTTGGGTTAGGGTTAGGGTTATGGTTAGGTTTAGGGTCAGGGTTTGGGTTAGAATTAGGGTTTGGAGTTAGGGTTTGGGTTCGGGTTACAGTCAGGGTTATGGTTAGGATTTAGGTTTGGGTTGTGGTTTGGTTTTGAATTAAGGTTAGGGTTAGTGTTAGGTATATGGTTAGGCATCAGGGGTTAGGGTTTGGGTTAGGTTTAGGATTACGGGCAGGGTTACGGTTTGGGTTAGAGTTAGGGCTATGGTTAGGATTAGGATTTGGGTTAGGGCTAGGGTTAGGGTAAGGATAGCGTTAGGGTTAGGTTAAGGGTTCGGGATAGGGTTAGGGTTACGGTTTGGGTTTGGTTTGGGGTTAGGGTTAGGGTTACGGTTATGGTTAGTGTTAGGATTAGGGTATTGGTTTAGGTTATGGTTAGGGTTTGGGTTAGGGTTTGGGTTAGGGTTAGGGTTAGGTTTAGGGTTTGGATTAGGGTTAGGTTTAGGGTTAGGGTTTGGGTTAGGGCTAGGGTTAGGGTTAGGGATAGCGTTAGGGTTAGGGTAAGGGTTAGGAATAGAGTTAGGGTTAGGGTTTGGGTTTCGGTTTGGGTTAGGGTTAGGGTTACGGTTACGGTTTGTGTTAGGATTAGGGTATGGGTTAAGGTTATGGTTAGGGTTTGGTTTAGGGTTAGGGTTAGGGTTATGTTTCGGTTTAGGTTAGGGTTAGGGTGAGGGTTAGGGTTAGGGTTAGGGTTAGGGTTTGGATTAGGGTTAGGGTTAGTGTTAGGTGTAGGGTTAGGTTTTGGGTTAGGTTTAGGGTTAGGGTTAGTGTTAGGTTTTGGGTTTGGGTTTGTTTTAGGTTTAGGCTTAGGGTTAGGATTACGGTTCGGGTTAGGATTAGGGTTTGGGTTTGGATTAGGGGTAGGGTTAGGCTTAGGGTTAGGGTTAGGGTTAGGGTTTGAATTTGGGTTAGGGTTAGGGTTATGGTTAGGGTTAGGGTTAGGGTTTGGATTAGGATTAGGGTTTGGGTTAGGGTTAGGGTGAGGGTTAGGGTAAGGGCTAGGGTTTGAGTTTGGTTTTGGGTTAGGTATAGCAATAGGGTTAGGGTTAGGGATAGGGTTTGGATTAGGATTAGGGTTTGGGTGAGGGTGAGGGTTTGGGTTAAGGTTAGCGTTAGGGTTAGGGTTAGGTTTAGTGTTAGAACTGGGTTTAGGGTTAGGGTTTGGTTTCGGGTTACGGTTAGGTTTAGGGTTTGGTTAGGGTTAATGTTAGGTTTAGGGGTTAGGGTTAGGGTTAGGGTTCGGGTTTGGGTTAGGGTTAGGCTTACGGTTAGCGTTTGGTTAGGATTAGGTTTACGGTTCCGGTTTGGGTTAGGGTTAGGCTTAGGGTTAGGGTTTGGGTTAGGGCTAGGGTTAGGGTTAGGGATAGCATTAAGTTTAGGGTGAGGGTTAGGGTTTGGTTTTGGTTAGGATTAGGGTTAGGGTTAGGGTTATGTTTAGGGCTAGGGTTAGCGTTAGGGTTATGATTAGAGTTTGGGTTTGGGTTAGCGTTAGGTTTAGGGTTAGGTTTAGGGTTTGGGTTAGGGTTACGGTAAGGTTTAGGGTTAGGGTTAGGGTTAGGGGTAGTGTTTGGGTTAGGGCTAGGGTTAGGATTAGGTTTAAGGTTTGCGTTAATGTTAGGGTTAGGGTTAGAATGAGGATTAGGTTTAGGGATTAGGTTTAGGGATAGGGTTATTGTTAGCTTTAGGGTTAGGGTTAGGTTTAGGGTTAGGGTTAGATTTAGGGTTAGGTTTAGGATTAGGGTTAGGTATTGGGTTTTAGTTAGGGTTAGGGTAAGGGTTAGTGCTTGTGTTAGGCTTAGGGTTAGGGTTAGCGTTAGGGTTAGGCGTTACGTTTAGTGCTCAATTAGGGTTAGGTTTATTGTTAGGGTTAGATTTAGGTTTAGGATTAAGTGTTAGGGATAGGGCTAGGGTTAGCGTAGGTTTTAGGGTTAGGGTTAGGTTTAGGGTTAGGTTTAGGGTTCGGGTTTGTGTTAGGGTTAGGGTTGGGGTTTGTGTTTGGGATTGTGTTAGGGTTAGGGATAGTGTTAGGGTTAGGGTTAGGGTTTGGGTTAGGGTGAGGGTTAGGGTTAGGGTTAGTGTTAGAATTTGCTTTAGGGTTAGGGTTAGAGTTAGGGTTTGGGTAAGGGTTAGGGTTAGCGTTAGGGTTAGGGTTAGGGTTAGGGATAGGGTTAGGTTTAGGGTTAGGGTTTGGGTAAGTGTTAGGTTTAGGGATAGAGTTAGGGTTAGGGTTAGGGTTTGGGTTAGGGTTAGGGTTAGGATTTGGGTTTGGGTTTGGTTAGGGTTAGGGTTAGGGTTAGGGTTTGGGTTAGAGTTAGGATTAGGGGCAGGGTTAGTATTTGGGTTAGAGTTAGGGTTAGGGTTAGGGTTTGGGTTAGGGTTAGGGTTAGGTTTAGGGTTTGAGTTAGGGTTAATGTTATGTTTAGTGGTTATTGTTAGGTTTAGGGTTCTGGTTAGGGTTAGGGTTAGGGTTTGGGTTAGTGTTAGGGTTTGGGTAAGGATTAGGTTTAGGGTTCGGGTTTGTGTTAGGGTTAGGGTTAGGGTTAGGGTTAGGGTTAGCCTTAGGGTTATGATTAGAGTTTGGGTTTGGGTTAGGGTTAGGTTTAGGCTTAGGGTTAGGGTCAGGGTTTTGTTAGGGTTAGGTTTAGGGTTAGGGTTAGGGTAAGGGTTAGGGATAGGGTTAGGGATAGGGTTTGGGTTTTGGTTTGGGGTTAGGGTTAGGGTTACGGTTATGGTTAGTGTTAGGATTAGGGTATTGGTTTAGGTTATGGTTAGGGTTTGGGTTAGGGTTAGGTTTGGGTTTGGGTTAGGGTTAGGGTGAGGGTTAGGGTTAGGGTTAGGTTTTGTGTTTGGTTTTAGGTTAGGTTTAGCGATAGGGTTAGGGTTAGGGTTCGGGTTCGGGTTTGGGTTAGGGTTCGGGTTAGGGTTCGGGAGAGGGTTTGGGTTTGGAATAGAGTTAGGGTTAGGGTTCGGGTTAGTGTTTGGTTTAGGGTTAGGATTAGGGTTAGGGTTTGGGGTCAGCGGTTAGTGCTAGGGTTAGGGTTAGCGTTTGGGTTAGAGTTAGGGTTAGGGTTAGGGTTTGGTTTAGGTTTAGGGTTAAAGTTAGGGTAAGGGTTAGGGTTAGGGTTAGGGTTTCGTTTAGGGAAAGGTTTAGGGATAGGGTTATGGTGAGGGTGAGGGTTTGGGTTAGGGTTAGGGTTAGGGTTAGGGTTAGGGTTAGAGCTGGGGTTAGGATTAGGGTTTGGTTTCGGGTTACGGTTAGGTTTAGGGTTTGTGTTAGGGTTAATGTTAGGTTCAGGGGTTAGGGTTAAGGTTAGGGTTCGGGTTTGTGTTAGGGTTAGGCTTACGGTTAGGGTTTGTGTTAGGATTAGGTTTAGGGTTCGGGTTTGGGTTAGGGTTAGGTTTAGGGTTAGGGTTTCGGTTAGGGCTAGGGTTAGGGTTAGGGTTAGGGATAGCGTTAAGTTTAGTGTTAGGGTTAGGGTTTGGTTTTGGTTAGGATTAGGGTTAGGGTTAGGGTTAGGTTTAGGGCTAGGGTTAGCGTTAGGGTTATGATTAGAGTTTGGGTTTGGGTTAGGGTTAGGTTTAGGGTTTGGGTTAGGGTTACGGTTAGGGTTAGGGATAGGGTTAGGGTTGGGGTAGTGTTTGGGTTAGGGCTAGGGTTAGGATTAGGTTTAAGGTTTGCGTTAATGTTAGGGTTAGGGTTAGAATGAGGATTAGGTTTAGGGATTAGGGTTAGGGATAGGGTTATTGTTAGCTTTAGGGTTAGGGTTAGGTTTAGGGTTAGGGTTAGATTTAGGGTTAGGTTTAGGATTAGGGTTAGGGTTTGGGTTTTAGTTAGGGTTAGGGTAAGGGTTAGTGTTTGTGTTAGGCTTAGGGTTAGGGTTAGCGTTAGGGTTAGGCGTTACGTTTAGGGCTGAATTAGGGTTAGGTTTACTGTTAGGGTTAGATTTAGGTTTAGGATTAAGTGTTAGGGATAGGGCTAGTTTTAGCGTAGGTTTTAGGGTTAGGGTTAGGTTTAGGGTTAGGGTTAGGATTCGGGTTTGTGTTAGGGTTAGGGTTAGGGTTTGTGTTTGGGATTGTGTTAGGGTTAGGGATAGTGTTAGGGTTAGGGTTAGGGTTTGGGTTAGGTTGAGGGTTAGGGTGAGGGTTAGTGTTAGGATTTGCTTTAGGGTTAGGGTTAGAGTTAGGGTTTGGGTAAGGGTTAGGGTTAGCGTTATGGTTAGGGTTAGGGTTAGGGTTAGGGTTAGGGTTAGGGTTAGGGTTAGGGATAGGGTTAGGTTTAGGGTTAGGGTTTGGGTAAGTGTTAGGTTTAGGGATAGAGTTAGGGTTAGGTTTAGGGTTTCGGTTAGGGTTAGGGTTAGGGTTTGGGTTTGAGTTTGGGTTAGGTTTAGGGTTAGGGTTAGGGTTTGGGTTAGAGTTAGGATTAGGGGCAGGGTTAGTATTTGGGTTAGAGTTAGGGTTAGGGTTAGGGTTTGGGTTAGGGTTAGGGTTAGGGTTAGGGTTTGGATTAGGGTTAATGTTACGTTTAGTGGTTATTGTTAGGTTTAGGGTTCGGGTTAGGTTTAGGGTTAGGGTTAGGGTTAGTGTTAGGGTTTGGGTAAGGATTAGGTTTAGGGTTCGGGTTTGTGTTAGGGTTAGGGTTAGGGTTAGAATTAGGGTTATGATTAGCGTTTGGGTTTGGGTTAGGGTTAGGTTTAGGGTTAGGGTTAGGTTCAGGGTTTGGGTTTGGGTTAGGTTTAGGGTTAGGGTTAGGGTAAGGGTTAGGGATAGGGTTAGGGTTAGGGTTTGGGTTTTGGTTTGGGTTAGGGTTAGGGTTACGGTTAGGGTTAGTGTTAGGATTAGGGTATGGGTTTAGGTTATGGTTAGGGTTTGGGTTAGGGTTAGGGTTAGGGTTAGGGTTAGGTTTGGGTTTGGGTTAGGGTTAGGGTGAGGGTTAGGGTTAGGGTTAGGTTTTGTGTTTGGTTTTAGGTTAGGTTTAGCGATAGGGTTAGGGTTAGGGTTCGGGTTCGGGTTTGGGTTAGGGTTCGGGTTAGGTTTCGGGAGAGGGTTTGGGTTTGGAATAGAGTTAGGGTTAGGGTTAGGGTTAGTGTTTGGTTTAGGGTTAGGATTAGGGTTAGGGTTTGGGGTCAGCGGTTAGTGCTAGGGTTAGGGTTAGCGTTTGGGTTAGAGTTAGGGTTAGGGTTAGGGTTTGGTTTAGGGTTAGGGTTAAAGTTAGGGTAAGGGTTAGGGTTAGGGTTAGGGTTTCGTTTAGGGAAAGGTTTAGGGATAGGGTTATGGTGAGGGTGAGGGTTTGGGTTAGGGTTAGGGTTAGGGTTAGGGTTAGAGCTGGGGTTAGGATTAGGGTTTGGTTTCGGGTTACGGTTAGGTTTAGGGTTTGTGTTAGGGTTAATGTTAGGTTCAGGGGTTAGGGTTAAGGTTAGGATTCAGGTTTGTGTTAGGGTTAGGCCTACGGTTAGGGTTTGTGTTAGGATTAGGTTTAGGGTTCGGGTTTGGGTTAGGGTTAGGTTTAGGGTTAGGGTTTGGGTTAGGGCTAGGGTTAGGGTTAGGGTTAGGGATAGCGTTAAGTTTAGTGTTAGGGTTAGGGTTTGGTTTTGGTTAGGATTAGGGTTAGGGTTAGGGTTAGGTTTAGGGCTAGGGTTAGCGTTAGGGTTATGATTAGAGTTTGGGTTTGGGTTAGGGTTAGGTTTAGGGTTTGGGTTAGGGTTACGGTTAGGGTTAGGGTTAGGGTTAGGGTTGGGGTAGTGTTTGGGTTAGGGCTAGGGTTAGGATTAGGTTTAAGGTTTGCGTTAATGTTAGGGTTAGGGTTAGAATGAGGATTAGGTTTAGGGATTAGGGTTAGGGATAGGGTTATTGTGAGCATTAGGGTTAGGGTTAGGTTTAGGGTTAGGGTTAGATTTAGGGTTAGGTTTAGGATTAGGGTTAGGGTTTGGGTTTTAGTTAGGGTTAGGGTAAGGGTTAGTGTTTGTGTTAGGCTTAGGGTTAGGGTTAGGGTTAGGGTTAGGCGTTACGTTTAGGGCTGAATTAGGGTTAGGTTTCCTGTTAGGGTTAGATTTAGGGTTAGGATTAAGTGTTAGGGATAGGGCGAGTTTTAGCGTAGGTTTTAGGGTTAGGGTTAGGTTTAGGGTTAGGGTTAGGATTCGGGTTTGTGTTAGGGTTAGGGTTAGGGTTTGTGTTTGGGATTGTGTTAGGGTTAGGGATAGTGTTAGGGTTAGGGTTAGGGTTTGGGTTAGGTTGAGGGTTAGGGTGAGGGTTAGTGTTAGGATTTGCTTTAGGGTTAGGGTTAGAGTTAGGGTTTGGGTAAGGGTTAGGGTTAGCGTTAGGGTTAGGGTTAGGGTTAGGGTTAGGGTTAGGGTTAGGGATAGGGTTAGGTTTAGGGTTAGGGTTTGGGTAAGTGTTAGGTTTAGGGATAGAGTTAGGGTTAGGTTTAGGGTTTGGGTTAGGGTTAGGGTTAGGGTTTGGGTTTGAGTTTGGATTAGGTTTAGGGTTAGGGTTAGGGTTTGCGTTAGAGTTAGGATTAGGGGCAGGGTTAGTATTTGGGTTAGAGTTAGGGTTAGGGTTAGGGTTTGGGTTAGGGTTAGGGTTAGGGTTAGGGTTTGGATTAGGGTTAATGTTAAGGGTTAATGTTACGTTTAGTGGTTATTGTTAGGTTTAGGGTTCGGGTTAGGGTTAGGGTTAGGGTTAGGGTTAGTGTTAGGGTTTGGGTAAGGATTAGGTTTAGGGTTCGGGTTTGTGTTAGGGTTAGGGTTAGGGTTAGGGTTAGAATTAGGGTTATGATTAGCGTTTGGGTTTGGGTTAGGGTTAGGTTTAGGGTTCGGGTTAGGTTCAGGGTTTGGGTTTGGGTTAGGTTTAGGGTTAGGGTTAGGGTAAGGGTTAGGGATAGGGTTAGGGTTAGGGTTTGGGTTTTGGTTTGGGTTGGGTTAGGGTTACGGTTAGGGTTAGTGTTAGGATTAGGGTATGGGTTTAGGTTATGGTTAGGGTTTGGGTTAGGGTTAGGTTTAGGGTTAGGGTTAGGTTTGGGTTTGGGTTAGGGTTAGGATGAGTGTTACGGTTAGCGTTAGGCTTATGGTTAGGTTTAGGGTCAGGGTTTGTGTTAGAATTAGGGTTTGGGGTTAGGGTTTGGTTTCGGGTTACAGTCAGGGTTACGGTTAGGAATTAGGTTTGGGTTGTGGTTTGGTTTTGAATTAAGGTTAGTGTTAGGGTTAGGTATAGGGTTAGGCATCAGGAGTTAGGGTTTGGGTTAGGTTTAGAATTAGGGGCAGGGTTACGGTTTGGGTTAGAGTTAGGGTTATGATTTGGGTTAGGATTTGGGTTAGGGCTAGGGTTAGGGTTAGGGATAGCGTTAGGGTTAGGGAAGGGGTGGGGGACGGGGTTAGGGTTAGGGTTTGGGTTTGGTTTGGGGTTAGGGTTAGGGTTACGGTTATGGTTAGTGTTAGGGTTAGGGTATTGGTTTAGGTTATGGTTAGTGTTTGGGTTAGGGTTAGGGTTAGGGTTAGGGTTAGGTTTGGGTTTGGGTTAGGGTTAGGGTGAGGGTTAGGGTTAGGGTTAGGTTTTGTGTTTGGTTTTAGGTTAGGTTTAGCGATAGGGTTAGGGTTAGGGTTCGGGTTCGGGTTTGGGTTAGGGTTCGGGTTAGGGTTCGGGAGAGGGTTTGGGTTTGGAATAGAGTTAGGGTTAGGGTTAGGGTTAGTGTTTGGTTTAGGGTTAGGATTAGGGTTAGGGTTTGGGGTCAGCGGTTAGTGCTAGGGTTAGGGTTAGCTTTTGGGTTAGAGTTAGGGTTAGGGTTAGGGTTTGGTTTAGGGTTAGGGTTAAGGTTAGGGTAAGGGTTAGGGTTAGGGTTAGGGTTTCGTTTAGGGATAGGTTTAGGGATAGGGTTAGGGTGAGGGTGAGAGTTTGGGTTAGGGTTAGGGTTTGGGTTAGGATTAGGGTTAGGGTTAGACCTGGGGTTAGGGTTAGGGTTTGGTTTCGGGTTACGGTTAGGTTTAGGGTTTGTGTTAGGGTTAATGTTAGGTTCAGGGGTTAGGGTTAAGGTTAGGGTTCGGATTTGTGTTAGGGTTAGGCTTACGGTTAGGGTTTGGGTTAGGATTAGGGTTAGGGTTTGGGTTAGGGCTAGGGTTAGGGTTAGGGATAGCGTTAAGTTTAGTGTTAGGGTTAGGGTTTGGTTTTGGTTAGGATTAGGGTTAGGGTTAGTGCTAGGGTTAGCGTTAGGGTTATGATTAGAGTTTGGGTTTGGGTTAGGGTTAGGTTTAGGGTTTGGGTTAGGCTTACGGTTAGGGTTAGGGTTAGGGTAAGGGTTGGGGTAGTGTTTGGGTTAGGGCTAGGGTTAGGATTAGGTTTAAGGTTTGCGTTAATGTTAGGGTTAGGGTTAGAATGAGGATTAGGGTTAGGGATTAGGGTTAGGGATAGGGTCATTGTTAGCTTTAGGGTTAGGGTTAGGTTTAGGGTTAGGGTTAGATTTAGGGTTAGGTTTAGGATTAGGGTTAGGGTTTGGGTTTTAGTTAGGGTTAGGGTAAGGGTTAGTGTTTGTGTTAGGCTTAGGGTTAGGGTTAGCTTTAGGGTTAGGCATTACTTTTAGGGCTGAATTAGGGTTAGGTTTACTGTTAGGGTTAGATTTAGGTTTAGGATTAAGTGTTAGGGATAGGGCTAGTTTTAGCGTAGGTTTTAGGGTTAGGGTTAGGTTTAGGGTTAGGGTTAGGATTTGGGTTTGTGTTAGGGTTAGGGTTAGGGTTTGTGTTTGGGATTATGTTAGGGTTAGGGATAGTGTTAGGGTTAGGGTTAGGGTTTAGGTTAGGGTGAGGGGTAGGGGGAGGGTTAGTGTTAGGATTTGCTTTAGGGTTAGGGTTAGAGTTAGGGTTTGGGAAAGGATTAGGGTTAGCGTTAGGGTTAGGGTTAGGGTTAGGGTTAGGGTTAGGGTTAGGGATAGGGTTAGGTTTAGGGTTAGGGTTTGGGTAAGTGTTAGGTTTAGGGATAGAGTTAGGGTTAGGTTTAGGGTTTGGGTTAGGGTTAGGGTTAGGGTTTGGGTTTGAGTTTGGGTTAGGGTTAGGGTTAGGGTTAGGGTTTGGGTTAGAGTTAGGATTAGGGGCAGGGTTAGTATTTGGGTTAGAGTTAGGGTTAGGGTTAGGGTTTGGGTTAGGGTTAGGGTTAGGGTTAGGGTTTGGGTTAGGGTTAATGTTACGTTTAGTGGTTATTGTTAGGTTTAGGGTTCGGGATAGGGTTAGGGTTAGGGTTAGGGTTAGTGTTAGGGTTTGGGTAAGGATTAGGTTTAGGGTTCGGGTTTGTGTTAGGGTTAGGGTTAGGGTTAGGGTTAGAATTAGGGTTATGATTAGAGTTTGGGTTTGGGTTAGGGTTAGGTTTAGGGTTAGGGTTAGGTTCAGGGTTTGGGTTTGGGTTAGGTTTAGGGTTAGGTTTAGGGTTAGGGTTTGGATTAGGGTTAGGGTTAGTGTTAGGTGTAGGGTTAGGTTTTGGCTTAGGTTTAGGGTTAGGGTTAGTGTTAGGTTTTGGGTTTGGGTTTGTTTTAGGTTTAGGCTTAGGGTTAGGATTAGGGTTCGGGTTAGGATTAGGGTTTGGGTTTGGATTAGTGGTAGGGTTAGGCTTAGGGTTAGGGTTAGGGTTAGGGTTTGAATTTGGGTTAGGGTTAGGGTTATGGTTAGGGTTAGGGTTTGGGTTTGGATTAGTATTAGGGTTTGGGTTAGGGTTAGGTTTAGGGTTAGGGTTTGGGTTAGGGCTAGGGTTAGGGTTAGGGATAGGGTTTGGATTAGGGGTAGGGTTACGCTTAGGGTTAGGGTTAGGGTGAGGGTTAGGGTTAGGGTTAGGGTTTGAGTTTGGTTTTGGGTTAGGTTTAGCAATAGGGTTAAGGTTAGGGTTCGGGTTCGGGTTTGGGTTAGGGTTAGGGTTAGGGTGAGGGTGAGGGTTTGGGTTAGGGTTAGCGTTAGGGTTAGGGTTAGGTTTAGGGTTAGAACTGGGGTTAGGGTTAGGGTTTGGTTTCGGGTTACGGTTAGGTTTAGGGTTTGTGTTAGGGTTAATGTTAGGTTTAGGGGTTAGGGTTAGGGTTAGGGTTCGGGTTTGGGTTAGGGTTAGGCTTACGGTTAGCGTTTGGTTAGGATTAGGTTTAGGGTTCCGGTTTGGGTTAGGGTTAGGCTTAGGGTTAGGGTTTGGGTTAGGGCTAGGGTTAGGGTTAGGGATAGCATTAAGTTTAGGGTGAGGGTTAGGGTTTGGTTTTGGTTAGGATTAGGGTTAGGGTTAAGGTTAGGTATAGGGCTAGGTTTAGCGTTAGGGTTATGATTAGAGTTTGGGTTTGGGTTAGCGTTAGGTTTAGGGTTAGGTTTAGGGTTTGGGATAGGGTTACGGTTAGGTTTAGGGTTAGGGTTAGGGTAAGGGGTAGTGTTTGGGTTGGGGCTAGGGTTAGGATTAGGTTTAAGGTTTGCGTTAATGTTAGGGTTAGGGTTATAATGAGGATTAGGGTTAGGGATTAGGGTTAGGGATAGGGTTATTGTTAGCTTTAGGGTTAGGGTTAGGTTTAGGGTTAGGGTTAGATTTAGGGTTAGGTTTAGGATTAGGGTTAGGGTTTGGGTTTTAGTTAGGGTTAGGGTAAGGGTTAGTGTTTGTGTTAGGCTTAGGGTTAGGGTTAGCGTTAGGGTTAGGCGTTACGTTTAGGGCTGAATTAGGGTTAGGTTTACTCTTAGGGTTAGATTTAGGTTTAGGATTAAGTGTTAGGGATAGGGCTAGTTTTAGCGTAGGTTTTAGGGTTAGGGTTAGGTTTAGGGTTAGGGTTAGGATTCGGGTTTGTGTTAGGGTTAGGGTTAGGATTCGGGTTTGTGTTAGGGTTAGGGTTAGGGATAGTGTTAGGGTTAGGGTTAGGGTTTGGGTTAGGGTGAGGGTTAGGGTTAGGGTTAGTGTTAGGATTTGCTTTAGGGTTAGGGTTAGAGTTAGGGTTTGAGTAAGGATTAGGGTTAGCGTTAGGGTTAGGGTTAGGGTTAGGGTTAGGGATAGGGTTAGGTTTAGGGTTAGGGTTTGGGTAAGTGTTAGGTTTAGGGATAGAGTTAGGGTTAGTGTTATGGTTTGGGTTAGGGTTAGGGTTAGGGTTTGGGTTTGGGTTTGGGTTAGGGTTAGGGTTAGGGTTAGGGTTAGGGTTTGGGTTAGAGTTAGGATTAGGGGCAGGGTTAGTATTTGGGTTAGAGTTAGGGTTAGGGTTAGGGTTTGGGTTAGGGTTAGGGTTAGGTTTAGGGTCAGGGTTAGGGTTACGGTTAGGTTTAGGGTTAGGGTTTGGGTTAGGGCTAGGGTTAGGGTTAGGGATAGGGTTAGTGTTAGGGTTTGGGTAAGGATTAGGTTTAGGGTTCGGGTTTGTGTTAGGGTTAGGGTTAGGGTTAGGGTTAGAATTAGTGTTATGATTAGCGTTTGGGTTTGGGTTATGGGTAGGGTTAGGGTGAGGGTTAGGTTCAGGGTTTGGGTTTGGGTTAGGTTTAGGGTTAGGGTTAGGGTAAGGGTTAGGGATAGGGTTAGGGTTAGGGTTTGGGTTTTGCTTTGGGTTAGGGTTAGCGTTACAGTTAGGGTTAGTGTTAGGATTAGGGTATGGGTTTAGGTTATGGTTAGGGTTTGGGTTAGGGTTAGGTTTAGGGTTAGGGTTAGGTTTGGGTTTGGGTTAGGGTTAGGATGAGGGTTAGGGTTAGGGTTAGGGTTATGGTTAGGTTTAGGGTCAGGGTTTGGGTTAGAATTAGTGTTTGGGGTTAGGGTTTGGTTTCGGGTTACAGTCAGGGTTACGGTTAGGAATTAGTTTTGGGTTGTGGTTTGGTTTTGAATTAAGGTTAGTGTTAGGGTTAGGTATAGGGTTAGGCATCAGGGGTTAGGGTTTGGGTTAGGTTTAGAATTAGGGGCAGGGTTACGGTTTGGGTTAGAGTTAGGGTTATGATTAGGGTTAGGATTTGGGTTAGGGCTAGGTTTAGGGTTAGGGATAGCGTTAGGGTTAGGGTAAGGGTTCGGGATAGGGTTAGGGTTAGGGTTTGGGTTTGGTTTGGGGTTAGGGTTAGGGTTACGGTTATGGTTAGTGTTACGGTTAGGGTATTGGTTTAGGTTATGGTTAGGGTTTGGGTTAGGGTTAGGGTTAGGGTTAGGGTTAGGTTTGGGTTTGGGTTAGAGTTAGGGTGAGGGTTAGGGTTAGGGTTAGGTTTTGTGTTTGGTTTTAGGTTAGGTTTAGCGATAGGGTTAGGGTTAGGGTTCGGGTTCGGGTTTGGGTTAGGGTTCGGGTTAGGGTTCGGGAGAGGGTTTGGGTTTGGAATAGAGTTAGGGTTAGGGTTAGGGTTAGTGTTTGGTTTAGGGTTAGGATTAGGGTTAGGGTTTGGGGTCAGCGGTTAGTGCTAGGGTTAGGGTTAGCGTTTGGTTTAGAGTTAGGGTTAGGGTTAGGGTTTGGTTTAGGGTTAGGGTTAAGGTTAGGGTAAGGGTTAGGGTTAGGGTTAGGGTTTCGTTTAGGGATAGGTTTAGGGATAGGGTTAGGGTGAGGGTGAGAGTTTGGGTTAGGGTTACGGTTAGGGTTTGGGTTAGGATTAGGGTTAGGGTTAGACCTGGGGTTAGGGTTAGGGTTTGGTTTCGGGTTACGGTTAGGTTTAGGGTTTGTGTTAGGGTTAATGTTAGGTTCAGGGGTTAGGGTTAAGGTTAGGGTTCGGATTTGTGTTAGGGTTAGGCTTACGGTTAGGGTTTGGGTTAGGATTAGGGTTAGGGTTTGGTTTTGGTTAGGATTAGGGTTAGGGTTAGGGCTAGGGTTAGCGTTAGGGTTATGATTAGAGTTTGGGTTTGGGTTAGGGTTAGGGTTAGGGTTAGGGTTTGGTTTAGGGTTAGGGTTAAGGTTAGGGTAAGGGTTAGGGTTAGGGTTAGTGTTTGGTTTAGGGATAGGTTTAGGGATAGGGTTAGGGTGAGGGTGAGGGTTTGGGTTAGGGTTAGGGTTAGGGTTAGGGTTAGGGTTAGGGTTAGGGTGAGAGCTGGGGTTAGGGTTAGGGTTTGGTTTCGGGTTACGGTTAGGTTTAGGGTTTGTGTTAGGTTTAATGTTAGTTTTAGGGGTTAGGGTTAGGGTTAGGGTTCGTGTTTGGGTTAGGGTTAGGCTTACGGTTAGGGTTTGGGTTAGGATTAGGTTTAGGGTTAGGGTTAGGTTTAGGGCTAGGGTTAGCGTTAGGGTTATGATTAGAGTTTGGGTTTGGGTTAGGGTTAGGTTTAGGGTTTGGGTTAGGGTTACGGTTAGGGTTAGGGTTAGGGTTAGGGTTGGGGTAGTGTTTGGGTTAGGGCTAGGGTTAGGATTAGGTTTAAGGTTTGCGTTAATGTTAGGGTGAGGGTTAGAATGAGGATTAGGTTTAGGGATTAGGGTTAGGGATAGGGTTATTGTTAGCTTTAGGGTTAGGGTTAGGTTTAGGGTTAGGGTTAGATTTAGGGTTAGGTTTAGGATTAGGGTTAGGGTCTGTGTTTTAGTTAGGGTTAGGGTAAGGGTTAGTGTTTGTGTTAGGCTTAGGGTTAGGTTTAGCGTTAGGGTTAGGCGTTACGTTTAGGGCTGAATTAGGGTTATGTTTACTGTTAGGGTTAGATTTAGGTTTAGGATTAAGTGTTAGGGATAGGGCTAGTTTTAGCGTAGGTTTTAGGGTTAGGGTTAGGTTTAGGGTTAGGGTTAGGATTCGGGTTTGTGTTAGGGTTAGGGTTAGGGTTTGTGTTTGGGATTGTGTTAGGGTTAGGGATAGTGTTAGGGTTAGGGTTAGGGTTTGGGTTAGGGTGAGAGTTAGGGTTAGGGTTAGTGTTAGGATTTGCTTTAGGGTTAGGGTTAGAGTTAGGGTTTGGGTAAGGGTTAGGGTTAGCGTTAGGGTTAGGGTTAGGGTTAGGGTTAGGGTTAGGGATAGGGTTAGGTTTAGGGTTAGGGTTTGGATAAGTGTTAGGTTTAGGGATAGAGTTAGGATTAGGGTTAGGGTTTGGGTTAGGGTTAGGGTTAGGGTTTGGGTTTGGATTTGGGTTAGGTTTAGGGTTAGGGTTAGGGTTTGGGTTAGAGTCAGTATTAGGGGCAGGGTTAGTATTTGGGTTAGAGTTAGGGTTAGGGTTAGGGTTTGGGTTAGGGTGAGGGTTAGGGTTAGGGTTTGGGTTAGGGTTAATGTTACGTTTAGTGGTTATTGTTAGGTTTAGGGTTCGGGTTAGGGTTAGGGTTAGGGTTAGTGTTATGGTTTGGGTAAGGATTAGGTTTAGGGTTCGGGTTTGTGTTAGGGTTAGGGTTAGGGTTAGGGTTAGCATTAGGGTTATGATTAGATTTTGGGTTTGTCTTAGGGGTAGGTTTAGGGTTAGGGTTAGGGTCAGGGTTTGGGTTAGGGTTAGGTGTAGGGTTAGTGTTAGGGTAAGGGTTAAGGGTAGGGGTAAGGTTAGGGTTTGGGTTTTGGTTTGGGGTTAGGGTTAGGGTTACGGTTATGGTTAGTGTTAGGATTAGGGTATTGGTTAAGGTTATGGTTAGGGTTTGGGTTAGGGTTAGGGTTAGGGTTAGGGTTAGGTTTGGGTTTGGGTTAGGGTTAGGGTTAGGTTTTGTGTTTGGTTTTAGTTTAGGTTTAGCGATAGGGTTAGGGTTAGGGTTCGGGTTCGGTTTTGGGTTAGGGTTCGGGTTAGGGTTCGGGAGAGGGTTTGGTTTGGAATAGAGTTAGGGTTAGGGTTAGGGTTAGTGTTTGGTTTAGGGTTAGGATTAGGGTTAGGGTTTGGGGTCAGCGGTTAGTGCTAGAGTTAGGGTTAGCGTTTGGGATAGAGTTAGTGTTAGGGTTAGGGTTTGGTTTAGGGTTAGGGTTAAGGTTAGGGTAAGGGTTAGGGTTAGGGTTAGGGTTTCGTTTAGGGATAGGTTTAGGGATAGGGTTAGGGTGAGGGTGAGGGTTTGGGTTAGGGTTAGGGTTAGGGTTAGGATTAGGGTTAGGGTTAGAGCTGGGGTTAGGATTAGGGTTTGGTTTCGGGTTACGGTTAGGTTTAGGGTTTGTGTTAGGGTTAATGTTAGGTTCAGGGGTTAGGGTTAAGGTTAGGGTTCGGGTTTGTGTTAGGGTTAGGCTTACGGTTAGGGTTTGTGTTAGGATTAGGTTTAGAGTTCGGGTTTGGGTTAGGGTTAGGTTTAGTGTTAGGGTTTGGGTTAGGGCTAGGGTTAGGGTTAGGGATAGCGTTAAGTTTAGTGTTAGGGTTAGGGTTTGGTTTTGGTTAGGATTAGGGGTAGGGTTAGGGTTAGGTTTAGGGCTAGGGTTAGCGTTAGGGTTATGATTAGAGTTTGGGTTTGGGTTAGGGTTAGGTTTAGGGTTTGGGTTAGGGTTACGGTTAGGGTTAGGGTTAGGGTTAGGGTTGGGGTAGTGTTTGGGTTAGGGCTAGGGTTAGGATTAGGTTTAAGGTTTGCGTTAATGTTAGGGTTAGGGTTAGAATGAGGATTAGGTTTAGGGATTAGGGTTAGGGATAGGGTTATTGTTAGCTTTAGGGTTAGGGTTAGGTTTAGGGTTAGAGTTAGATTTAGGGTTAGGTTTAGGATTAGGGTTAGGGTTTGGGTTTTATTTAGGGTTAGGGTAGGGGTTAGTGTTTATGTTAGGCTTAGGGTTAGGGTTAGCGTTAGGGTTAGGCGATACGTTTAGGGCTGAATTAGGGTTAGGTTTAGTGTTAGGGTTAGATTTAGGTTTAGGATTAAGTGTTAGGGATAGGGCTAGTTTTAGCGTAGGTTTTAGGGTTAGGGTTAGGTTTAGGGTTAGGGTTAGGTTTTGTGTTTGGTTTTAGTTTAGGTTTAGCGATAGGGTTAGGGTTAGGGTTCGGGTTCGGGTTTGGGTTAGGGTTCGGGTTAGGGTTCGGGAGAGGGTTTGGTTTGGAATAGAGTTAGGGTTAGGGTTAGGGTTAGTGTTTGGTTTAGGGTTAGGATTAGGGTTAGGGTTTGGGGTCAGCGGTTAGTGCTAGAGTTAGGGTTAGCGTTTGGGTTAGAGTTAGTGTTAGGGTTAGGGTTTGGTTTAGGGTTAGGGTTAAGATTAGGGTAAGGGTTAGGGTTAGGGTTAGGGTTTCGTTTAGGGATAGGTTTAGGGATAGGGTTAGGGTGAGGGTGAGGGTTTGGGTTAGGGTTAGGGTTAGGGTTAGGATTAGGGTTAGGGTTAGAGCTGGGGCTAGGATTAGGGTTTGGTTTCGGGTTACGGTTAGGTTTAGGGTTTGTGTTAGGGTTAATGTTAGGTTCAGTGGTTAGGGTTAAGGTTAGGGTTCGGGTTTGTGTTAGGGTTAGGCTTACGGTTAGGGTTTGGGTTAGGATTAGGTTTAGGGTTCGGGTTTGGGTTAGGGTTAGGTTTAGGGTGAGGGTTTGGGTTAGGGCTAGGGTTAGGGTTAGGGATAGCGTAAAGTTTAGTGTTAGGGTTAGGGTTTGGTTTTTGTTAGGATTAGGGTTAGGGTTAGGGTTAGGTTTAGGGCTAGGGTTAGCGTTAGGGTTATGATTAGAGTTTGGGTTTGGGTTAGGGTTAGGTTTAGGGTTTGGGTTAGGGTTACGGTTAGGGTTAGGGTTAGGGTTAGGGTTGGGGTAGTGTTTGGGTTAGTGCTAGGGTTAGGATTAGGTTTAAGGTTTGCGTTAATGTTAGGGTTAGGGTTAGAATGAGGATTAGGTTTAGGGATTAGGGTTAGGGATAGGGTTATTGTTAGCTTTAGGGTTAGGGTTAGGTTTAGGGTTAGGGTTAGATTTAGGGTTAGGTTTAGGATTAGGGTTAGGGTTTGGGTTTTAGTTAGGGTTAGGGTAAGGGTTAGTGTTTATGTTAGGCTTAGGGTTAGGGTTAGCGTTAGGGTTAGGCGTTACGTTTAGGGCTGAATTAGGGTTAGGTTTAGTGTTAGGGTTAGATTTAGGTTTAGGATTAAGTGTTAGGGATAGGGCTAGTTTTAGCGTAGGTTTTAGGGTTAGGGTTAGGTTTAGGGTTAGGGTTAGGATTCGGGTTTGTGTTAGGGTTAGGGTTAGGGTTTGTGTTTGGGATTGTGTTAGGGTTAGGGATAGTGTTAGGGTTAGGGTTAGGGTTTGGGTTAGGGTGAGGGTTAGGGTGAGGGTTAGTGTTAGGATTTGCTTTAGGGTTAGGGTTATAGTTAGGGTTTGGGTAATGGTTAGGTTTAGCGTTAGGGTTAGGGTTAGGGTTAGGGTTAGGGTTAGGGTTAGGGATATGGTTAGGTTTAGGGTTAGGGTTTGGGTAAGTGTTAGGTTTAGGGATAGAGTTAGGGTTAGGTTTAGGGTTTGGGTTAGGGTTAGGGTTAGGGTTTGAGTTTGGGTTAGGGTTAGGGTTAGGGTTAGGGTTTGGGTTAGAGTTAGGATTAGGGGCAGGGTTAGTATTTGGGTTAGAGTTAGGGTTAGGGTTAGGGTTTGGGTTAGGGTTAGGGTTAGGGTTAGGGTTTGGGTTAGGGTTAATGTTACATTTAGTGGTTATTATTAGGTTTAGGGTTCGGGTTAGTGTTAGGGTTAGGGTTAGGGTTAGAATTAGGGTTATGATTAGAGTTTGGGTTTGGGTTATTGTTAGGTTTAGGGTTAGGGTTAGGTTCAGGGTTTGGGTTTGGGTTAGGTTTAGGGTTAGGTTTAGGGTAAGTGTTAGGGATAGGGTTAGGGTTAGGGTTTGGGTTTTGGTTTGGGTTAGGGTTAGGGTTACGGTTTTGTGTTTGGTTTTAGGTTAGGTTTAGCGATAGGGTTAGGGTTAGGGTTCGGGTTCGGGTTTGGGTTAGGGTTCGGGTTAGGGTTCGGGAGAGGGTTTGGGTTTGGAATAGAGTTAGGGTTAAGGTTAGGGTTAGTGTTTGGTTTAGGGTTAGGATTAGGGTTAGGGTTTGGGGTCAGCGGTTAGTGCTAGGGTTAGGGTTAGCGTTTGGGTTAGAGTTAGTGTTAGGGTTAGGGTTTGGTTTAGGGTTAGGGTTAAGGTTAGGGTAAGGGTTAGGGTTAGGGTTAGGGTTTCGTTTAGGGATAGGTTTAGGGATAGGGTTAGGGTGAGGGTGAGGGTTTGGGTTAGGGTTAGGGTTAGGGTTAGGATTAGGGTTAGGGTTAGAGCTGGGTTTAGGATTAGGGTTTGGTTTCGGGTTACGGTTAGGTTTAGGGTTTGTGTTAGGGTTAATGTTAGGTTCACGGGTTAGGGTTAAGGTTAAGGTTCGGGTTTGTGTTAGGGTTAGGCTTACGGTTAGGGTTTGGGTTAGGATTAGGTTTAGGGTTCGGGTTTCGGTTAGGGTTAGGTTTAGGGTTAGGGTTTGGGTTAGGGCTAGGGTTAGGGTTAGGGATAGCGTTAAGTTTAGTGTTAGGGTTAGGGTTTGGTTTTGGTTAGGATTAGGGTTAGGGTTAGGGTTAGGTTTAGGGCTAGGGTTAGCGTTAGGGTTATGATTAGAGTTTGGGTTTGGGTTAGAGTTTGGGTTTGGGTTAGGGTTAGGTTTAGGGTTTGGGTGCGGGTTACGGTTAGGGTTAGGGTTAGGGTTAGGGTTGGGGTAGTGTTTGGGTTAGGGTTAGGGTTAGGATTAGGTTTAAGGTTTGCGTTAATGTTAGGGTTAGGGTTAGAATGAGGATTAGGTTTAGGGATTAGGGTTAGGGATAGGGTTATTGTTAGCTTTAGGGTTAGGGTTAGGTTTAGGGTTAGGGTTAGATTTAGGGTTAGGTTTAGGATTAGGGTTAGGGTTTGGGTTTTAGTTAGGGTTAGGGTAAGGGTTAGTGTTTGTGTTAGGCTTAGGGTTAGGGTTAGCGTTAGGGTTAGGCGTTACGTTTATGGCTGAATTAGGGTTAGGTTTACTGTTAGGGTTAGATTTAGGTTTAGGATTAAGTGTTAGGGATAGGGCTAGTTTTAGCGTAGGTTTTAGGGTTAGGGTTAGGTTTAGGGTTAGGGTTAGGATTCGGGTTTGTGTTAGGGTTAGGGTTAGGGTTTGTGTTTGGGATTGTGTTAGGGTTAGGGATAGTGTTAGGGTTAGTGTTAGGGTTTGGGTTAGGGTGAGGGTTAGGGTGAGGGTTAGTGTTAGGATTTGCTTTAGGGTTAGGGTTAGAGTTAGGGTTTGGGTAAGGGTTAGGTTTAGCGTTAGGGTTAGGGTTAGGGTTAGGGTTAGGGTTAGGGATATGGTTAGGTTTAGGGTTAGGGTTTGGGTAAGTGTTAGGTTTAGGGATAGAGTTAGGGTTAGGTTTAGGGTTTGGGTTAGGGTTAGGGTTACGGTTTGGGTTTGAGTTTGGGTTAGGGTTAGGGTTAGGGTTTGGGTTAGAGTTAGGATTAGGGGCAGGGTTAGTATTTGGGTTAGAGTTAGGGTTAGGGTTAGGGTTTGGGTTAGGGTTAGGGTTAGGGTTAGGGTTTTGTTAGGGTTAATGGTACGTTTAGTGGTTATTGTTAGGTTTAGGATTCGGGTTAGGGTTAGGGTTAGGGTTAGGGTTAGAATTAGGGTTATGATTAGAGTTTGGGTTTGGGTTAGGGTTAGGTTTAGGGTTAGGGTTAGGTTCAGGGTTTGGGTTTGGGTTAGGTTTAGGGTTAGGTTTAGGGTAAGGGTTAGGGATAGGGTTAGGGTTAGGGTTTGGGTTTTGGTTTGGGTTAGGGTTAGGGTTACGGTTAGGGTTAGTGTTAGGAATAGGGTATGGGTTTAGGTTATGGTTAGGGTTTGGGTTAGGGTTAGGTTTAGGGTTAGGGTTAGGTTTGGGTTTGGGTTAGGGTTAGGATGAGGGTTAGGGTTAGGGTTAGGGTTATGGTTAGGTTTAGGGTCAGGGTTTGGGTTAGAATTAGGGTTTGGGGTTAGGGTTTTGTTTCGGGTTACAGTCAGGGTTACGGTTAGGATTTAGGTTTGGGTTGTGGTTTGGTTTTGAATTAAGGTTAGGGTTAGTGTTAGGTATAGGGTTAGGCATCAGGGGTTAGGGTTTGGGTTAGGTTTAGGATTAGGGGCAGGTTTACGGTTTGGGTTAGTGTTAGGGTTATGGTTAGGGTTAGGATTTGGGTTAGGGCTAGGGTTAGGGTTAGGGATAGCGTTAGGTTTAGGGTAAGGGTTCGGGATAGGGTTAGGGTTAGGGTTTGGGTTTGGTTTGGGGTTAGGGTTAGAGTTACGGTTATGGTTAGTGTTAGGATTAGGGTATTGGTTTAGGTTATGGTTAGGGTTTGGGTTAGGGTTAGGGTTAGGGTTAGGGTTAGTTTTGGGTTTGGGTTAGGGTTAGGGTGAGGGTTAGGTTTAGGGTTAGGTTTTGTGTTTGGTTTTAGGTTAGGTTTAGTGATAGGGTTAGGGTTAGGGTTCGGGTTCGGGTTTGGGTTAGGGTTCGGGTTAGGGTTCGGGAGAGGGTTTGGGTTTGGAATAGAGTTAGGGTTAGGGTTAGGGTTAGTGTTTGGTTTAGGGTTAGGATTAGGGTTTGGGTTTGGGGTCAGCGGTTAGTGCTAGGGTTAGGGTTAGCGTTTGGGTTAGAGTTAGGGTTAGGGTTAGGGTTTGGGTTAGGTTTAGGGTTAAGGTAAGGGTAAGGGTTAAGGTTAGGGTTAGGGTTTCGTTTAGGGATAGGTTTAGGGATAGGGTTAGGGTGAGGGTGAGGGTTTGGGTTAGGGTTAGGGTTAGGGTTAGGATTAGGGTTAGGGTTAGAGCTGGGGTTAGGGTTAGGGTTTGGTTTCGGGTTACGGTTAGGTTTAGGGTTTGTGTTAGGGTTAATGTTAGGTTCAGGGGTTAGGGTTAAGGTTAGGGTTCGGATTTGTGTTAGGGTTAGGCTTACGGTTAGGGTTTGGGTTAGGATTAGGTTTAGGGTTCGGGTTTGGGTTAGGGTTAGGTTTAGGGTTAGGGTTTGGGTTACGGCTAGGGTTAGGGTTAGGGATAGCTTTAAGTTTATTGTTAGGGTTAGGGTTTGGGTTTGGTTAGGATTAGGGTTAGGGTTAGGGCTCGGGTTAGCGTTAGGGTTATGATTAGAGTTTGGGTTTGGGTTAGGGTTAGCTTTACGGTTTGGGTTAGGGTTACGGTTAGGGTTAGGGATAGTGTTAGGGTTAGGGTTAGGGTTTGGGTTAGGGTGAGGGTTAGGGTTAGGGTTAGTGTTAGGATTTGCTTTAGGGTTTGAGTTAGAGTTAGGGTTTGGGTAAGGATTAGGGTTAGCGTTAGGGTTAGGGTTAGGGTTAGGGTTAGGGTTAGGGATAGGGTTAGGTTTAGGGTTAGGGTTTGGGTAAGTGTTAGGTTTAGGGATAGAGTTAGGGTTAGTGTTAGGGTTTGGGTTAGGGTTAGGGTTAGGGTTTGGGTTTGGGTTTGGGTTAGGGTTAGGGTTAGGGTTAGGGTTAGGGTTTGGGTTAGAGTTAGGATTAGGGGCAGGGTTAGTATTTGGGTTAGAGTTAGGGTTAGGGTTAGGGTTTGGGTTAGGGTTAGGGTTAGGTTTAGGGTCAGGGTTAGGGTTAGGGTTAGGTTTAGGGTTAGGGTTTGGGTTAGGGCTAGGGTTAGGGTTAGGGATAGCGTTAGGATTAGGGTAAGGGTTAGTGATAGGGTTAGGGTTAGGGTTTGGGTTTTGGTTTGGGTTAGGGTTAGGGTTACGGTTAGGGTTAGTGTTAGGATTAGGGTATGGGTTTAGGTTATGGTTAGGGTTTGGGTTAGGGTTAGGTTTAGGGTTAGGGTTAGGTTTGGGTATGGGTTAGGGTTAGGATGAGGGTTAGGGTTAGGGCTAGGGTTGAGTTTGGTTTTGGGTTAGGTTTAGCGATAGGGTTAAAGTTAGGGTTCTGGTTCGGGTTTGGGTTATTGTTAGGGTTAGGGTTTGGGTTTAGGTTTGGTTTAGGTTTAGGGTTAGGTTTAGGATTAGGGTGCGGGTTAGTATTAGGGTTTGAGTTTGGGTTAGCGTTAGAGTTAGGTTAGGGTTTGGGTTAGGGTTAGGGTTTGGGTTAGGGTTAGGGTTTGGGTTTGGGTTAGGTTTAGGGTTATGGTTAGGGTTAGGGTCAGGGTTTGGGTTAGAATTAGGGTTTGTGGTTAGGGTTTGGGTTCGGGTTACAGTCAGGGTTACGGTTAGGATTTAGGTTTGGGTTGTGGTTTGGTTTTGAGTTAAGGTTAGGGTTAGGGTTAGGTATAGGGTTAGGCATCAGGGGTTAGTTTTAGCGTTAGGGTTAGGGTTTGGGTTAGGTTTAGGATTAGGGGCAGGGTTACGGTTTGGGTTAGAGTTAGGGTTATGGTTAGGGATAGGAATTGGGTTAGCGCTAGGGTTAGGGTTAGGGATAGCGTTAGGGTTAGGGTAAGGGTTCGGGATAGGGTTAGGGTTAGGGTTTGGGTTTGGTTTGGGGTTAGGGTTAGGGTTACGGTTAGGGTTAGTGTTAGGATTAGGGTATTGGTTTAGGTTATGTTTAGGGTTTGGGTTAGGGTTAGGGTTAGGGTTAGGGTTTGGTTTAGCGATAGGTTTAGGGATAGGGTTAGGGTTAGTGTTAAGGTTTGGATTAGGGTTAGAGTTAGGGTTTCGTTTGGTTTTGGGTTAGGGTTAGCGGTAGGGTTAGGGTTAGTGATAGGGTTAGGTTTTGGGTTAGGGTTTCGGTAAGTGTTAGGTTTAGGGATAGAGTTAGGTTTAGGTTTTGGGTTTGGGTTAGGCTTAGGGTTAGTGTTTGGGTTTGGGTTTGGGTTAGGGTTAGAGTTAGGATTAGAGTTAGCGTTAGGATTAGGGTTTTGCTTTATGTTAGGTTTGGGGGTATGGTTAGTGTTTCGGTAAATGTTAGGTTTAGGGTTAGGGTTTGGTTTAGGGTTAGGGTTAGGCTTAGTGTTTGGGTTAGGGTTAGGGTTAGGGTTAGGATTAGGGTAAGGGTTAGGGTTAGGGTTAGGGTTACGGTTTGGGTTTGGATTAGGGTTAGGGTTAGGGAAAGGGTTTGGGTTAGGGATAGGTTTAGGGTTTGGGTAAGGGGTAGGGTTAGGTTTAGGGTTAGGGTTAGTGTTAGGGTTTGGGTTATGGTTAGGGTTTGGGTTTGTCTTAGGTTTAGGGTTAGTGTTAGGGTAAGGGTAAGGGTTAGGGTTACGATTTGGGTTTGGGTTCGAGTTAGGATTAGGGGCAGGGTTAGGTTTTGTGTTAGAGTTAGGGTTTGGGTTAGGGTTTGTGTTAGGGTTAGGGTTAGGTTTAGGGTTTGGATTAGGGTTAGGTTTAGGTTTAGGGTTTGGGTTAGGGCTAGGGTTAGGGTTAGGGATAGCGTTAGGGTTAGGGTAAGGGTTAGGAATAGGGTTAGGGTTAGGGTTTGGGTTTCGGTTTGGGTTAGGGTTAGGGTTACGGTTACGGTTTGTGTTAGGATTGGGGTACGGGTTAAGGTTATGGTTAGGGTTTGGGTTAGGATTAGGGTTAGGGTTAGGTTTCGGTTTAGGTTAGGGTTAGGGTGAGGGTTAGGGTTAGGGTTAGGGTTAGGGTTTGGATTAGGGTTAGGGTTAGTGTTAGGTGTAGGGTTAGGTTTTGGGTTAGGTTTAGGGTTAGGGTTAGTGTTAGGTTTTGGGTTTGGGTTTGTTTTAGGTTTAGGCTTAGGGTTAGGATTAGGGTTCGGGTTAGGATTAGGGTTTGGGTTTGGATTAGGGGTAGGGTTAGGCTTAGGGTTAGGGTTAGGGTTAGGGTTTGAATTTGGGTTAGGGTTAGGGTTATGGTTAGGGTTAGGTTTAGGGTTTGGGTTAGGATTAGGGTTTGCGTTAGGGTTAGGTTTAGGGTTAGGGTTTGGGTTAGGGCTAGGGTTAGGGTTAGGGATAGGGTTTGGATTAGGGGTAGGGTTACGCTTAGGGTTAGGGTTAGGGTGAGGGTTAGGGTTAGGGTTAGGTTTTTGAATTTGGTTTTGGGTTAGGTTTAGCGATAGGGTTAAGGTTAGGGTTCGGGTTCGGGTTTTTGTTAGGGTTAGGATTAGGGTGAGGGTGAGGGTTTGGGTTAGGGTTAGGGTTTGGGTTAGGGTTAGGGTTTGGGTTTGGGTTAGGTTTAGGGTTATGGTTAGGGTTAGGGTCAGGGTTTGGGTTAGAATTAGGGTTTGTGGTTAGGGTTTGGGTTCAGGTTACAGTCAGGGTTACGGTTAGGATTTAGGTTTGGGTTGTGGTTTGGTTTTGAGTTAAGGTTAGGGTTAGGGTTAGGTATAGGGTTAGGCATCAGGGGTTAGGGTTACCGTTAGGGTTAGGGTTTGGGTTAGGTTTAGGATTAGGGGCAGGGTTACGGTTTGGGTTAGAGTTAGGGTTGTGGTTAGGGTTAGGATTTGGGTTAGCGCTAGGGTTAGGGTTAGGGATAGCGTTAGCGTTAGGGTAAGGGTTCGGGATAGGGTTAGGGTTAGGGTTTGGGTTTGGTTTGGGGTTAGGTTTAGGGTTACGGTTAGGGTTAGTGTTAGGATTAGGGTATTGGTTTAGGTTATGGTTAGGGTTTGGGTTAGGGTTAGGGTTAGGGTTAGGGTTTGGTTTAGGGATAGGTTTAGGGATAGGGTTAGGGTTAGTGTTAAGGTTTGGATTAGGGTTAGAGTTAGGGTTTCGCTTTGGTTTTGGGTTAGGGTTAGCGTTAGGGTTAGGGTTAGGGATAGGGTGAGGTTTTGGGTTAGGGTTTCGGTAAGTGTTAGGTTTAGGGATAGAGTTAGGTTTAGGTTTATGGTTTGGGTTAGGCTTAGGGTTAGTGTTTGGGTTTGGGTTTGGGTTAGGTTTAGAGTTAGGATTAGAGTTAGTGTTAGGATTAGGGTTTTTCTTTATTTTAGGTATGGGGGTTTGGATAGTGTTTCGGTAAATGTTAGGTTAGGGGTTAGGGTTGGGTTTAGGGTTAGGGTTAGGCATAGGGTTTGGGTTAGGGAAAGGGTTAGGGTTAGGATTAGGATAAGGATGAGGGTTAGGGTTAGGGTTAGGGTTAGGGTTACGGTTTGGGTTTGGATTAGGGTTAGGGTTAGGGTAAGGGTTTGGGTTAGGGATAGGTTTAGGGTTTGGGTAAGGGTTAGGGTTAGGTTTAGGGTTAGGGTTAGTGTTAGGTTTTGGGTTAAGTTTAGGGTTTCGGTTTGTCTTAGGTTTAGGGTTAGGGTTAGGGTAAGGGTTAGGGTTAGGGTTACGATTTGGGTTTGGGTTAGAGTTAGGATTAGGGGCAGGGTTAGGTTTTGTGTTAGAGTTAGGGTTTGGGTTAGGGTTTGGGTTAGGGTTAGGGTTAGGTTTAGGGTTTGGATTAGGGTTAGGTTTAGGGTTAGGGTTTGGGTTAGGGCTAGGGTTAGGGTTAGGGATAGCGTTAGGGTTAGGGTAAGGGTTAGGAATAGGGTTAGGGTTAGGGTTTGGGTTTCGGTTTGGGTTAGGGTTAGGGTTACGGTTACGGTTTGTGTTAGGATTAGGGTATGGGTTAAGGTTATGGTTAGGGTTTGGGTTAGGGTTAGGGTTAGGGTTAGGTTTCGGTTTAGGTTAGGGTTAGGGTGAGGGTTAGGGTTAGGGTTAGGGTTTGGATTAGGGTTAGGGTTAGTGTTAGGTGTAGGGTTAGGTTTTGGGTTAGGTTTAGGGTTAGAGTTAGTGTTAGGTTTTGGGTTTGGGTTTGTTTTAGGTTTAGGCTTAGGGTTAGGATTAGGGTTCGGGGTAGGATTAGGGTTTGGGTTTGGATTAGGTGTAGGGTTAGGCTTAGGTTTAGGGGTAGGGTTAGGGTTTGGATTTGGGTTAGGGTTAGGGTTATGGTTAGGGTTAGGGTTAGGGTTTGGGTTAGGATTAGGGTTTGGGTTAGGGTTAGGTTTAGGATTAGGGTTTGGGTTAGGGCTAGGGTTAGGGTTAGGGATAGGGTTTGGATTAGGGGTAGGGTTACGCTTAGGGTTAGGGTTAGGGTGAGGGTTAGGGTTAGGGTTAGGGTTTGAGTTTGGTTTTGGGTTAGGTTTAGCGATAGGGTTAAGGTTAGGGTTCGGGTTCGGGTTTGGGTTAGGGTTAGGGTTAGGGTTAGGGTGAGGGTTAGGGTTTGGTTTTGGGTTAGGTTTAGCGATAGGGTTAAGGTTAGGGTTCGTGTTCGGGTTTGGGTTAGGGTTAGGGTTAGGGTGAGGGTGAGGGTTTGGGTTAGGGTTAGCGTTAGGGTTAGGGTTAGGCTTAGGGTTAGAGCTGGGGTTAGGGTTAGGGTTTGGTTTCGGGGTACGGTTATGTTTAGGGTTTGTGTTAGGTTTAATGTTAGGTTTAGGGGTTAGGGTTAGGGTTAGGTTTCGGGTTTGGGTTAGGGTTAGGCTTACGGTTAGCGTTTGGTTAGGATTAGGTTTAGGGTTCCGGTTTGGGTTAGGGTTAGGCTTAGGGTTAGGGTTTGGGTTAGGGCTAGGGTTAGGGTTAGGGATAGCGTTAAGTTTAGGGTGAGGGTTAGGGTTTGGTTTTGGTTAGGATTAGGGTTAGGGTTAAGGTTAGGTTTAGGGCTAGGTTTAGCGTTAGGGTTATGATTAGAGTTTGGGTTTGGGTTAGCGTTAGGTTTAGGGTTAGGTTTAGGGTTTGGGTTAGGGTTACGGTTAGGTTTAGGGTTAGGGTTAGGGTTAGGGGTAGTGTTTGGGTTAGGGCTAGGGTTAGGATTAGGTTTACGGTTTGCGTTAATGTTAGGGTTAGGGTTAGAATGAGGATTAGGGTTAGAGATTAGGGTTAGGGATAGGGTTATTGTTAGCTTTAGGGTTAGGGTTAGGTTTAGGGTTAGGGTTAGATTTAGGGTTAGGTTTAGGATTGGGGTTAGGTTTTGGGTTTTAGTTAGGGTTAGGGTAAGGGTTAGTGCTTGTGTTAGGCTTAGGGTTAGGGTTAGCGTTAAGGTTAGGCGTTATGTTTAGGGCTGAATTAGGGTTAGGTTTATTGTTAGGGTTAGATTTAGGTTTAGGATTAAGTGTTAGGGATAGGGCTAGGGTTAGCGTAGGTTTTAGGGTTAGGGTTAGGTTTAGGGTTAGGGTTAGGGTTCGGGTTTGTGTTAGGGTTAGGTTTAGGGTTTGTGTTTTGGATTGTGTTAGGGTTAGGGATAGTGTTAGGGTTAGGATTAGGGTTTGGGTTAGGGTGAGGTTTAGGGTTAGGGTTAGTGTTAGGATTTGCTTTAGGGTTAGGATTAGAGTTAGGGTTTGGGTAAGGATTAGGGTTAGCGTTAGGGTTAGGGTTAGGGTTAGGGTTAGGGTTAGGGTTAGGGATAGGGTTAGGTTTAGGGTTAGGGTTTGGGTAAGTGTTAGGTTTAGGGATAGAGTTAGTGTTAGTGTTAGGGTTTGGGTTAGGGTTAGGGTTAGGGTTGGGTTTGGGTTTGGGTTAGGGTTAGGGTTAGGGTTTGGGTTAGAGTTAGGATTAGGGGCAGGGTTAGTATTTGGGTTAGAGTTAGGGTTAGGGTTAGGGTTTGGGTTAGGGTTAGGGTTAGGTTTAGGGTTTGGGTTAGGCTTAATGTTACGTTTAGTGGTTATTGTTAGATTTAGGGTTCGGGTTAGGGTTAGGGTTAGGGTTAGGGTTAGTGTTAGGGTTTGGGTAAGGATTAGGTTTAGGGTTCGGTTTGTGTTAGGGTTAAGTTAAGGGTTAGGGTTAGCCTTAGGGTTATGATTAGAGTTTGGGTTTTGGTTAGGGTTAGGTTTAGGTTTTGGGTTAGGGTTACGGTTAGGGTTAGGGTTAGGGTTAGGGTTAGGGTTAGGGTTAGGGTTAGGGTTAGGGTTTCTGTTAGGGTTACGGTTAGGGTTTGTGTTTGGGATTGTGTTAGGGTTAGGGATAGTGTTAGGGTTAGGGTTAGGGTTTGGGTTAGGGTGAGGGTTAGGGTTAGGGTTAGTGTTAGGATTTGCTTTAGGGTTAGAGTTAGAGTTAGGGTTTGGGTAAGGATTAGGGTTAGCATTAGGGTTCGGGTTAGGGTTAGGGTTAGGGTTAGGGATAGGGTTAGGTTTAGGGTTAGGGTTTGGGTAAGTGTTAGGTTTAGGGATAGAGTTAGGGTTAGTGTTAGGGTTTGGGTTAGGGTTAGGGTTGGGGTTGGGGTTTGGGTTTGGGTTAGGGTTAGGGTTAGGGTTAGGGTTAGGGTTTGGGTTAGAGTTAGGATTAGGGGCAGGGTTAGTATTTGGGTTAGAGTTAGGGTTAGGGTCAGGGTTTGGGTTAGGGTTAGGGTTAGGTTTAGGGTCAGGGTTAGGGTTAGGGTTAGGTTTAGGGTTAGGGTTTGGGTTAGGGCTAGAGTTAGGGTTAGGGATAGCGTTAGGATTAGGGTAAGGGTTAGTGATAGGGTTAGGGTTAGGGTTTGGGTTTTGGTTTGGGTTAGGGTTAGGGTTACGGTTAGGGTTAGTGTTAGGATTAGGGTATGGGTTTAGGTTATGGTTAGGGTTTGGGTTAGGGTTAGGTTTAGGGTTAGGGTTAGGTTTGGGTATGGGTTAGGGTTAGGATGAGGGTTAGGGTTAGGGTTAGGGTTTGAGTTTGGTTTTGGGTTAGGTTTAGCGATAGGGTTAAAATTAGGGTTTGGTTCGGGTTTGGGTTAGGGTTAGGGTTAGGGTTTGGGTTTAGGTTTGGTTTAGGTTTAGGGTTAGGTTTAGGATTAGGGTGCGGGTTAGTATTAGGGTTTGAGTTTGGGTTAGCGTTAGAGTTAGGTTAGGGTTTGGGTTAGGGTTAGAGTTTGGGTTAGGGTTAGGGTTTGGGTTTGGGTTAGGTTTAGGGTTATGGTTAGGGTTAGGGTCAGGGTTTGGGTTAGAATTGGGGTTTGTGGTTAGGGTTTGGGTTCGGGTTACAGTCAGGGTTACGGTTAGGATTTAGGTTTGGGTTGTGGTTTGGTTTTGAGTTAAGGTTAGGGTTAGGGTTAGGTATAGGGTTAGGCATCAGGGGTTAGGGTTAGCGTTAGGGTTAGGGTTTGGGTTAGGTTTAGGATTAGGGGCAATGTTACGGTTTGGGTTAGTGTTAGGGTTATGGTTAGGGTTAGGATTTGGGTTAGCGCTAGGGTTAGGGTTAGGGATAGCGTTAGGGTTAGGGTAAGGGTTCGGGATAGGGTTAGGGTTAGGGTTTGGGTTTGGTTTGGGGTTAGGGTTAGGGTTACGGTTAGGGTTAGTGTTAGGATTAGGGTATTGGTTTAGGTTATGGTTAGGGTTTGGGTTAGGGTTAGGGTTTGGTTTAGGGATAGGTTTAGGGATAGGGTTAGGGTTAGTGTTAAGGTTTGGATTAGGGTTAGAATTAGGGTTTCGTTTGGTTTTGGGTTAGGGTTAGCGTTAGGGTTAGGGTTAGGGATAGGGTTAGGTTTTGGGTTAGGGTATCGGTAAGTGTTAGGTTTAGGGATAGAGTTAGGTTTAGGTTTTGGGTATGGGTTAGGCTTAGGGTTAGTGTTTGGGTTTGGGTTTGGGTTAGGGTTAGAGTTAGGATTAGAGTTAGCGTTAGGATTAGGGTTTTGCTTTATGTTAGGTTTGGGCGTATGGTTAGTGTTTCGGTAAATGTTAGGTTTAGGGTTAGGGTTTGGTTTAGGGTTAGGGTTAGGCTTAGTGTTTGGGTTAGGGTTAGGGCTAGGGTTAGGATTAGGGTAAGGGTTAGGTTTAGGGATAGGGTTAGGGTTAGTGTTAAGGTTTGGATTAGGGTTAGAGTTAGGGTTTCGTTTGGTTTTGGATTAGGGTTAGGGTTAGGGTAAGGGTTTGGGTTAGGGATAGGTTTAGGGTTTGGGTAAGGGTTAGGGTTAGGTTTAGGGTTAGGGTTAGTGTTAGGTTTTGGGTTAAGGTTAGGGTTTCGGTTTGTCTTAGGTTTAGTGTTAGGGTTAGGGTAAGGGTTAGGGTTAGGGTTCCGATTTCGGTTTGGGTTAGAGTTAGGATTAGGGGCAGGGTTAGGTTTTGTGTTAGAGTTAGGGTTTGGGTTAGGGTTTGGGTTAGGGTTAGGGTTAGGTTTAGGGTTTGGTTTAGGGTTAGGTTTAGGGTTAGGGTTAGGGTTAGGGGTAGGGTTAGCGTTAGGGATAGCGTGAGGGGTAGGGTAAGGGTTAGGAATAGGGTTAGGGTTAGGGTTTGGGTTTCGGTTTGGGTTAGGGTTAGGGTTACGGTTACGGTTTGTGTTAGGATTAGGGTATGGGTTAAGGTTATGGTTATGGTTTGGGTTAGGGTTAGGTTTCGGTTTAGGTTAGGGTTAGGGTGAGGGTTAGGGTTAGGGTTAGGGTTAGGGTTTGGATTAGGGTTAGGGTTAGTGTTAGGTGTAGGGTTAGGTTTTGGGATAGGTTTAGGGTTAGAGTTAGTGTTAGGTTTTGGGTTTGGGTTTGTTTTAGGTTTAGGCTTAGGGTTAGGATTAGGGTTCGAGTTAGGATTAGGATTTGGGTTTGGATTAGGTGTAGGGTTAGGCTTAGGGTTAGGGTTAGGGTTAGGGTTTGAATTTGGGTTAGGGTTAGGGTTATGGTTAGGGTTAGGTTTAGGGTTTGGGTTAGGATTAGGGTTTGGGTTGGGGTTAGGTTTAGGGTTAGGGTTTGGGTTAGGGCTAGGGTTAGGGTTAGGGATAGGGTTTGGATTAGGGGTAGGGTTACGCTTAGGGTTAGGGTTAGGGTGAGGGTTAGGGTTAGGGTTAGGGTTTGAGTTTGGTTTTGGGTTAGGTTTAGCGATAGGGTTAAGGTTAGGGTTCGGGTTCGGGTTTGGGTTAGGGTTAGGGTTAGGGTGAGGGTGAGGGTTTGGGTTAGGGTTAGCGTTAGGGTTAGGGTTAGGCTTAGGGTTAGAGCTGGGGTTAGGGTTAGGGTTTGGTTTCGGGTTACGGTTAGGTTTAGGGTTTGTGTTAGGGTTAATGTTAGGTTTAGGGGTTAGGGTTAGGGTTAGGTTTCGGGTTTGGGTTAGGGTTAGGCTTACGGTTAGCGTTTGGTTAGGATTAGGTTTAGGGTTCCGGTTTGGGTTAGGGTTAGGCTTAGGGTTAGGGTTTGGGTTAGGGCTAGGGTTAGGGTTAGGGATAGCGTTAAGTTTAGGGTGAGGGTTAGGGTTTGGTTTTAGTTAGGATTAGGGTTAGGGTTAAGGTTAGGTTTAGGGCTAGGTTTAGCGTTAGGGTTATGATTAGAGTTTGGGTTTGGGTTAGCGTTAGGTTTAGGGTTAGGTTTAGGGTTTGGGTTAGGGTTACGGTGAGGTTTAGGGTTAGGGTTAGGGTTAGGGGTAGTGTTTGGGTTAGGGCTAGGGTTAGGATTAGGTTTAAGGTTTGCGTTAATGTTAGGGTTAGGTTTAGAATGAGGATTAGGGTTAGGGATTAGGGTTAGGGATAGGGTTATTGTTAGCTTTAGGGTTAGGGTTAGGTTTAGGGTTAGGGTTAGATTTAGTGTTAGGTTTAGGATTAGGGTCAGGTTTTGTGTTTTAGTTAGGGATAGGGTAAGGGTTAGTGCTTGTGTTAGGCTTAGGGTTAGGGTTAGCGTTAGGGTTAGGCGTTATGTTTAGGGCTGAATTAGGGTTAGGTTTATTGTTAGGGTTAGATTTAGGTTTAGGATTAAGTGTTAGGGATAGGGCTAGGGTTAGCGTAGGTTTTAGGGTTAGGGTTAGGTTTAGGGTTAGGGTTAGGGTTCGGGTTTGTGTTATGGTTAGGGTTAGGGTTTGTGTTTTGGATTGTGTTAGGGTTAGGGATAGTGTTAGGGTTAGGATTAGGGTTTGGGTTAGGGTGAGGTTTAGGGTTAGGGTTAGTGTTAGGATTTGCTTTAGGGTTAGGGTTAGAGTTAGGGTTTGGGTAAGGATTAGGGTTAGCGTTAGGGTTAGGGTTAGGGTTAGGGTTAGGGTTAGGGATAGGGTTAGGTTTAGGGTTAGGGTTTGGGTAAGTGTTAGGTTTAGGGCTAGAGTTAGTGTTAGTGTTAGGGTTTGGGTTAGGGTTAGGGTTAGGGTTGGGTTTGGGTTTGGGTTAGGGTTAGGGTTAGGGTTTGGGTTAGAGTTAGGATTAGGGGCAGGGTTAGTATTTGGGTTAGAGTTAGTGTTAGGGTTAGGGTTTGGGTTAGGGTTAGGGTTAGGTTTAGGGTTTGGGTTAGGGTTAATGTTACGTTTAGTGGTTATTGTTAGATTTAGGGTTCGGGTTAGGGTTAGGGTTAGGGTTAGGGTTAGTGTTAGGGTTTGGGTAAGGATTAGGTTTAGGGTTCGGTTTGTGTTAGGGTTAAGTTAAGGGTTAGGGTTAGCCTTAGGGTTATGATTAGAGTTTGGGTTTGGGTTAGGGTTAGGTTTAGGGTTTGGGTTAGGGTTAGGGTTAGGGTTAGGGTTAGGGTTAGGGTTAGGGTTAGGGTTTGTGTTAGGGTTAGGGTTAGGGTTTGTGTTTGGGATTGTGTTAGGGTTAGGGATAGTGTTAGGGTTAGGGTTAGGGTTTGGGTTAGGGTGAGGGTTAGGGTTAGGGTTAGTGTTAGGATTTGCTTTAGGGTTTGAGTTAGAGTTAGGGTTTGGGTAAGGATTAGGGTTAGCGTTAGGGTTAGGGTTAGGGTTAGGGTTAGGGTTAGGGATAGGGTTAGGTTTAGGGTTAGGGTTTGGGTAAGTGTTAGGTTTAGGGATAGAGTTAGGGTTAGTGTTAGGGTTTGGTTTAGGGTTAGGGTTAGGGTTTGGGTTTGGGTTTGGGTTAGGGTTAGGGTTAGGGTTAGGGTTAGGGTTTGGGTTAGAGTTAGGATTAGGGGCAGGGTTAGTATTTGGGTTAGAGTTAGGGTTAGGGTTAGGGTTTGGGTTAGGGTTAGGGTTAGGTTTAGGGTCAGGGTTAGGGTTAGGGTTAGGTTTAGGGTTAGGGTTTGGGTTAGGGCTAGGGTTAGGGTTAGGGATAGCGTTAGGATTAGGGTAAGGGTTAGTGATAGGGTTAGGGTTAGGGTTTGGGTTTTGGTTTGGGTTAGGGTTAGGGTTACGGTTAGGGTTAGTGTTAGGATTAGGGTATGGGTTTAGGTTATGGTTAGGGTTTGGGTTAGGGTTAGGTTTAGGGTTAGGGTTAGGTTTGGGTATGGGTTAGGGTTAGGATGAGGGTTAGGGTTAGGGTTAGGGTTGAGTTTGGTTTTGGGTTAGGTTTAGCGATAGGGTTAAAGTTAGGGTTGTGGTTCGGGTTTGGGTTATTGTTAGGGTTAGGGTTTGGGTTTAGGTTTGGTTTAGGTTTAGGGTTAGGTTTAGGATTAGGGTGCGGGTTAGTATTAGGGTTTGAGTTTGGGTTAGCGTTAGAGTTAGGTTGGGGTTTGGGTTAGGGTTAGGGTTTGGGTTAGGGTTAGGGTTTGGGTTTGGGTTAGGTTTAGGGTTATGGTTAGGGTTAGGGTCAGGGTTTGGGTTAGAATTAGGGTTTGTGGTTAGGGTTTGGGTTCGGGTTACAGTCAGGGTTACGGTTAGGATTTAGGTTTGGGTTGTGGTTTGGTTTTGAGTTAAGGTTAGGGTTAGGGTTAGGTATAGGGTTAGGCATCAGGGGTTAGGGTTAGCGTTAGGGTTAGGGTTTGGGTTAGGTTTAGGATTAGGGGCAGGGTTACGGTTTGGGTTAGAGTTAGGGTTATGGTTAGGGATAGGATTTGGGTTAGCGCTAGGGTTAGGGTTAGGGATAGCGTTAGGGTTAGGGTAAGGGTTCGGGATAGGGTTAGGGTTAGGGTTTGGGTTTGGTTTGGGGTTAGGGTTAGGGTTACGGTTAGGGTTAGTGTTAGGATTAGGGTATTGGTTTAGGTTATGTTTAGGGTTTGGGTTAGGGTTAGGGTTAGGGTTAGGGTTTGGTTTAGGGATAGGTTTAGGGATAGGGTTAGGGTTAGTGTTAAGGTTTGGATTAGGGTTAGAGTTAGGGTTTCGTTTGGTTTTGGGTTAGGGTTAGCGTTAGGGTTAGGGTTAGGGATAGGGTTAGGTTTTGGGTTAGGGTTTCGGTAAGTGTTAGGTTTAGGGATAGAGTTAGGTTTAGGTTTTGGGTTTGGGTTAGGCTTAGGGTTAGTGTTTGGGTTTGGGTTTGGGTTAGGGTTAGAGTTAGGATTAGAGTTAGCGTTAGGATTAGGGTTTTGCTTTATGTTAGGTTTGGGGGTATGGTTAGTGTTTCGGTAAATGTTAGGTTTAGGGTTAGGGTTTGGTTTAGGGTTAGGGTTAGGCTTAGTGTTTGGGTTAGGGTTAGGGTTAGGGTTAGGATTAGGGTAAGGGTTAGGGTTAGGGTTAGGGTTACGGTTTGGGTTTGGATTAGGGTTAGGGTTAGGGAAAGGGTTTGGGTTAGGGATAGGTTTAGGGTTTGGGTAAGGGTTAGGGTTAGGTTTAGGGTTAGGGTTAGTGTTAGGGTTTGGGTTAAGGTTAGGGTTTCGGTTTGTCTTAGGTTTAGGGTTAGTGTTAGGGTAAGGGTTAGGGTTAGGGTTACGATTTGGGTTTGGGTTAGAGTTAGGATTAGGGGCAGGTTTAGGTTTTGTGTTAGAGTTAGGGTTTGGGTTAGGGTTTGTGTTAGGGTTAGGGTTAGGTTTAGGGTTTGGATTAGGGTTAGGTTTAGGTTTAGGGTTTGGGTTAGGGCTAGGGTTAGGGTTAGGGATAGCGTTAGGGTTAGGGTAAGGGTTAGGAATAGGGTTAGGGTTAGGGTTTGGGTTTCGGTTTGGGTTAGGGTTAGGGTTACGGTTACGGTTTGTGTTAGGATTGGGGTACGGGTTAAGGTTATGGTAGGGTTTGGGTTAGGATTAGGGTTAGGGTTAGGTTTCGGTTTAGGTTAGGGTTAGGGTGAGGGTTAGGGTTAGGGTTTGGATTAGGGTTAGGGTTAGTGTTAGGTGTAGGGTTAGGTTTTGGGTTAGGTTTAGGGTTAGGGTTAGTGTTAGGTTTTGGGTTTGGGTTTGTTTTAGGTTTAGGCTTAGGGTTAGGATTAGGGTTCGGGTTAGGATTAGGGTTTGGGTTTGGATTAGGGGTAGGGTTAGGCTTAGGGTTAGGGTTAGGGTTAGGGTTTGAATTTGGGTTAGGGTTAGGGTTATGGTTAGGGTTAGGTTTAGGGTTTGGGTTGGATTAGGGTTTGGGTTAGGGTTAGGTTTAGGGTTAGGGTTTGTGTTAGGGCTAGGGTTAGGGTTAGGGATAGGGTTTGGATTAGGGGTAGGGTTACGCTTAGGGTTAGGGTTAGGGTGAGGGTTAGGGTTAGGGTTAGGTTTTTGAATTTGGTTTTGGGTTAGGTTTAGCGATAGGGTTAAGGTTAGGGTTCGGGTTCGGGTTTGGGTTAGGGTTAGGATTAGGGTGAGGGTGAGGGTTTGGGTTAGGGTTAGCGTTAGGGTTAGGGTTAGGTTTAGGGTTAGAGCTGGGGTTAGGGTTACGGTTTGGTTTCGGGTTACGGTTAGGTTTAGGGTTTGTGTTAGGGTTAATGTTAGGTTTAGGGGTTAGGGTTAGGGTTAGGGTTCGGGTTTGGGTTAGGGTTAGGCTTACGGTTAGCGTTTGGTTAGGATTAGGTTTAGGGTTCCGGTTTGGGTTAGGGTTAGGCTTAGGGTTAGGGTTTGGGTTAGGGCTAGGGTTAGGGTTAGGGATAGCGTTAAGTTTAGGGTGAGGGTTAGGGTTTGGTTTTGGTTAGGATTAGGGTTAGGGTTAGGGTTAGGTTTAGGGCTAGGGTTAGCGTTAGGGTTATGATTAGAGTTTGGGTTAGGGTTAGGGTTAGGGTTAGGGGTAGTGTTTGGGTTAGGGCTAGGGTTAGGATTAGGTTTAAGGTTTGCGTTAATGTTAGGGTTAGGGTTAGAATGAGGATTAGGGTTAGGGATTAGGGTTAGGGATAGAGTTATTGTTAGCTTTAGGGTTAGGGTTAGGTTTAGGGTTAGGGTTAGATTTAGGGTTAGGTTTAGGATTAGGGTTAGGTTTTGGGTTTTAGTTAGGGTTAGGGTAAGGGTTAGTGCTTGTGTTAGGCTTAGGGTTAGGGTTAGCGTTAGGGTTAGGCGTTACGTTTAGGGCTGAATTAGGGTTAGGTTTATTGTTAGGTTTAGATTTAAGTTTAGGATTAAGTGTTAGGGATAGGGCTAGGGTTAGCGTAGGTTTTAGGGTTAGGGTTAGCTTTATGGTTAGGGTTAGGGTTCGGGTTTGTGTTAGGGTTAGGGTTAGGGTTTGTGTTTGGGATTGTGTTAGGGTTAGGGATAGTGTTAGGGTTAGGGTTAGGGTTTGGGTTAGGGTGAGGGTTAGGGTTAGGGTTAGTGTTAGGATTTGCTTTAGGGTTATGGTTAGAGTTAGGGTTTGAGTAAGGATTAGGGTTAGCGTTAGGGTTAGGGTTAGGGTTAGGGTTAGGGTTAGGGATAGGGTTAGGTTTAGGGTTAGGGTTTGGGTAAGTGTTAGGTTTAGGGATAGAGTTAGGGTTAGTGTTAGGGTTTGGGTTAGGGTTAGGGTTTGGGTTTGGGTTTGGGTTAGGTTTAGGGTTAGGGTTAGGGTTAGGGTTAGGGTTAGGGTTTGTGTTAGAGTTAGGATTAGGGGCAGGGTTAGTATTTGGGTTAGAGTTAGGGTTAGGGTTAGGGTATGGGTTAGGGTTAGGGTTAGGTTTAGGCTTTGGGTTAGGGTTAATGTTACGTTTAGTGGTTATTGTTAGATTTGGGGTTTGGGTTCGGGTTCGGGTTAGGTTTAGGGTTAGTGTTAGGGTTTGGGTAAGGATTAGGTTTAGGGTTCGGTTTGTGTTAGGGTTAAGTTTAGGGTTAGGGTTAGCCTTAGGGTTATGATTAGAGTTTGGGTTTGGGTTAGGGTTAGGTTTAGGGTCAGGGTTTGGGTTAGGGTTAGGTTTAGGGTTAGGGTTTGTGATAGGGCTAGGGTTAGGGTTAGGGATAGCGTTAGGATTAGGGTAAGGGTTAGTGATAGGGTTAGGGTTGGGTTTGGGTTTTGGTTTGGGTTAGGGTTAGGGTTATGGTTAGCGTTAGTGTTAAGATTAGGGTATGCGTTTAGGTTATGTTTAGGGTTTGGGTTAGGGTTAGGTTTAGGGTTAGGGTTAGGTTTGGGTATGGGTTGGGGGTAGGATGAGGGGTAGGGTTAGGGTTAGGGTTTGAGTTGGGTTTTGGGGTAGGTTTAGCGATAGGGTTAAAATTAGGGTTCTGGGTCGGGTTTGGGTTAGGGTTAGGTTTAGGGTTTGGGTTGGGGTTTGGTTTAGGTTTAGCGTTAGGTTTAGGATTAGGGTGCGGGTTAGTATTAGGGTTTGAGTTTGGGTTAGCGTTAGAGTTAGGTTAGGGTTTGGGTTAGGGTTAGGGTTTGGGTTAGGGTTAGGGTTTGGGTTTGGGTTAGGTTTAGGGTTATGGTTAGGGTTAGGGTCAGGGTTTGGGTTAGAATTAGGGTTTGTGGTTAGGGTTTGGGTTCGGGTTACAGTCAGGGTTACGGTTAGGATTTAGGTTTGGATTGTGGTTTGGTTTTGAGTTAAGGTTAGGGTTAGTGTTAGGTATAGGGTTAGGCATCAGGGGTTAGGGTTAGCGTTAGGGTTAGGGTTTGGGTTAGGTTTAGGATTAGGGGCAGGGTTACGGTTTGGGTTAGAGTTAGGGTTATGGTTAGGGTTAGGATTTGGGTTAGGGCTAGGGTTAGGGTTAGGGATAGCGTTAGGGTTAGGGTAAGGGTTCGGGATAAGGTTAGGGTTAGGGTTTGGGTTTGGTTTGGGGTTAGGGTTAGGGTTTCGGTTAGGGTTAGTGCTAGGCTTAGGGTCTTGGTTTAGGTTATGGTTAGGGTCTGGGTTAGGGTTAGGGTTAGGGTTAGGTTTGGGTTTGGGTTAGCGTTAGGGTGAGGGTTAGGGTTAGGGTTAGATTTTGTTTTTGGTTTTAGGTTAGGTTTAGCGATAGGGTTAGGGTTAGGGTTCGGGTTCGGGTTTGGGTTAGGGTTCGGGTTAGGGTTCGGGAGAGGGTTTGGGTTTGGAATAGAGTTAGGGTTAGGGTTAGGGTTAGTGATTGGTTTAGGGTTAGGATTAGGGTTAGGGTTTGGGGTCAGCAGTTATTGCTAGGGTTAGGGTTAGCGTTTGGGTTAGGGTTAGGGTTAGGGTTAGGGTTTGGTTTAGGGTTAGGGTTAAGGTTCGGGTAAGGGTTAGTGTTAGGGTTAGTGTTAGGGTTTGGTTTAGGGATAGGTTTAGGGATAGGGTTAGGGTTAGTGTTAAGGTTTGGATTAGGGTTAGAGTTAGGGTTTCGCTTTGGTTTTGGGTTAGGGTTAGGTTTAGGGTTAGGGTTAGGATTAGGATTCTGGTTAGGATTAGGGTTTTTGATAGGGTTACGGTTAGAGTTAGGGTTAGGCTTTGGGTGAGGTTTAGGGTTAGGGTTTGGGTTAGGATTAGGGTTAAGGTTAGGGTTTAGTTTAGGGTTACGGTTAGGGTTACAGTTAGGATTTAAGTTTGGGTTAGGGTTTGGTTTTGGGTTAGGGTTAGGGTTAGGGTTAGATTTCGGGTTAGGCATCAGGGGTTAGGCTTAGGTTTAGGGTTAGGGTTTGGGTTAGGGTTAGGATTAGGGGAAGGGTGAGGGTGTGGGTTAGAGTTAGGGTTAGGGTTATCGTTTGGGTTAGGGTTAGTGTTAGGTTTCGGTTTAGGGTTAGGGTTATGGTTAGCGTTTGGATTAGGGTTAGGGTTAGGGTTAGGTGTAGGTTTAGGGTTTGGTTTAGGTTTAGGGTTAGGGTTAGGGTTAGGGTTGAGGTATGGGTTTGGGTTTGGTTTCGGTTTAGGGTTAGGGTTAGGATTAGGGTTCGGGTTAGGATTAGGGTTCTGGTTAGGATTAGGGTTTGGGTTTGGGTTAGGATTAGAGTTAGCGTTAGGGTTTGGGTTAGGTTTAGCATTTGGTTTTGGGTTAGGGTGAGGGTTATGGTTAGGGTTAGGGTTAGGGTTTGGGTTTGGATTAGGGTTAGAGTTAGGGTTTGGGTTAGGGTTACGGTTAGGGTTACGGTTAGGATTTAAGTTTGGGTTAGGGTTTGATTTTGAGTTAGGGTTAGGGTTAGGGTTAGGGTTAGGCATCAGGGGTTATGGTTAGGGTTAGGGTTAGGGTTTGGGTTAGGGTTAGGATTAGGGGCAGGGTTAGTGTTTGGGTTAGAGTTAGGGTTGGGGTTAGGATTTTGGTTAGGGTTAGGGTTAGGTTCAGCGTTTGGGTTAGGGTTTGGATTAGGATTAGGTTTAGGGTTCGGTTTTGGGTTAGGGTTAGGGTTAAGGTCAGGGTTAGTGTTAGCGTTAGGTTTAGGATTAGGTTTTGGGTTAGGGCTAAGGTTAGGGTTAGGGATAGCGTGAGGGTTAGGGTAAGTGTTAGAGATAGGGTTAGGGTTAAGGTTTGGGTTTTGGTTTGGGTTAGGGTTAGGGTTAGGGTTACGGTTAGGGTTAGGTTTAGGATTAGGGTATGGGTTTAGGTTATGGTTAGGGTTTGGGTTATGGTTAGGGTTAGGGTTAGGATTAGGTTTGGGTTTGGGTTAGGTTTAGGATGAGGGTTAGGGTTAGGGTAAGGGTTTGACTTTGATTAGGGTTAGGTTTAGCGATAGGGTTAAGGTTAGGGTTTGGTTAAGTGTTAGGGTTAGGGTTAGGTTTGAGTTTGGATTAGGAATAGGGTTTGGGAAAGGGTAAGGGTCAGGGAGAGGGTTAGGGTTAGGGTTAGGGTTTGAGTTTGGTTTTGGGTTAGGTTTAGCGATAGGGTTAAGGTTACGGTTCGGGTTCGGGTTTGGGTTATGTTTAGGGTTAGGGTGAGGGTGAGGGTTTGGGTAAGTGTTAGGGTTAGGGATAGAATTAGGTTCAGTTTTCGGGTTTGGGTAAGGGTTAGGGTTAGTGTTAGGGTTAGGGTTAGGGTTTGAATTAGGATTAGGTTTAGGGTACGGGTTTGGATTAGGGTTAGGGTTAGAGTTAGGGTTTGGGTTAGGGCTAGGGTTAGGGTTAGGTATAGCGTTAAGGTTAGGGTTAGGGTTAGCGATAGGGTTACGGTTAGAGTTTGGGTTTGGGTTTGGGTTAGGTTTAGGGTTACGGTTAGGGTTAGTGTTAGGATTAGGGTATGGGTTTAGGTTATGGTTATGGTTTGGGTTAGGGTTAGGGTTAGGGTTAGGGTTAGGTTCGGGTTTGGGTTAGGGTTAGGGTTAGGGTTAGGTTTGGGTTTGGTTTAGGGTTAGGGTGAGGGTTAGGGTTAGGGTTTGGGGTTGGTTTAGGGTTAGGGTTAGGGTTAGGGTTTGGTTTGGGTTAGTGTTAGGGTTAGGGTATGGGTTTAGGTTATGGTTATGGTTTGGGTTAGGGTTAGGGTTTGGTTTGGGTTTGGGTTAGGGTTAGGGTTAGGGTTAGGTTTGGGTTTGGGTTAGGGTTAGGGTTAGGGTTAGGGTTTGGGTTTGGGTTAGGGTTAGGGTTTGGGTTAGGGTTAGGGTTAGCTTTAGGGTTTGGGTTAGGGTTAATGTTACGTTTAGTGGTTATTGTTAGATTTAGGGTTCGGGTTTGGGTTAGGGTTAGGGTTAGGGTTAGGGTTAGGGTTAGGGTTAGGGTTACGGTTTGGGTTTGGATTAGGGTTAGGGTTAGGGTAAGGGATTGGGTTAGGGATAGGTTTAGGGTTTGGGTAAGGGTTAGGGTTAGGTTTAGGGTTAGGGTTAGTGTTAGGTTTTGGGTTAAGGTTAGGGTTTTGGTTTGTCTTAGGTTTAGGGTTAGGGTTAGGGTAAGGGTTGGGGTTAGGGTTAGGTTTTGGGTTTGGGTTAGGGTTAGGATTAGGGGCAGGGTTAGGTTTTGTGTTAGAGTTAGGGTTTGGGTTAGGGTTTGGGTTAGGTTTAGGGTTAGGTTTAGGGTTTGGATTAGGGTTAGGTTTAGGGTTAGGGTTTGGGTTAGGGCTAGGGTTGGGTTAGGGATAGCGTTAGGGTTAGGGTAAAAGTTAGGAATAGGGTTAGGGTTAGGATTAGGGTTACGGTTACGGTTTGTGTTAGGATTAGGGTATGGGTTAAGGTTATGGTTATTGTTTGGGTTAGGGTTAGGGTTAGGGTTAGGTTTCGGTTTAGGTTAGGGTTAGGGTGAGTGTTAGGGTTAGGGTTAGGGTTAGGGTTTGGATTAGGGTTAGGGTTAGTGTTAGGCGTAGGGTTAGGTTTTGGGTTAGGTTTAGGGTTAGGGTTAGTGTTAGGTTTTGGGTTTGGGTTTGTTTTAAGTTTAGGCTTAAGTTAGGATTAGGGTTCGGGTTAGGATTAGGGTTTGGGTTTGAATTAGGGGTAGGGTTAGGCTTAGGGTTAGGGTTAGGGTTAGGGTTTGAATTTGGGTTAGGGTTAGGGTTATGGTTAGGTTTAGGGTTAGGGTTTGGGTTAGGATTAGGGTATGGGTTAGGGTTAGGTTTAGGGTTAGGGTTTGGGTTAGGGCTAGGGTTAGGGTTAGGGATAGGGTTTGGATTAGGGGTAGGGTTACGCTTAGGGTAAGGGTTAGAGTTAGGGTTTGGGTAAGGATTAGGGTTAGCCTTAGGGTTAGGGTTAGGGTTAGGGTTAGGGTTAGGGTTAGGGTTTGGGTTTGGGTTTCGGTTAGGGTTAGGGTTAGGGTTAGGGTTTGGGTTTGGGTTAGGGTTAGGGTTTGGGTTAGGGTTAGGGTTAGGTTTAGGGTTTGGGTTAGGGTTAATGTTACGTTTAGTGGTTATTGTTACATTTAGGGTTCGGGTTCGGGTTAGGGTTAGGGTTAGGCTTTGGGTTAGTGTTAGGGTTTGGGTAAGGATTAGGTTTAGGGTTCGTGTTTGTGTTAGGGTTAAGTTTAGGGTTAGGGTTGGCCTTAGGGTTATGATTAGAGTTTGGGTTTGGGTTAGGGTTAGGTTTAGGGTCAGGGTTTGGGTTAGGGTTAGGTTTAGGTTTAGGGTTTGTGTTAGGGCTAGGGTTAGGGTTAGGGATAGCGTTAGGATTAGGGTAAGGGTTAGTGATAGGGTTAGGGTTAGGGTTTGGGTTTTGGTT
Source organism: Eospalax fontanierii (assembly GCA_035773235.1). Taxonomy (NCBI): domain Eukaryota; kingdom Metazoa; phylum Chordata; class Mammalia; order Rodentia; family Spalacidae; genus Eospalax; species Eospalax fontanierii. The sequence goes on along the minus strand of JAJHUQ010000039.1, from coordinate 149,558 downwards.
TGGCTTAGGGTGAGGGTTACGGTTAGGGTTAGTTTTAGGATTAGGGTATGGGTTTAGCAAATGGTTAGGGTTTGGGTTAGGGTTAGGTTTAGGGTTAGGGTTAGGTTTGGGTATGGGTTAGGGTTAGGATGAGGGTTAGGGTTAGGGTTTGAGTTTGGTTTTGGGTTAGTTTTAGCGATAGGGTTAAAGTTAGGGTACTGGTTCGGGTTTGGGTTAGGGTTAGGGTTAGGGTTTGGGTTTGAGTTTGGTTTAGGTTTAGGGTTAGGTTTAGGATTAGGGTGCAGGTTAGTATTAGGGTTTGAGTTTGGGTTAGCGTTAGAGTTAGGTTAGGGTTTGGGTTAGGGTTAGGGTTTGGGTTAGGGTTAGGGTTTGGGTAAGGTTTGGGTTAGGATTAGGGTTTGGGTTAGGGTTAGGGTTTGGGTTTGGGTTAGGTTTAGGGTTATGGTTAGGTTTAGGGTCAGGGTTTGGGTTTGAATTAGGGTTTGTGGTTAGGGTTTGAGTTCGGTTTACAGTCAGGGTTACGGTTAGGATTTAGGTTTGGGTTGTGGTTTGGTTTTGAATTAAGGTTAGGGTTAGTGTTAGGTATAGGGTTAGGCATCAGGGGTTAGGGTTAGCGTTAGGGTTAGGGTTTGGGTTAGGTTTAGGATTAGGGGCAGGGTTACGGTTTGGGTTAGAGTTAGGGTTATGGTTAGGGTTAGGATTTGGGTTAGGGCTAGAGTTAGGGTTAGGGATAGCGTTAGGGTTAGGGTAAGGGTACGGGATAGGGTTAGGGTTAGGGTTTGGGTTTGGTTTGGGGTTAGGGATAGGGTTACGGTTAGGGTTAGTGTTAGGATTAGGGTATTGGTTTAGGTTATGGTTAGGGTTTGGGTTAGGGTTAGGGTTAGGGTTAGGGTTAGGTTTGGGTTTGGGTTAGGGTTAGTGTGAGGGTTAGGGTTAGGGTTAGATTTTGTTTTTGGTTTTAGGTTAGGTTTAGCGATAGGGTTAGGGTTAGGGTTCGGGTTCGGGTTTGGGTTAGGGTTCGGGTTAGGGTTCGGGAGAGGGTTTGGGTTTGGAATAGAGTAAGGGTTAGGGTTAGGGTTAGTGTTTGGTTTAGGGTTAGGATTAAGGTTAGGGTTTGGGTTCAGCGGTTAGTGCTAGGGTTAGGGTTAGCGATTGGGTTAGGGTTAGGGTTAGGGTTAGGGTTTGGTTTAGGGTTAGGGTTAAGGTTCGGGTAAGGGTTAGGGTTATGGTTAGGGTTAGGGTTTGGTTTAGGGATAGGGTTACGTTTAGTGTTAAGGTTTGGATTAGGGTTAGAGTTAGGGTTTCACTTTGGTTTTGGGTTAGGGTTAGGTTTAGGGTTAGGGTTAGGATTAGGATTCTGGTTAGGATTAGGGTTTGTGTTAGGGTTACGTTTAGAGTTAGGGTTAGGGTTTGGGTGAGGGTTAGGGTTAGGGTTTGGGTTAGGATTAGGGTTAAGGTTAGGGTTTGGTTTAGGGTTAAAGTTAGGGTTACGGTTAGGATTTAAGTTTGGGTTAGGGTTTGGTTTTGGGTTAGGGTTAGGGTTAGGGTTAGATTTCGGGTTAGGCATCAGGGTTTAGGCTTAGGTTTAGAGTTAGGGTTTGGGTTAGGGTTAGGATTAGGGGAAGGGTGAGGGTGTGGGTTAGAATTAGGGTTAGGGTTATCGTTTGGGTTAGGGTTAGGGTTAGGTGTCGGTTTAGGGTTAGGGTTAGGGTTAGCGTTTGGATTAGGGTTAGGGTTAGGGTTAGGTGTAGGTTTAGGGTTTGGTTTAGGTTTAGGGTTAGGGTTAGGGTTAGGGTTTGGGTATGGGTTTGGGTTTGGTTTCGGTTTGGGTTAGGGTTAGGATTAGGGTTCGGGTTAGGATTAGGGTTCTGGTTAGGATTAGGGTTTGGGTTTGGGTTAAGATTAGAGTTAGCGTTAGGGTTTGGGTTAGGTTTAGCGTTTGGTTTTGGGTTAGGGTGAGGGTTATGGTTAGGGTTAGGGTTAGTGTTAGGGTTAGGGTTTGGGTTTGGATTAGGGTTAGAGTTAGGGTTACGGTTAGGGTTACGGTTAGGATTTAAGTTTGGGTTAGTGTTTTGTTTTGAGTTAGGGTTAGGGTTAGGGTTAGGGTTAGGGTTAGGCATCAGCGGTTACGGTTAGGGTTAGGGTTAGGGTTTGGGTTAGGGTTAGGATTAGGGGCAGGGTTAGTGTTTGGGTTAGAGTTAGGGTTAGGGTTAGGGTTTTGGTTAGGGTTAGGGTTAGGTTCAGGTTTTGGGTTAGGGTTTGGATTAGGGTTAGGTTTAGGGTTCGGTTTTGGGTTAGGGTTAGGGTTAAGGTCAGGGTTAGTGTTAGGGTTAGGTTTAGGATTAGGGTTTGGGTTAGGGCTAGGGTTAGGGTTAGGGATAGCGTTAGGGTTAGGGTAAGTGTTAGAGATAGGGTTAGGGTTAAGGTTTGGGTTTTGGTTTGGGTTAGGGTTAGGGTTAGGGTTACGGTTAGGGTTAGGTTTAGGATTAGGATATGGGTTTAGGTTATGGTTAGGGTGTGGGTTATGGTTAGGGTTAGGGTTAGGATTAGGTTTGGGTTTGGGTTAGGGTTAGGATGAGGGTTAGGGTTAGGGTTAGGGTTTGACTTTGATTAGGGTTAGGTTTAGCGATAGGGTTAAGGTTAGGGTTTGGTTAAGTGTTAGGGATAGGGTTAGGTTTGAGTTTGGATTAGGGGTAGGGTTAGGGTTAGGGTTAGGGTTAGGGTGAGGGTTAGGGTTAGGGTTAGCGTTTGAGTTTGGTTTTGGGTTAGGTTTAGCGATAGGGTTAAGGTTACGGTTCGAGTTCGGGTTTGGGTTATGTTTAGGGTTAGGGTGAGAATGAGGGTTTGGGTAAGTGTTAGGGTTAGGGATAGAATTAGGTTGAGTTTTCGGGTTTGGGTAAGGGTTAGGGTTAGTGTTAGGGTTAGGGTTAGGGTTTGGATTAGGGTTAGGGTTAGGGTTAGGGTTTGGGTTAGGGCTAGGGTTAGGGTTAGGTATAGCGTTAAGGTTAGGGTTAGGGTTAGGGATAGGGTTACGGTTAGAGTTTGGGTTTGGGTTTGGGTTAGGTTTAGGGTTACGGTTAGGGTCAGTGTTAGGATTAGGGTATGGGTTTAGGTTATGGTTATGGTTTGGCTTAGGGTTAGGGTTACGGTTAGGGTTAGGTTTGGGTTTGGGTTAGGGTTAGGGTAAGGGTTAGGTTTGGGTTTGGCTTAGGGTTAGGGTGAGGTTTAGGGTTAGGTTTGGGTTTGGGTTAGGGTTAGGGTTAGGGTTAGGTTTGGGTTTGGGTTAGGGTTAGGGTTAGGTGTAGGGATAGGGTTTGGGTTACATTTAGGGTTAGGGTCAGTGCTAGGGTTTGGATTTGGGTTTCGTTTAGGTTTAGGGTTCTGGTTAGGATTAGGGTACGGCTTAGGATTAGGGTTTGGGTTTGGGTTAGGGTCAGAGTTTGTGTTAGGGTTTGGGTTAGGCTTAGGGTTTCGGTTTGGGTTAGGTTTAGGGTTATGGTTAGGGTTAGGGTTTGGGTTAGGATTAGGGTTAGGGTTAGGGTTTGGGTTAGGGTTACGGTTAAGGTTACGGTTCGGATTTAATTTTGGGTTAGGGTTTGGTTTTGAGTTATGGTTAGGGTTAGGGTTAGGGTTAGGGTTAGGCATCAGGGGTTAGGGTTAGGGTTAGGATTAGGTTTTGGGTTAGGGTTAGGGTAAGGTTTAGGGTTTTGCTTAGGGTTAATGATAGGTTTATTGGTTAAGGTTAGGGTTAGGGTTTGGGTTAGGATTAGGTTTAGGGTTTAGGTTTGTGTTAGGGTTAGGGTTAGGGTCAGGGTTTGGGTTAGGGTTAGGTTTAGGGTTAGGGTTTGGGTTAGGGCTAGGGTTAGGTTTAGGGATAGCGTTAGGGTTAGGGTAAGGGTTACGGATAGGGTTAGGGTTAGGTTTTGGGTTTTGGTTTGGGTTAGGGTTAGGGTTACCGTTAGGGTTAGTGTTAGGATTAGGGTATGGGTTTCGGTTATGGTTACGGTTTCTGTTAGGGTTAGGTTTAGGGTTAGGGTTAGGTTTGCGTTTGGGTTAGGGTTAGGATGAGGGTTAGGGTTTGAATTTTGTTTTGGGTTAGGTTTAGAGATAGGGTTAAAGTTAGGGTTCGGGTTTGGGTTTGCGTTAGGGTTAAGGTTAGGGTGAGGGTGAGGGTTTCGGTAAGTGTTAGGGTTAGTGGTAGGTTTGGGTTAGGGTTAGGGTTAAGATTTGGGTAAGGGTTAGGGTTAGGGTTAGGGTTTGATTTAGGGATAGGTTTAGGGATAGGGTTAGGGTTAGTGTTAAGGTTTGGATTAGGGTTAGAGTTAGGGTTTGTCTTTGGTTTTGGGATAGGGTTAGGGTTATGGTTAGTGTTAGGATTAGGGTTTGGGTTTGGGTTAGGGTTAGGGTTAGGATTAGGGTTTGGATTAGGTTTAGGGTTAGGGTTAGGTGTTAGGGTTTGGGTTTGGGTTTGGTTTAGGTTAAGGGTTAGGGTTAGGATTAGGGTTCGGGTTAGGATTAGGGTTTGGGTTTGGATTAGTGTTAGGGTTATTGTTTGGGTTAGGGTTAGCGTTTGGGTTTGGCTTAGGGTTAGGGTTACGGTTAGGGTTAGGGTTATGGATTGGGTTAGGATCAGGTTAAGGGTTATGGTTAGGGTTTTGGTTAGGGTTACGGTTAGGGTTACGGTTAGTATTTAGGTTTGGATTAGGGTTTGGTTTTGAGTTAGGGTTAGGGTTAGGGTTAGGGTTAGGGTTAGGGGTAGGGTTAGGGTTAGGGTTTGGGTTAGTGTCAGGATTAGGGGCAGGGTTAGGGTTTGGGTTAGAGCTGGGGTTAGGGTTAGGGTTTGGGTTCGGGTTACGGTTAGGTTTAGGGTTTGTGTTAGGGTTAATGTTAGGTTTAGGGGTTAGGGTTAGGGTTGGGTTCGGGTTTGGTTTAGGGTTAGGCTTAGGGTTAGGGTTTGGGTTAGGATTAGGTTTAGGTTTCGGGTTTGCGTTAGGGTTAGGTTTAGGGTCAGGGTTTGGGTTAGGGCAGGGTTAGGGTTAGGGATAGCGTTAAGTTTAGGGTTAGGGTTAGGGTTTGGTTTGGGTTAGGATTAGGGTTAGGGTTAGGGTTAGAGTTTGGGTTTGGGTTTGGTTTAGGTTTAGGGTTAGGTTTACGATTAGGGTGCGGGTTAGTATTAGGGTTTGAGTTTGGGTTAGGGTTAGAGTTAGGTTAGGGTTAGGGTTTTGGTTAGGGTTAGGGTTAGGTTTGGGTAAGTGTTAGGGTTAGGGATAGGGTTAGGGTTTGTGTTAGGGTTAGGGTTACGGTTTGGGTTTGGATTAGGGTTAGGGTTAGGGTAAGGGTTTGGGTTAGGGATAGGTTTAGGGTTTGGGAAAGGGTTAGGGTTAGGTTTAGGGTTAGGGTTAGTGTTAGGGTTTTGGTTAAGGTTAGGGTTTCGGTTTGTCTTAGGTTTAGGGTTAGGGTTAGGGTAAGGGTTAGGGTTAGGGTTACGATTTGGTGCGGGTTAGGGTTAGGATTAGGGGCAGGGTTAGATTTTGTGTTAGAGTTAGGGTTTGGGTTAGGGTTTGGGTTAGGGTTAGGGTTAGGTTTAGGGTTTTGATTAGGGTTAGGTTTAGGGTTAGGGTTTGGGTTAGGGCTAGGTTTAGGGTTAGGGATAGCGTTAGGGTTAGGGTATGGGTTAGGAATAGGGTTAGGGTTAGGGTTTGGGTTTCGGTTTGGGTAAGGGTTAGGGTTACGGTTACGGTTTGTGTTAGGATTAGGGTATGGGTTAAGGTTATGGTTAGGGTTTGGGTTAGGGTTAGGGTTAGGGTTAGGTTTCGGTTTAGGTTAGGGTTAGGGTCAGGGTTAGGGTTAGGGTTAGGGTTTGGATTAGGGTTAGGGTTAGTGTTAGGTGTAGGGTTAGGTTTTGGGTTAGGTTTAGGGTTAGGGTTAGTGTTAGGTTTTGGGTTTGGGTTTGTTTTAGGTTTAGGCTTAGGGTTAGGATTAGGGTTCGGGTTAGGATTAGGGTTTGGGTTTGGATTAGGGGTAGGGTTAGGCTTAGGGTTAGGGTTAGGGTTAGGGTTTGAATTTGGGTTAGGGTTAGGGTTATGGTTAGGGTTAGGGTTAGGGTTTGGGTTAGGATTAGGGTTTGGGTTAGGGTTAGGTTTAGGGTTAGGGTTTGGGTTAGGGCTAGGGTTAGGGTTAGGGATAGGGTTTGCATTAGGGGTAGGGTTACGCTTAGGGTTAGGGTTAGGGTGAGGGTTAGGGTTAGGGTTAGGGTTTGAGTTTGGTTTTGGGTTAGGTTTAGCGATAGGGTTAAGGTTAGGGTTCGGGTTCGGGTTTGGGTTAGGGTTAGGGTTAGGGTTAGGGTTAGGGTGAGGGTGAGGGTTTGGGTTAGGGTTAGGGTTAGGGTTAGGGTTAGGGTGAGGGTGAGGGTTTGGGTTAGGGTTAGCGTTAGGGTTAGGGTTAGGTTTAGGGTTAGAGCTGGGGTTAGGGTTAGGGTTTGGTTTCGGGTTACGGTTAGGTTTAGGGTTTGTGTTAGGGTTAATGTTAGGTTTAGGGGTTAAGGTTAGGGTTAGGTTTCGGGTTTGGGTTAGGGTTAGGCTTACGGTTAGCGTTTGGTTAGGATTAGGTTTATCGTTCGGTTTGGGTTAGGGTTAGGCTTAGGGTTAGGGTTTGGGTTAGGGCTAGGGTTAGGGTTAGGGATAGCGTTAAGTTTAGGGTGAGGGTTGGGGTTTGGTTTTGGTTAGGATTAGGGTTAGGGTTAGGGTTATGTTTAGGGCTAGGGTTAGCGTTAGGGTTATGATTAGAGTTTGGGTTTGGGTTAGCGTTAGGTTTAGGGTTAGGTTTAGGGTTTGGGTTAGGGTTACAGTTAGGTTTGTGGTTGGGGTTAGGGTTAGGGGTAGTGTTTGGGTTAGGGCTAGGGTTACGATTAGGTTTAAGGTTTGCGTTAATGTTAGGGTTAGGGTTAGAATGAGGATTACGGTTAGGGATTAGGGTTAGGGATAGGGTTATTGTTAGCTTTAGGGTTAGGGTTAGGTTTAGGGTTAGGTTTAGATTTAGGGTTAGGTTTAGGATTAGGGTTAGGTTTTGGGTTTTAGTTAGGGTTAGTGTAAGGGTTAGTGCTTGTGTTAGGCTTAGGGTTAGGGTTAGCGTTAGGGTTAGGCGTTACGTTTAGGGCTGAATTAGGGTTAGGTTTATTGTTAGGGTTAGATTTAGGTTTAGGATTAAGTGTTAGGGATAGGGCTAGGGTTAGCGTAGGTTTTAGGGTTAGGGTTAGGTTTAGGGTTAGGGTTAGGGTTCGGGTATGTGTTAGGGTTAGGGTTAGGGTTTGTGTTTGGGATTGTGTTAGGGTTAGGGATAGTGTTAGGGTTAGGGTTAGGGTTTGTGTTAGGGTGAGGGTTAGGGTTAGGGTTAGTGTTAGGATTTGCTTTAGGGTTAGGGTTAGAGTTAGGGTTTGGGTAAGGATTAGGGTTAGCGTTAGGGTTAGGGTTAGGGTTAGGGTTAGGGTTAGGGATAGGGTTAGGTTTAGGGTTAGGGTTTGGGTAAGTGTTAGGGTTAGGGATAGAGTTAGGGTTAGGGTTAGGGTTTGGGTTAGGGTTTGGTTTAGGGTTTGGGTTTTGGTTAGGGTTAGGGCTAGGGTTCAGGTTTGCTTTGGGTTAGGGTTAGGGTTAGGCTTAGGGTATCGATTAGGTTTAGGGTTAGGGTTAGGTGTAGGGTTAGGGTTTGGGTTACATTTAGGGTTAGGGTCAGTGTTAGGGTTTGGATTTGGGTTTGGTTTAGGTTTAGGGTTCTGGTTAGGATTAGGGTACGGCTTAGGATTAGGGTTTGGGTTTGGGTTAGGGTTAGAGTTAGGGTTAGGGTTTGGGTTAGGGTTAGGGTTTGGGTTTGGGTTAGGTTTAGGGTTATGGTTAGGGTTAGGGTTTGGGTTAGGATTAGGGTTAGGGTTAGGGTTTGGTTTAGGGTTACGGTTAAGATTACGGTTAGGATTTAATTTTGGGTTAGGGTTTGGTTTTGAGTTATGGTTATGGTTAGGGTTAGGGTTAGGGTTAGGCATCAGGGTTTAGGGTTAGGGTTAGGGTTAGTGTTAAGGTTTGGATTAGGGTTAGAGTTAGGGTTTGTCTTTGGTTTTGGGATAGGGTTAGGGTTAGGGATAGTGTTAGGATTAGGGTTTGGATTAGGTTTAGGGTTAGGGTTAGGTATTGGGTTAGGGTTTGGTTTAGGTTTAGGGTTAGGGTTAGTGTTAGGGTTTGGGTTTGGGTTTGGTTTAGGTTAAGGGTTAGGGTTAGGATTAGGGTTCGGGTTAGGATTAGGGTTTGGGTTTGGATTAGGGTTATGGTTATTGTTTGGGTTAGGGTTAGCGTTTGGGTTTGGCTTAGGGTTAGGGTTACGGTTAGGGTTAGGGTTATGGTTTGGGTTAGGATCAGGTTAAGGGTTATGGTTAGGGTTTTGTTTGGGTTACGGTTAGGGTTATGGTTAGGATTTAGGTTTGGGTTAGGGTTTGGTTTTGAGTTAGGGTTAGGGTTAGGGTTAGGGTTAGGGGTAGGGTTAGGGTTAGGGTTTGGGTTAGGCTCGGGATTAGGGGCAGGGTTAGGGTTTGGGTTAGAGCTGGGGTTAGGGTTAGGGTTTGGGATCGGGTTACGGTTAGGTTTAGGGTTTGTGTTAGGGTTAATGTTAGGTTTAGGGGTTAGGGTTAGGGTTGGGTTCGGGTTTGGTTTAGGGTTAGGCTTAGGGTTAGGGTTTGGGTTAGGATTAGGTTTAGGTTTCGGGTTTGCGTTAGGGTTAGGTTTAGGGTCAGGGTTTGGGTTAGGGCAGGGTTAGGGTTAGGGATAGCGTTAAGTTTAGGGTTAGGGTTAGGGTTTGGTTTGGGTTAGGATTAGGGTTAGGGTTAGGGTTAGAGTTTGGGTTTGGGTTTGGTTTAGGTTTAGGGTTAGGTTTAGGATTAGGGTGCGGGTTAGTATTAGGGTTTGAGTTTGGGTTAGGGTTAGAGTTAGGTTAGGGTTTGGGTTAGGGTTCGCGTTTGGGTTAGGGTTAGGTTTGGGTTTGGGTTAGCGTTAGAGTTAGGTTAGGGTTTGGGTTAGGGTTAGGGTTTGGGTTAGGGTTAGGGTTTGGGTTTGGGTTAGGTTTAGGGTTATGGTTAGGGTTAGGGTCAGGGTTTGGGTTAGAATTAGGGTTTGTGGTTAGGGTTTGGGTTCGGGTTACAGTCAGGGTTACGGTTAGGATTTAGGTTTGGGTTGTGGTTTGGTTTTGAGTTAAGGTTAGGGTTAGGGTTAGGTATAGGGTTAGGCATCAGGGGTTAGGGTTAGCGTTAGGGTTAGGGTTTGGGTTAGGTTTAGGATTAGGGGCAGGGTTACGGTTTGGGTTAGAGTTAGGGTTATGGTTAGGGTTAGGATTTGGGTTAGGGCTAGGGTTAGGGTTAGGGATAGCGTTAGGGTTAGGGTAAGGGTTCGGGATAGGGTTAGGGTTAGGGTTTGGGTTTGGTTTGGCGTTAGGTTTAGGGTTACGGTTAGGGTTAGTGTTAGGATTAGGGTATTGGTTTAGGTTATGGTTAGGGTTTGGGTTAGGGTTAAGGTTAGGGTTAGGGTTAGGTTTGGGTTTGGGTTAAGGTTAGGGTGAGGGTTAGGGTTAGGGTTAGATTTTGTTTTTGGTTTTAGGTTAGGTTTAGCGAAAGGGTTAGGGTTAGGGTTCGGGTTCGGGTTTGGGTTAGGGTTAGGATTAGGGTTAGGGTTTGGGGTCAGCGGTTAGTGCTAGGGTTAGGGTTATCGTTTGGGTTAGGGTTAGGGTTAGGGTTAGGGTTTGGTTTAGGGTTAGGGTTAAGGTTCGGGTAAGGGTTAGGGTTAGGGTTAGGGTTAGGTTTTGGTTTAGGGATAGGTTTAGGGATGGGGTTAGGGTTAGTGTTAAGGTTTGGATTAGGGTTAGAGTTAGGGTTTCGCTTTGGTTTTGGGTTAGGGTTACGTTTAGGGTTAGGGTTAGGATTAGGATTCTGGTTAGGATTAGGGTTTGTGTTAGGGTTACGGTTAGAGTTAGGGTTAGGGTTTGGGTGAGGGTGAGGGTTAGGGTTTGGGTTAGGATTAAAGTTAAGGTTAGGGTTTGGTTTAGGCTTACGGTTAGGGTTACGGTTAGGATTTAAGTTTGGGTTAGGGTTTGGTTTTGGGTTAGGGTTAGGGTTAGGGTTAGATTTCGGGTTAGGCATCAGGGTTTAGGCTTAGGTTTAGGTTTAGGGTTAGGGTTAGGGTTAGGATTAGGGGAAGGGTGAGGGTATGGGTTAGAGTTAGGGTTAGGGTTATCGTTTGGGTTAGGGTTACGATTATGTTTCAGTTTAGGGTTAGGGTTAGGGTTAGCGTTTGGATTAGGGTTAGGGTTAGGATTAGGGTTCGGGTTAGGATTAGTGTTCTGGTTAGGATTAGGGTTTGGGTTTGGGTTAGGATTAGAGTTAGCGTTAGGGTTTGGGTTAGGTTTAGCGTTTGGTTTTGGGTTAGGGTGAGGGTTATGGTTAGGGTTAGGGTTAGGGTTTGGGTTTGGATTAGGGTTAGAGATAGGGTTTGGGTTAGGGTTACGGTTAGGGTTACGGTTAGGATTGAAGTTTGGCTTAGGGTTTTGTTTTGAGTTAGGGTTACGGTTAGGGTTAGGGTTAGGGTTAGGCATCTGGGGTTACGGTTAGGGTTAGGGTTAGGGTTTGGGTTAGGGTTAGGATTAGGGGCAGGGTTAGTGTTTGGGTTAGAGTTAGGGTTAGGGTAAGGGTTTTGGTTAGGGTTAGGGTTAGGTTCAGGGTTTGGGTTAGGGTTTGGATTAGGATTAGGTTTAGGGTTCGGTTTTGGGTTAGGGTTAGGGTTAAGGTCAGGGTTAGTGTTAGGGTTAGGGTTAGGATTAGGGTTTGGGTTAGGGCTAGGGTTAGTGTTAGGGATAGCGTTAGGGTTAGGGTAAGTGTTAGAGATAGGGTTAGGGTTAAGGTTTGGGTTTTGGTTTGGGTTAGGGTTAGGGTTAGGGTTACGGTTAGGGTTAGGTTTAGGATTAGGGTATGGGTTTAGGTTATGGTTTGTGTTCTGGTTATGGTTAGGGTTAGAGTTAGGATTAGGTTTGGGTTTGGGTTAGGGTTAGGATGAGGGTTAGGGTTAGGGTTAGGGTTTGACTTTGATTAGGGTTAGGTTTAGCGATAGGGTTAAGGTTAGGGTTTGGTTAAGTGTTAGGGTTAGGGTTAGGTTTGAGTTTGGATTAGGGGTAGGGTTAGGGTTAGGGTTAGGGTTAGGGTGAGGGTTAGGGTTAGGGTTAGGGTTTGAGTTTGGTTTTGGGTTAGGTTTAGCGATAGGGTTAAGGTTACGGTTCGGGTTCGGGTTTGGGTTATGTTTAGGGTTAGGGTGAGGGTGAGGGTTTGGGTAAGTGTTAGGGTTAGGGATAGAATTAGGTTCAGTTTTCGGGTTTGGGTAAGGGTTAGGGTTAGTGTTAGTGTTAGGGTTAGGGTTTGGATTAGGATTAGGTTTAGGGTTCGGGTTTGGATTCGGGTTAGGGTTAGGGTTAGGGTTTGGGTTCGGGCTAGGGTTAGGGTTAGGTATAGCGTTAAGGTTAGGGTTAGGGTTAGGGATAGGGTTACCGTTAGAGTTTGGGTTTGGGTTTGGGTTAGGTTTAGGGTTACGGTTAGGGTTAGTGTTAGGATTAGGGTATGGGTTTAGGTTATGGTTATGGTTTGGGTTAGGGTTAGGGTTAGGGTTAGGGTTAGGGTTAGGTTTGGGTTTGGGTTAGGGTTAGGGTTAGGGTTAGGTTTGGGTTTGGTTTAGGGTTAGAGTGGCGGTTAGGGTTAGGGTTAGGTTTGGGTAAGTGTTAGGGTTAGGGATAGGGTTAGGTTTTGGGTTAGGGTTAGGGTTAAGGTTTGGGTAAGGGTTAGGGTTAGGGTTAGGGTTTGATTTATGGATAGGTTTCGGCATAGGGTTAGGGTTAGTGTTAGGATTAGTGTTTGGGTTTGGTTTAGGGTTAGGGTTAGGGTTAGGGTTTGGGTTAGGGTTACGGTTAGGGTTAGGGTTAGGGTTAGGGTTAGGGTTAGGATTTGGGTTAGGGTTAGGATTAGGGTTTGGTTTAGGGTTTGGGTTTTGGTTAGGGTTAGGGCTAGGGTTCGGGTTTGCTTTGGGTTAGGGTTAGGGTTAGGCTTAGGGTATCGATTAGGTTTAGGGTTAGGGTTAGGTGTAGGGATAGGGTTTGGGTTATGTTTAGGGTTAGGGTCAGTGTTAGGGTTTGTATTTGGGTTTGGTTTAGGTTTAGGGTTCTGGTTAGGATTAGGGTACGGCTTAGGATTAGGGTTTGGGTTTGGGTTAGGGTTAGAGTTAGGGTTAGGGTTTGCGTTAGGGTTAGGATTTGGGTTTGGGTTAGGTTTAGGGTTATCGTTAGGGTTAGGGTTTGGGTTAGGATTAGGGTTAGGGTTAGGGTTTGGGTTAGGGTTACGGTTAAGGTTACGGTTAGGATTTAATTTTGGGTTAGGGTTTGGTTTTGAGTTATGGTTAGGATTAGGGTTAATGTTAGGGTTAGGCATCAGGGGTTAGGGTTAGGGTTAGGGTTAGGGTTAGGGTTTGGGTTAGAGTTAGGATTAGGGGCAGGGTTAGTATTTGTGTTAGAGTTAGGGTTAGAGTTAGGGTTTGGGTTAGGGTTAGGGTAAGGTTTAGGGTTTTGGTTAGGGTTAATGATAGGTTTATTGGTTAAGGTTAGGGTTAGGGTTTGGGTTAGGATTAGGTTTAGGGTTCGGGTTTGTGTTAGGGTTAGGGTTAGGGTCAGGGTTTGGGTTAGGGTTAGGTTTAGGGTTAGGGTTTGGGTTAGGGCTAGGGTTAGGTTTAGGGATAGCGTAAGTGTTAGGGTAAGGGTTACGGATAGGGTTAGGGTAGGGTTTGGGTTTTGGTTTGGGTTAGGATTAGGGTAACCGTTAGGGTTAGTGTTAGGATTAGGGTATGGGTTTAGGTTATGGTTACGGTTTCTGTTAGGGTTAGGTTTAGGGTTAGGGTTAGGTTTGCGTTTGGGTTAGGGTTAGGATGAGGGTTAGGGTTAGGGTTAGGGTTTGAATTTTGTTTTGGGTTAGGTTTAGAGATAGGGTTAAAGTTAGGGTTCGGGTTTGGGTTTGCGTTAGGGTTAAGGTTATGGTGAGGGTGAGGGTTTCGGTAAGTGTTAGGGTTAGTGTTAGGTTTGGGTTAGGGTTAGGGTTAAGATTTGGGTAAGGGTTAGGGTTAGGGTTACGGTTTGATTTAGGGATAGGTTTAGGGATAGGGTTAGGGTTAGTGTTAAGGTTTGGATTAGGGTAAGAGTTAGGGTTTGTCTTTGGTTTTGGGATAGGGTTAGGGTTAGGGTTAGTGTTAGGATTAGGGTTTGGGTTTTGGTTAGGGTTAGGGTTAGGATTAGGGTTTGGATTAGGTTTAGGGTTAGGGTTAGGTGTTGGGTTAGGGTTTGGGTTAGGTTTATGGTTAGGGTTAGTGTTAGGTTTTGGGTTTGGGTTTGGTTTAGGTTAAGGGTTAGGGTTCGGATTAGGGTTCGGGTTAGGATTAGGGTTTGGGTTTGGATTTGGGTTAGGGTTATTTTTTGGGTTAGGGTTAGCGTTTGGGTTTGGCTTAGGGTTAGGGTTACGGTTAGGGTTAGGGTTATGGTTTGGGTTAGGATCAGGTTAAGGGTTATGGTTAGGGTTTTGGTTATGGTTACGGTTAGGGTTACGGTTAGGATTTAGGTTTGGGTTAGGGTTTGGGTTTCGGTTTGGGTTAGGGTTAGGGTTACGGTTACGGTTTGTGTTAGGATTAGGGTATGGGTTAAGGTTATGGTTAGGGTTTGGGTTAGGGTTAGGTTTCGGTTTAGGTTAGGGTTAGGGTGAGGGTTAGGGTTAGGGTTAGGGTTTGGATTAGGGTTAGGGTTAGTGTTAGATAGAGGGTTAGGTTTTGGGCTAGGTTTAGGGCTAGGGTTAGTGTTAGGTTTTGGGTTTGGGTTTGTTTTAGGTTTAGGCTTAGGGTTAGGATTAGGGTTCGGGTTAGGATTAGGGTTTGGGTTTGGATTAGGGGTAGGGTTAGGCTTAGGGTTAGGGTTAGGGTTAGGGTTTGGATTAGGGTTAGGGTTAGTGTTAGGTGTAGGGTTAGGTTTTGGGTTAGGTTTAGGGTTAGGGTTAGTGTTAGGTTTTGGGTTTGGGTTTGTTTTAGGTTTAGGCTTAGGGTTAGGATTAGGGTTCGGGTTAGGATTAGGGTTTGGGTTTGGATTAGGGGTAGGGTTAGGCTTAGGGTTAGGGTTAGGGAGAGGGTGAGGGTTTGGGTTAGGGTTAGCGTTAGGGTTAGGGTTAGGTTTAGGGCTAGAGCTGGGGTTAGGGTTAGGGTTCGGGTTTGGGTTAGGGTTAGGCTTACGGTTAGCGTTTGGTTAGGATTAGGTTTAGGGTTCCGGTTTGTGTTAAGGTTTGGCTTAGGGTTAGGGTTTGGGTTAGGGCTAGGGTTAGGGTTAGGGATAGCGTTAAGTTTAGGGTGAGGGTTAGGGTTTGGTTTTGGTTAGGATTAGGGTTAGGGTTAGGGTTAGGTTTAGGGCTAGGGTTAGCGTTAGGGTTATGATTAGAGTTTGGGTTTGGGTTAGCGTTAGGTTTAGGGTTAGGTTTAGGGTTTGGGTTAGGGTTACGGTTAGGTTTAGGGTTAGGGTTAGGGTTAGGGGTAGTGTTTGGGTTAGGGCTAGGGTTACGATTAGGTTTAAGGTTTGCGTTAATGTTAGGGTTAGGGTTAGAATGAGGATTAGGCTTAGGGATTAGGGTTAGGGATAGGGTTATTGTTAGCTTTAGGGTTAGGGTTACGTTAGGGTTAGGGTTAGGGTTAGGGTTAGGATTTGGGTTAGGGTTAGGATTAGGGTTTGGTTTAGGGTTTGGGTTTTGGTTAGGGTTAGGGCTAGGGTTCGGGTTTGCTTTGGGTTAGGGTTAGGGTTAGGCTTTGGGTATCGATTAGGTTTAGGGTTAGGGTTAGGTGTAGGGATAGGGTTTGGGTTATGTTTAGGGTTAGGGTCAGTGTTAGGGTTTGTATTTGGGTTTGGTTTAGGTTTAGGGTTCTGGTTAGGATTAGGGTACGGCTTAGGATTAGGGTTTGGGTTTGGGTTAGGGTTAGAGTTAGGGTTAGGGTTTGCGTTAGGGTTAGGATTTGGGTTTGGGTTAGGTTTAGGGTTATGGTTAGGGTTAGGGTTTGGGTTAGGATTAGGGTTAGGGTTAGGGTTTGGGTTAGGGTTACGGTTAAGGTTACGGTTAGGATTTAATTTTGGGTTAGGGTTTGGTTTTGAGTTATGGTTAGGATTAGGGTTAATGTTAGGGTTAGGCATCAGGGGTTAGGGTTAGGGTTAGGGTTAGGGTTAGGGTTTGGGTTAGAGTTAGGATTAGGGGCAGGGTTAGTATTTGTGTTAGAGTTAGGGTTAGAGTTAGGGTTTGGGTTAGGGTTAGGGTAAGGTTTAGGGTTTTGGTTAGGGTTAATGATAGGTTTATTGGTTAAGGTTAGGGTTAGGGTTTGGGTTAGGATTAGGTTTAGGGTTCGGGTTTGTGTTAGGGTTAGGGTTAGGGTCAGGGTTTGGGTTAGGGTTAGGTTTAGGGTTAGGGTTTGGGTTAGGGCTAGGGTTAGGTTTAGGGATAGCGTTAGTGTTAGGGTAAGGGTTACGGATAGGGTTAGGGTAGGGTTTGGGTTTTGGTTTGGGTTAGGATTAGGGGAACCGTTAGGGTTAGTGTTAGGATTAGGGTATGGGTTTAGGTTATGGTTACGGTTTCTGTTAGGGTTAGGTTTAGGGTTAGGGTTAGGTTTGCGTTTGGGTTAGGGTTAGGATGAGGGTTAGGGTTAGGGTTAGGGTTTGAATTTTGTTTTGGGTTAGGTTTAGAGATAGGGTTAAAGTTAGGGGTCGGGTTTGGGCTTGCGTTAGGGTTAAGGTTATGGTGAGGGTGAGGGTTTCGGTAAGTGTTAGGGTTAGTGTTAGGTTTGGGTTAGGGTTAGGGTTAAGATTTGGGTAAGGGTTAGGGTTAGGGTTACGGTTTGATTTAGGGATAGGTTTAGGGATAGGGTTAGGGTTAGTGTTAAGGTTTGGATTAGGGTAAGAGTTAGGGTTTGTCTTTGGTTTTGGGATAGGGTTAGGGTTAGGGTTAGTGTTAGGATTAGGGTTTGGGTTTTGGTTAGGGTTAGGGTTAGGATTAGGGTTTGGATTAGGTTTAGGGTTAGGGTTAGGTGTTGGGTTAGGGTTTGGGTTAGGTTTAGGGTTAGGGTTAGTGTTAGGTTTTGGGTTTGGGTTTGGTTTAGGTTAAGGGTTAGGGTTCGGATTAGGGTTCGGGTTAGGATTAGGGTTTGGGTTTGGATTTGGGTTAGGGTTATTGTTTGGGTTAGGGTTAGCGTTTGGGTTTGGCTTAGGGTTAGGGTTACGGTTAGGGTTAGGGTTATGGTTTGGGTTAGGATCAGGTTAAGGGTTATGGTTAGGGTTTTGGTTATGGTTACGGTTAGGGTTACGGTTAGGATTTAGGTTTGGGTTAGGGTTTGGGTTTCGGTTTGGGTTAGGGTTAGGGTTACGGTTACGGTTTGTGTTAGGATTAGGGTATGGGTTAAGGTTATGGTTAGGGTTTGGGTTAGGGTTAGGTTTCGGTTTAGGTTAGCGTTAGGGTGAGGGTTAGGGTTAGGGTTAGGGTTTGGATTAGGGTTAGGGTTAGTGTTAGGTAGAGGGTTAGGTTTTGGGTTAGGTTTAGGGTTAGGGTTAGTGTTAGGTTTTGTGTTTGGTTTTGTTTTAGGTTTAGGCTTAGGGTAAGGATTAGGGTTCGGGTTAGGCTTAGGGTTTGGGTTTGGATTAGGGGTAGGGTTAGGCTTAGGGTTAGGGTTAGGGTAAGGGTTTGGATTAGGGTTAGGGTTAGTGTTAGGTGTAGGGTTAGGTTTTGGGTTAGGTTTAGGGTTAGGGTTAGTGTTAGGTTTTGGGTTTGGGTTTGTTTTAGGTTTAGGCTTAGGGTTAGGATTAGGGTTGGGGTTAGGATTGGGGTTTGGGTTTGGATTAGGGGTAGGGTTAGGCTTAGGGTTAGGGTTAGGGTTAGGGTTTGAATTTGGGTTAGGGTTAGGGTTAGGGTTAGGGTTAGGGTTAGGGGTTGGATTAGGATTAGGGTTTGGGTTAGGGTTAGGTTTAGGGTTAGGGCTAGGGTTAGGGTTAGGGATAGGGTTTGGATTAGGGGTAGGGTTATGCTTAGGGTTAGGGTTAGGGTGAGGGTTAGGGTTAGGGTTAGGGTTTGAGTTTGGTTTTGGGTTAGGCTTAGCGATAGGGTTAAGGTTAGGGTTCGGGTTCGGGTTTGGGTTAGGGTTAGGGTTAGGGTTAGGGTTAGGGTTAGGGAGAGGGTGAGGGTTTGGGTTAGGGTTAGCGTTAGGGTTAGGGTTAGGTTTAGGGCTAGAGCTGGGGTTAGGGTTAGGGTTCGGGTTTGGGTTAGGGTTAGGCTTACGGTTAGCGTTTGGTTAGGATTAGTTTTAGGGTTCCGGTTTGTGTTAAGGTTTGGCTTAGGGTTAGGGTTTGGGTTAGGGCTAGGGTTAGGGTTAGGGATAGCGTTAAGTTTAGGGTGAGGGTTAGGGTTTGGTTTTGGTTAGGATTAGGGTTAGGGTTAGGGTTAGGTTTAGGGCTAGGGTTAGCGTTAGGGTTATGATTAGAGTTTGGGTTTGGGTTAGCGTTAGGTTTAGGGTTAGGTTTAGGGTTTGGGTTAGGGTTACGGTTAGGTTTAGGGTTAGGGTTAGGGTTAGGGGTAGTGTTTGGGTTAGGGCTAGGGTTACGATTAGGTTTAAGGTTTGCGTTAATGTTAGGGTTAGGGTTAGAATGAGGATTAGGCTTAGGGATTAGGGTTAGGGATAGGGTTATTGTTAGCTTTAGGGTTAGGGTTAGGTTTAGGGTTAGGGTTAGATTTAGGGTTAGGTTTAGGATTAGGGTTAGGTTTTGGGTTTTAGTTAGGGTTAGGGTAAGGGTTAGTGCTTGTGTTAGGCTTAGGGTTAGGGTTAGCGTTAGGGTTAGGCGTTACGTTTAGGGCTGAATTAGGGTTAGGTTTATTGTTAGGGTTAGATTTAGGTTTAAGATTAAGTGTTAGGGATAGGGCTAGGGTTAGCGTAGGTTTTAGGGTTAGGGTTAGGTTTAGGGTTAGGGTTAGAGTTCGGGTTTGTGTTAGGGTTAGGGTTAGGGTTTGTGTTTGGGATTGTGTTAGGGTTAGGGATAGTGATAGGGTTAGGGTTAGGGTTTGCGTTAGGGTGAGGGTTAGGGTTAGGGTTAGTGTTAGGATTTGCTTTAGGGTTAGGGTTAGAGTTAGGGTTTGGGTAAGGATTAGGGTTAGCGTTAGTGTTAGGGTTAGGCTTAGGGTTAGGGTTAGGGATAGGGTTAGGTTTAGGGTTAGGGTTTGGGTAAGTGTTAGGGTTAGGGATAGAGTTAGTGTTAGGGTTAGGGTTTGGGTTAGGGTTTGGTTTAGGGTTTGGGTTTTGGTTAGGGTTAGGGCTAGGGTTCGGGTTTGCTTTGGGTTAGGGTTAGGGTTAGGCTTAGGGTATCGATTAGGTTTAGGGTTAGGGTTAGGTGTAGGTTTAGGGTTTGGGTTACGTTTAGGGTTAGGGTCAGTGTTAGGGTTTGGATTTGGGTTTGGTTTAGGTTTAGGGTTCTGGTTAGGATTAGGGTACGGCTTAGGATTAGGGTTTGGGTTTGGGTTAGGGTTAGAGTTAGGGTTAGGGTTTGGGTTAGGGTTAGGGTTTGGGTTTGGGTTAGGTTTAGGGTTATGGTTAGGGTTAGGTTTTGGGTTAGGATTAGGGTTAGGGTTAGGGTTTGGGTTAGGTTTACGGTTAAGGTTTATGGTTAGGATTTAATTTTGGGTTAGGGTTTGGTTTTGATTTATGGTTAGGGTTAGGGTTAGGGTTAGGGTTAGGGTTAGGCATCAGGGGTTAGGGTTAGGGTTAGGTTTAGTGTTAAGGTTTGGATTAGGGTTAGAGTTAGGGTTTGTCTTTGGTTTAGGGATAGGGTTAGGGTTAGGGTTAGTGTTAGGATTAGGGTTTGGGTTTGGGTTAGGGTTAGGTTTAGGATTAGGGTTTGGATTAAGTTTAGGGTTAGGTGTTGGGTTGGGGTTTGGGTTAGGTTTAGGGTTAGGGTTAGTGTTAGGGTTTGGGTTTGGGTTTGGTTTAGGTTAAGGGTTAGGGTTAGGATTAGGGTTCGGGTTAGGATTAGGGTTTGGGTTTGGATTAGGGTTATGGTTATTGTTTGGGTTAGGGTTAGCGTTTGGGTTTGGCTTAGGGTTAGGGTTACGGTTAGGGTTAGGGTTATGGTTTGGGTTAGGATCAGGTTAAGGGTTATGGATAGGGTTTTGGTTAGGGTTACGGTTAGGGTTACGGTTAGGATTTAGGTTTGGGTTAGGGTTTGGTTTTGAGTTAGGGTTAGGGTTAGGGTTAGGGTTAGGGGTAGGGTTAGGGTTAGGGTTTGGGTTAGGGTCGGGATTAGGGGCAGGGTTAGGGTTTGGGTTAGAGCTGGGGTTAGGGTTAGGGTTTGGGTTCGGGTTACGGTTATGTTTAGGGTTTGTGTTAGGGTTAATGTTAGGTTTAGGGGTTAGGGTTAGGGTTGGGTTCGTGTTTGGTTTAGAGTTAGGCTTAGGGTTAGGGTTTGGGTTAGGATTAGGTTTAGGTTTCGGGTTTGCGTTAGGGTTAAGTTTAGGGTCAGGGTTTGGGTTAGGGCAGGGTTAGGGTTAGGGATAGCGTTAAGTTTAGGGTTAGGGTTAGGTTTTGGTTTGGGTTAGGATTAGGGTTAGGGTTAGGTTTAGGATTAGGGTGCGGGTTAGTATTAGGGTTTGAGTTTGGGTTAGGGTTAGAGTTAGGTTAGGGTTTGGGTTAGGGTTCGCGTTTGGGTTAGGGTTAGGTTTGGGTTTGGGTTAGCGTTAGAGTTAGGTTAGGGTTTGGGTTAGGGTTAGGGTTTGGGTTAGGGTTAGGGTTTGGGTTTGGGTTAGGTTTAGGGTTATGGTTAGGGTTAGGGTCAGGGTTTGGGTTAGAATTAGGGTTTGTGGTTAGGGTTTGGGTTCGGGTTACAGTCAGGGTTACGGTTAGGATTTAGGTTTGGGTTGTGGTTTGGTTTTGAGTTAAGGTTAGGGTTAGGGTTAGGTATAGGGTTAGGCATCAGGGGTTAGGGTTAGCGTTAGGGTTAGGGTTTGGGTTAGGTTTAGGATTAGGGGCAGGGTTACGGTTTGGGTTAGAGTTAGGGTTATGGTTAGGGTTAGGATTTGGTTTAGGGCTAGGGTTAGTGTTAGGGATAGCGTTAGGGTTAGGGTAAGGGTTCGGGATAGGGTTAGGGTTAGGGTTTGGGTTTGGTTTGGGGTTAGGGTTAGGGTTACGGTTAGGGTTAGTGTTAGGATTAGGGTATTGGTTTAGGTTATGGTTAGGGTTTGGGTTAGGGTTAGGGTTAGGGTTAGGGTTAGGTTTGGGTTTGGGTTAGGGTTAGGGTGAGGGTTAGGGTTAGGGTTAGATTTTGTTTTTGGTTTTAAGTTAGGTTTAGCGATAGGGTTAGGGTTAGGGTTCGGGTTCGGGTTTGGGTTAGGGTTCGGGTTAGGGTTCGGGAGAGGGTTTGGGTTTGGAATAGAATTAGGGTTAGGGTTAGGGTTAGTGTTTGGTTTAGGGTTAGGATTAGGGTTAGGGTTTGGGGTCAGCGGTTAGTGCTAGGGTTAGGGTAATCGTTTGGGTTAGGGTTAGGGTTAGGGTTAGGGTTTGGTTTAGGGTTAGGGTTAAGGTTCGGGTAAGTGTTAGGGTTAGGGTTAGGGTTAGGGTTTGGTTTAGGGATAGTTTTAGGTATAGCGTTAGGGTTAGTGTTAAGGTTTGGATTAGGGTTAGAGTTAAGATTTCACTTTGGTTTTGGGTTAGGTTTAGGTTTAGGGTTAGGGATAGGATTAGGATTCTGGTTAGGATTAGGGTTTGTGTTAGGGTTACGGTTAGAGTTAGGGTTAGGGTTTGGGTGAGGGTGAGGGTTAGGGTTTGGGTTAGGATTAGGGTTAAGGTTAGGGTTTGGTTTAGGGTTACGGTTAGGGTTACGGTTAGGATTTAAGTTTGGGTTAGGGTTTGGTTTTGGGTTAGGGTTAGGGTTAGGGTTAGATTTCGGGTTAGGCATCAGGGTTTAGGCTTAGGTTTAGGGTTAGGGTTTGGGTTAGGGTTAGGATTAGGGGAAGGGTGAGGGTGTGGGTTAGAGTTAGGGTTAGGGTTATCGTTTGGGTTAGGGTTAGGGTTAGCTTTCGGTTTAGGGTTAGGGTTAGGGTTAGCGTTTGGATTAGGGTTAGGGTTAGGGTTAGGTGTAGGTTTAGGGTTTGGTTTAGGTTTAGGGTTAGGTTTAGGGTTAGGGTTTGGGTATGGGTTTGGGTTTGGTTTCGGTTTAGGGTTAGGGTTAGGATTAGGGTTCGGGTTAGGATTAGGGTTCTGGTTAGGATTAGGGTTTAGGTTTGGGTTAGGATTAGAGTTAGCATTAGGGTTTGGGTTAGGTTTAGCGTTTGGTTTTGGGTTAGGGTGAGGGTTATGGTTAGGGTTAGGGTTAGGGTTTGGGTTTGGATTAGGGTTAGAGATAGGGTTTGGGTTAGGGTTACGGTTAGGGTTACGGTTAGGATTTAAGTTTGGGTTAGGGTTTTGTTTTGAGTTAGGGTTATGGTTAGGGTTAGGGTTAGGGTTAGGCATCAGGGGTTACGGTTAGGGTTAGGGTTTGGGTTAGGGTTAGGGTTAGGTTCAGGGTTTGGGTTAGGGTTTGGATTAGGATTAGGTTTAGGGTTCGGTTTTGGGTTAGGGTTAGGGTTAAGGTCAGGGTTAGTGTTAGGGTTAGGTTTAGGATTAGGGTTTGGGTTAGGGCTAGGGTTAGTGTTAGGGATAGCGTTAGGGTTAGGGTAAGTGTTAGAGATAGGGTTAGGGTTAAGGTTTGGGTTTTGGTTTGGGTTAGGGTTAGGGTTAGGGTTACGGTTAGGGTTAGGTTTAGGATTAGGGTATGGGTTTAGGTTATGGTTAGGGTTTGGGTTATGGTTAGGGTTAGGGTAAGGATTAGGTTTGGGTTTGGGTTAGGGTTAGGATGAGGGTTAGGGTTAGGGTTAGGGTTTGACTTTGATTAGGGTTAGGTTTAGCGATAGGGTTAAGGTTAGGGTTTGGTTAAGTGTTAGGGTTAGGGTTAGGTTTGAGTTTGGATTAGGGGTAGGGTTAGGGTTAGGGATAGGGTTAGGGTGAGGGTTAGGGTTAGGGTTAGGGTTTGAGTTTGGTTTTGGGTTAGGTTTAGCGATAGGGTTAAAGTTACGGTTCGGGTTCGGGTTTGGGTTATGTTTAGGGTTAGGGTGAGGGTGAGGGTTTGGGTAAGTGTTAGGGCTAGGGATAGAATTAGGTTCAGTTTTCGGGTTTGGGTAAGGGTTAGGGTTAGTGTTAGGTTTAGGGTTAGGGTTTGGATTAGGATTAGGTTTAGGGTTCGGGTTTGAATTAGGGTTAGGGTTAGGGTTAGGGTTTGGGTTAGGGCTAGGGTTAGGGTTAGGGTTAGGGTTAGGGTTAGGGTTAGGGTTAGGATTAGGGTTTGGGTTAGGGTTAGGGTTTGGGTTTGTGTTAGCGTTAGAATTAGGTTAGGGTTTGGGTTAGGGTTAGGGTTTGGGTTTGGGTTAGGTTTAGGGTTATGGTTAGGGTTAGGGTCAGGGTTTGGGTTAGAATTAGGGGTTGTGGTTAGGGTTTGGGTTCGGGTTAAAGTCAGGGTTACGGTTAGGATTTAGGTTTGGGTTGTGGTTTGGTTTTGAGTTAAGGTTGTGGTTAGGGTTAGGTATAGGGTTAGGCATCAGGGGTTAGGGTTAGCGTTAGGGTTAGGGTTTGGGTTAGGTTTAGGATTAGGGGCAGGGTTACGGTTTGGGTTAGAGTTAGGGTTATGGTTAGGGTTAGGATTTGGTTTAGGGCTAGGGTTAAGGTTCGGGTAAGGGTTAGGGTTAGGGTTAGGGTTAGGGTTTGGTTTAGGGATAGTTTTAGGGATAGGGTTAGGGTTGTTGTTAAGGTTTGGATTAGGGTTAGAGTTAGGGTTTCGCTTTGGTTTTGGGTTAGGGTTAGGTTTAGGGTTAGCGTTAGGATTAGGATTCTGGTTAGGATTAGGGTTTGTGTTGGGGTTACGGTTAGAGTTAGGGTTAGGGTTTGGGTGAGGGTGAGGGTTAGGGTTTGGGTTAGGATTAGGGTTAAGGTTAGGGTTTGGTTTAGGGTTACGGTTAGGGTTACGGTTAGGATTTAAGTTTGGGTTAGGGTTTGGTTTTGGGTTAGGGTTAGGGTTAGGGTTAGATTTCGGGTTAGGCATCAGGGTTTAGGCTTAGGTTTAGGGTTAGGGTTTGGGTTAGGGTTAGGATTAGGGGAAGGGTGAGGGTGTGGGTTAGAGTTAGGGTTAGG
The DNA here is from genome assembly GCA_035773235.1 of Eospalax fontanierii. Classification (NCBI taxonomy): domain Eukaryota; kingdom Metazoa; phylum Chordata; class Mammalia; order Rodentia; family Spalacidae; genus Eospalax; species Eospalax fontanierii. The sequence goes on along the minus strand of JAJHUQ010000039.1, from coordinate 126,243 downwards.
GTTATCGTTTGGGTTAGGGTTAGGGTTAGGTTTCGGTTTAGGGTTAGGGTTAGGGTTAGCGTTTGGATTAGGGTTAGGGTTAGGGTTAGGTGTAGGTTTAGGGTTTGGTTTAGGTTTAGGGTTAGGGTTAGGGTTAGGGTTTGGGTATGGTTTTGGGTTTGGTTTCGGTTTAGGGTTAGGGTTAGGATTAGGGTTCGGGTTAGGATTAGGGTTCTGGTTAGGATTAGGGTTTGGGTTTGGGTTAGGATTAGAGTTAGCGTTAGGGTTTGGGTTAGGTTTAGCGTTTGGTTTTGGGTTAGGGTGAGGGTTATGGTTAGGGTTAGGGTTAGGGTTTGGGTTTGGATTAGGGTTAGAGATAGGGTTTGGGTTAGGGTTACGCTTAGGGTTATGGTTAGGATTTAAGTTTGGGTTAGGGTTTTGTTTTGAGTTAGGGTTACGGTTAGGGTTAGGGTTAGGGTTAGGCATCAGGGCTTACGGTTTGGGTTAGGGTTAGGGTTTGGGTTAGGGTTAGGATTAGGGGCAGGGTTAGTGTTTGGGTTAGAGTTAGGGTTAGGGTAAGGGTTTTGGTTAGGGTTAGGGTTAGGTTCAGGGTTTGGGTTAGGGTTTGGATTAGGATTAGGTTTAGGGTTCGGTTTTGGGTTAGGGTTAGGGTTAAGATCAGGGTTAGTGTTAGGGTTAGGTTTAGGATTAGGGTTTGGGTTAGGGCTAGGGTTAGTGTTAGGGATAGCGTTAGGGTTAGGGTAAGTGTTAGAGATAGGGTTAGGGTTAAGGTTTGGGTTTTGGTTTGGGTTAGGGTTAGGGCTAGGGTTACGGTTAGGGTTAGGTTTAGGATTAGGGTATGGGTTTAGGTTATGGTTAGGGTTTGGGTTATGGTTAGGGTTAGGGTTAGGATTAGGTTTGGGTTTGGGTTAGGGTTAGGATGAGGGTTAGGGTTAGGGTTAGGGTTTGACTTTGATTAGGGTTAGGTTTAGCAATAGGGTTAAGGTTAGGGTTTGGTTAAGTGTTAGGATTAGGGTTAGGTTTGAGTTTGGATTAGGGGTAGGGTTAGGGTTAGGGTTAGGGTTAGGGTGAGGGTTAGGGTTAGGGTTACGGTTTGAGTTTGGTTTTGGGTTAGGTTTAGCGATAGGGTTAAGGTTACGGTTCGGGTTCGGGTTTGGGTTATGTTTAGGGTTAGGGTGAGGGTGAGGGTTTGGGTAAGTGTTAGGGTTAGGGATAGAATTAGGTTCAGTTTTCGGGTTTGGGTAAGGGTTAGGGTTAGTGTTAGGGTTAGGGTTAGGGTTTGGATTAGGATTAGGTTTAGGGTTCGGGTTTGGATTAGGGTTAGGGTTAGGGTTAGGGTATGGGTTAGGGCTAGGGTTAGGGTTAGGTATAGCGTTAATGTTAGGGTTAGGGTTAGGGATAGGGTTACGGTTAGAGTTTGGGTTTGGGTTTGGGTTAGGTTTAGGGTTACTGTTATGGTTAGTGTTAGGATTAGGGTATGGGTTTAGGTTATGGTTATGGTTTGGGTTAGGGTTAGGGTTAGGGTTAGGGTTAGGCTTAGGGATAGGTTTAGGTTTGGGTTAGGGTTAGGGTTAGGGTTAGGTTTGGGTTTGGGTTAGGGTTAGGGTGAGGGTTAGGGTTAGGGTTTGGGGTTGGTTTAGGGTTAGGGTTAGGGTTAGGGTTTGGTTTGGGTTAGTGTTAGGGTTAGGTTTAGGGTGAGCCGTAGGGTTAGGGTTTGGGGCTGGGTTCGGTTTTGGGTTAGGGTTATGGTTAGAGTAAGGGTTTGCGTTAGGGTTAGGGTTAGGGTTTGGGTTTGGATTTGGCTTAGGTTTAGGGTTAGGATTAGGATTAGGGTTAGGGTTAGGTTTGGGTAAGTGTTAGGGTTAGGGATAGGGTTAGGGTTTGGGTTAGGGTTAGGGTTAAGGTTTGGGTAAGTGTTAGGGTTAGGGTTAGGGTTTGATTTATGGATAGGTTTAGGCATAGGGTTAGGGTTAGTGTTAGGATTAGTGTTTGGGTTTGGTTTAGGGTTAGGGTTAGGGTTAGGGTTTATGTTAGGGTTACGGTTAGGGTTAGGGTTAGGGTTAGGGTTAGGGTTAGGATTTGGGTTAGGGTTAGGATTAGGGTTTGGTTTAGGGTTTGGGTTTTGGTTAGGGTTAGGGCTAGGGTTCGGGTTTGCTTTGGGTTAGGGTTAGGGTTAGGCTTAGGGTATCGATTAGGTTTAGGGTTAGGGTTAGGTGTAGGGATAGGGTTTGGGTTACGTTTAGGGTTAGGGTCAATGTTAGGGTTTGGATTTGGGTTTGGTTTAGGTTTAGGGTTCTGGTTACGATTAGGGTACGGTTTAGGATTAGGGTTTGGGTTTGGGTTAGGGTTAGAGTTAGGGTTAGGGTTTGGGTTAGGGCTAGGGTTTGGGTTTGGGTTAGGTTTAGGGTTATGGTTAGAGTTAGGGTTTGGGTTAGGATTAGGGTTAGGGTTGGGGTTTGGATTAGGGTTACGGTTAAGGTTACGGTTAGGATTTAATTTTGGGTTAGGGTTTGGTTTTGAGTTATGTTTAGGGTTAGGGTTAGGGTTAGGCATCAGGGGTTAGGGTTAGGGTTAGGGTTAGGGTTTGGGTTAGACTTAGGATTAGGGGCAGGGTTAGTATTTGTGTTAGAGTTAGGGTTAGGGTTAGGGTTTGGGTTAGGGTTAGGGTAAGGTTTAGGGTTTTGGTTAGGGTTAATGATAGGTTTATTGGTTAAGGTTAGGGTTAGGGTTTGGGTTAGGATTAGGTTTAGGGTTCGGGTTTGTGTTAGGGTTAGGGTTAGGGTCAGGGTTTGGGTTAGGGTTAGGTTTAGGGTTAGGGTTTGGGTTAGGGCTAGGGTTAGGTTTAGGGATAGCGTTAGGGTTAGGGTAAGGGTTACGGATAGGGTTAGTGTAGGGTTTGGGTTTTGGTTTGGGTTAGGGTTAGGGTTACCGTTAGGGTTAGTGTTAGGATTAGGGTATGGGGTTAGGGTATGGTTACGGGTTCTGTTAGGGTTAGGTTTAGGGTTAGGGTTAGGTTTTCGTTTGGGTTAGGGTTAGGATAAGGGTTAGGGTTAGGGTTAGGGTTTGAATTTTGTTTTGGGTTAGGTTTAGAGATAGGGTTAAAGTTAGGGTTCGGGTTTGGGTTTGCGTTAGGGTTAAGGTTAGAGTGAGGGTGAGGGTTTCGGTAAGTGTTAGGGTTAGTGTTAGGTTTGGGTTAGGGTTAGGGTTAAGATTTGGGTAAGGGTTAGGGTTAGATTTAGGGTTTGATTTAGGGATAGGTTTAGGGATAGGGTTAGGGTTAGTGTTAAGGTTTGGATTAGGGTTAGAGTTAGGGTTTGTCTTTGGTTTTGGGATAGGGTTATGGTTATGGTTAGTGTTAGGATTAGGGTTTGGATTAGGTTTAGGGTTAGGGTTAGGTGTTGGGTTAGGGTTTGGGTTAGGTTTAGAGTTAGGGTTAGTGTTAGGGTTTGGGTTTGGGTTTGGTTTAGGTTAAGGGTTAGGGTTAGGATTAGGGTTCGGGTTAGGATTAGGGTTTGGGTTTGGATTAGGGTTAGGGTTATTGTTTGGGTTAGGGTTAGCGTTTGGGTTTGGCTTAGTGTTAGGGTTACGTTTAGGGTTAGGGTTATGGTTTGGGTTAGGATCAGGTTAAGGGTTATGGTTAGGGTTTTGGTTAGGGTTACGGTTAGGGTTACGGTTAGGATTTAGGTTTGGGTTAGGGTTTGGTTTTGAGTTAGGGTTAGGGTTAGGGTTAAGGTTAGGGTTAGGGGTAGGGTTAGGATTAGGGTTTGGGTTAGGGTCAGGATTAGGGGCAGGGTTAGGGTTTGGGTTAGAGCTGGGGTTAGGGTTAGGGTTTGGGTTCGGGTTACGGTTAGGTTTAGGGTTTGTGTTAGGGTTAATGTTAGGTTTAGGGGTTAGGGTTAGGGTCAGGGTTTGGGTTAGTATTAGGGTTTGTGGTTAGGGTTTGGGTTCGGGTTACAGTCAGGGTTACGGTTAGGATTTAGATTTGGGTTGTGGTTTGGTTTTGAGTTAAGGTTAGGGTTAGGGTTAGGTATAGGGTTAGGCATCAGGGGTTAGGGTTAGCGTTAGGGTTAGGGTTTGGGTTAGGTTTAGGATTAGGGGCAGGGTTACGGTTTGGGTTAGAGTTAGGGTTATGGTTAGGGTTAGGATTTGGGTTAGGGCTAGGGTTAGGGTTAGGGATAGCGTTAGGGTTAGGGCAAGGGTTCGGGATAGGGTTAGGGTTAGGGTTTGGGTTTGGTTTGGGGTTAGGGTTAGGGTTACGGTTAGGGTTAGTGTTAGGATTAGGGTATTAGTTTAGGTTATGGTTAGGGTTTGGGTTAGGGTTAGGGTTAGGGTTAGGGTTAGGTTTGGGTTTGGGTTTTGTTTTGAGTTAGGGTTACGGTTAGGGTTAGGGTTAGGCTTAGGCATCTGGGGTTACGGTTAGGGTTAGGGTTAGGGTTTGGGTTAGGGTTAGGATTAGGCTCAGGGTTAGTGTTTGGGTTAGAGTTAGGGTTAGGGTAAGGGTTTTGGTTAGGGTTAGGGTTAGGTTCAGGGTTTGGGTTAGGGTTTGGATTAGGATTAGGCTTAGGGTTCGGTTTTGGGTTAGGGTTAGGGTTAAGGTCAGGGTTAGTGTTAGGGTTAGGTTTAGGATTAGGGTTTGGGTTAGGGCTAGGGTTAGTGTTAGGGATAGCGTTAGGGTTAGGGTAAGTGTTAGAGATAGGGTTAGGGTTAAGGTTTGAGTTTTGGTTTGGGTTAGGGTTAGGGTTAGGGTTACGGTTAGGGTTAGGTTTAGGATTAGGGTATGGGTTTAGGTTATGGTTAGGGTTTGGGTTATGGTTAGGGTTAGAGTTAGGATTAGGTTTGGGTTTGGGTTAGGGTTAGGATGAGGGTTAGGGTTAGGGTTAGGGTTTGACTTTGATTAGGGTTAGGTTTAGCGATAGGGTTAAGGTTAGGGTTTGGTTAAGTGTTAGGGTTAGGGTTAGGTTTGAGTTTGGATTAGGGGTAGGGTTAGGGTTAGGGTTAGGGTTAATGTGAGGGTTAGGGTTAGGGTTAGGGTTTGAGTTTGGTTTTGGGTTAGGTTTAGCCATAGGGTTACGGTTACGGTTCGGGTTCGGGTTTGGGTTATGTTTAGGGTTAGGGTGAGGGTGAGAGTTTGGGTAAGTGTTAGGGTTAGGGATAGAATTAGGTTCAGTTTTCGGGTTTGGGTAAGGGTTAGGGTTAGTGTTAGTGTTAGGGTTAGGGTTTGGATTAGGATTAGGTTTAGGGTTCGGGTTTGGATTCGGGTTAGGGTTAGGGTTAGGGTTTGGCTTAGGGCTAGGGTTAGGGTTAGGTATAGCGTTAAGGTTAGGGTTAGGGTTAGGGACAGGGTTACGGTTAGAGTTTGGGTTTGGGTTAGGTTTAGGGTTGCGGTTGGGGTTAGTGTTGGGATTAGGGTGTGGGTTTAGGTTATGGTTGTGGTATGGGTTAGGGTTAGGGTTAGGGTTAGGGTTAGGGTTATGGTTAGGTTTGGGGTTGGGGTAGAGTTAGGGGTAGGGTTAGGTTTGGGTTTGGTTTAGGGTTAGAGTGGGGGTTAGGGTTTGGGGTTGGTTTAGGATTAGGATTAGGGTTAGGGTTAGGTTTGGGTAAGTGTTAGGGTTAGGGATAGGGTTAGGTTTTGGGTTAGGGTTAGGGTTAAGGTTTGGGTAAGGGTTAGGGTTAGGGTTAGGGTTTGATTTATGGATAGGTTTCGGCATAGGGTTAGGGTTAGTGTTAGGATTAGTGTTTGGGTTTCGTTTAGGGTTAGGGTTAGGGTTAGGGTTTGGGTTAGGGTTACGGTTAGGGTTAGGGGTAGGGTCAGGGTTAGGGTTAGGATTTGGGTTAGGGTTAGGATTAGGGTTTGGTTTAGGGTTTGGGTTTTGGTTAGGGTTAGGGCTAGGGTTCGGGTTTGCTTTGGGTTAGGGTTAGGGTTAGGCTTAGGGTATCGATTAGGTTTAGGGTTAGGGTTAGGTGTAGGTATAGGGTCTGGGTTACGTTTAGGGTTAGGGTCAGTGTTAGGGTTTGTATTTGGGTTTGGTTTAGGTTTAGGGTTCTGGTTAGGATTAGGGTACGGCTTAGGATTAGGGTTTGGGTTTGGGTTAGGGTTAGAGTTAGGGTTAGGGTTTGCGTTAGGGTTAGGATTTGGGTTTGGGTTAGGTTTAGGGTTATGGTTAGGGTTAGGGTTTGGGTTAGGATTAGGGTTAGGGTTAGGGTTTGGGTTAGGGTTACGGTTAAGGTTACGGTTAGGATTTAATTTTGGGTTAGGGTTTGGTTTTGAGTTATGGTTAGGATTAGGGTTAATGTTAGGGTTAGGCATCAGGGGTTAGGGTTAGGGTTAGGGTTAGGGTTTGGGTTAGAGTTAGGATTAGGGGCAGGGTTAGTATTTGTGTTAGAGTTAGGGTTAGAGTTAGGGTTTGGGTTAGGGTTAGGGTAAGGTTTAGGGTTTTGGTTAGGGTAAATGATAGGTTTATTGGTTAAGGTTAGGGTTAGGGTTTGGGTTAGGATTAGGTTTAGGGTTCGGGTTTGTGTTAGGGTTAGGGTTAGGGTCAGGTTTTGGGTTAGGGTTAGGTTTAGGGTTACGGTTTGGGTTAGGGCTAGGGTTAGGTTTAGGGATAGCGTTAGTGTTAGGGTAAGGGTTACGGATAGGGTTAGGGTAGGGTTTGGGTTTTGGTTTGGGTTAGGATTAGGGTAACCGTTAGGGTTAGTGTTAGGATTAGGGTATGGGTTTAAGTTATGGTTACGGTTTCTGTTAGGGTTAGGTTTAGGGTTAGGGTTAGGTTTGCGTTTGGGTTAGGGTTAGGATGAGGGTTAGGGTTAGGGTTAGGGTTTGAATTTTGTTTTGGGTTAGGTTTAGAGATAGGGTTAAAGTTAGGGTTCGGGTTTGGGTTTGCGTTAGGGTTAAGGTTATGGTGAGGGTGAGGGTTTCGGTAAGTGTTAGGGTTAGTGTTAGGTTTGGGTTAGGGTTAGGGTTAAGATTTGGGTAAGGGTTAGGGTTAGGGTTAGGGTTTGATTTAGGGATAGGTTTAGGGATAGGGTTAGGGTTAGTGTTAAGGTTTGGATTAGGGTAAGAGTTAGTGTTTGTCTTTGGTTTTGGGATAGGGTTAGGGTTAGGGTTAGTGTTAGGATTAGGGTTTGGGTTTTGGTTAGGGTTAGGGTTAGGATTAGGGTTTGGATTAGGTTTAGGGTTAGGGTTAGGTGTTGGGTTAGGGTTTGGGTTAGGTTTAGGGTTAGGGTTAGTGTTAGGTTTTGGGTTTGGGTTTGGTTTAGGTTAAGGGTTAGGGTTCGGATTAGAGTTCGGGTTAGGATTAGGGTTTGGGTTAGGATTTGAGTTAGGGTTATTGTTTGGGTTAGGGTTAGCGTTTGGGTTTGGCTTAGGGTTAGGGTTACGGTTGGGGTTAGGCTTATGGTTTGGGTTAGGATCAGGTTAAGGGTTATGGTTAGGGTTTTGGTTATGGTTACGGTTAGGGTTACGGTTAGGATTTAGGTTTGGGTTAGGGTTTGGGTTTCGGTTTGGGTTAGGGTTAGGGTTACGGTTACGGTTTGTGTTAGGATTAGGGTATGGGTTAAGGTTATGGTTAGGGTTTGGGTTAGGGTTAGGGTTAGGGTTAGGTTTCGGTTTAGGTTAGGGTTAGGGTGAGGGTTAGGGTTAGGGTTAGGGTTTGGATTAGGGTTAGGGTTAGTGTTAGGTAGAGGGTTAGGTTTTGGGTTAGGTTTAGGGTTAGGGTTAGTGTTAGGTTTTGGGTTTGGGTTTGTTTTAGGTTTAGGTTTAGGGTTAGGATTAGGGTTCGGGTTAGGATTAGGGTTTGGGTTTGGATTAGGGGTAGGGTTAGGCTTAGGGTTAGGGTTAGGGTTAGGGTTTGAATTTGGGTTAGGGTTAGGGTTATGGTTAGGGTTAGGGTTAGGGTTTGGATTAGGATTAGGGTTTGGGTTAGGGTTAGGTTTAGGGTTAGGGCTAGGGTTAGGGTTAGGGATAGGGTTTGGATTAGGGGTAGGGTTATGCTTAGGGTTAGGGTTAGGGTGAAGGTTAGGGTTAGGGTTAGGGTTTGAGTTTGGTTTTGGGTTAGGCTTAGCGATAGGGTTAAGGTTAGGGTTCGGGTTCGGGTTTGGGTTAGGGTTAGGGTTAGGGTTAGGGTTAGGGTTAGGGAGAGGGTGAGGGTTTGGGTTAGGGTTAGCGTTAGGGTTAGGGTTAGGTTTAGGGCTAGAGCTAGGGTTAGGGTTAGGGTTCGGGTTTGGGTTAGGGTTAGGCTTACGGTTAGCGTTTGGTTAGGATTAGGTTTAGGGTTCCGGTTTGTGTTAAGGTTTGGCTTAGGGTTAGGGTTTGGGTTAGGGCTAGGGTTAGGGTTAGGGATAGCGTTAAGTTTAGGGTGAGGGTTAGGGTTTGGTTTTGGTTAGGATTAGGGTTAGGGTTAGGGTTAGGTTTAGGGCTAGGGTTAGCGTTAGGGTTATGATTAGAGTTTGGGTTTGGGTTAGCGTTAGGTTTAGGGTTAGGTTTAGGGTTTGGGTTAGGGTTACGGTTAGGTTTAGGGTTAGGGTTAGGGTTAGGGGTAGTGTTTGGGTTAGGGCTAGGGTTACGATTAGGTTTAAGGTTTGCGTTAATGTTAGGGTTAGGGTTAGAATGAGGATTAGGCTTAGGGATTAGGGTTAGGGATAGGGTTATTGTTAGCTTTAGGGTTAGGGTTAGGTTTAGGGTTAGGGTTAGATTTAGGGTTAGGTTTAGGATTAGGGTTAGGTTTTGGGTTTTAGTTAGGGTTAGGGTAAGGGTTAGTGCTTGTGTTAGGCTTAGGGTTAGGGTTAGCGTTAGGGTTAGGCGTTACGTTTAGGGCTGAATTAGGGTTAGGTTTATTGTTAGGGTTAGATTTAGGTTTAAGATTAAGTGTTAGGGATAGGGCTAGGGTTAGCGTAGGTTTTAGGGTTAGGGTTAGGTTTAGGGTTAGGGTTAGAGTTCGGGTTTGTGTTAGGGTTAGGGTTAGGGTTTGTGTTTGGGATTGTGTTAGGGTTAGGGATAGTGATAGGGTTAGGGTTAGGGTTTGCGTTAGGGTGAGGGTTAGGGTTAGGGTTAGTGTTAGGATTTGCTTTAGGGTTAGGGTTAGAGTTAGGGTTTGGGTAAGGATTAGGGTTAGCGTTAGTGTTAGGGTTAGGCTTAGGGTTAGGGTTAGGGATAGGGTTAGGTTTAGGGTTAGGGTTTGGGTAAGTGTTAGGGTTAGGGATAGAGTTAGGGTTAGGGTTAGGGTTTGGGTTAGGGTTTGGTTTAGGGTTTGGGTTTTGGTTAGGGTTAGGGCTAGGGTTCGGGTTTGCTTTGGGTTAGGGTTAGGGTTAGGCTTAGGGTATCGATTAGGTTTAGGGGTAGGGTTAGGTGTAGGTTTAGGGTTTGGGTTACGTTTAGGGTTAGGGTCAGTGTTAGGGTTTGGATTTGGGTTTGGTTTAGGTTTAGGGTTCTGGTTAGGATTAGGGTACGGCTTAGGATTAGGGTTTGGGTTTGGGTTAGGGTTAGAGTTAGGGTTAGGGTTTGGGTTAGGGTTAGGGTTTGGGTCTGGGTTAGGTTTAGGGTTATGGTTAGGGTTAGGTTTTGGGTTAGGATTAGGGTTAGGGTTAGGGTTTGGGTTAGGGTTACGGTTAAGGTTTACGGTTAGGATTTAATTTTGGGTTAGGGTTTGGTTTTGATTTATGGTTAGGGTTAGGGTTAGGGTTAGGGTTAGGGTTAGGCATCAGGGGTTAGGGTTAGGGTTAGGTTTAGTGTTAAGGTTTGGATTAGGGTTAGAGTTAGGGTTTGTCTTTGGTTTAGGGATAGGGTTAGGGTTAGGGTTAGTGTTAGGATTAGGGTTTGGGTTTGGGTTAGGGTTAGGTTTAGGATTAGGGTTTGGATTAAGTTTAGGGTTAGGTGTTGGGTTGGGGTTTGGGTTAGGTTTATGGTTAGGGTTAGTGTTAGGGTTTGGGTTTGGGTTTGGTTTAGGTTAAGGGTTAGGGTTAGGATTAGGGTTCGGGTTAGGATTAGGGTTTGGGTTTGGATTAGGGTTATGGTTATTGTTTGGGTTAGGGTTAGCGTTTGGGTTTGGCTTCGGGTTAGGGTTACGGTTAGGGTTAGGGTTATGGTTTGGGTTAGGATCAGGTTAAGGGTTATGGATAGGGTTTTGGTTAGGGTTACGGTTAGGGTTACGGTTAGGATTTAGGTTTGGGTTAGGGTTTGGTTTTGAGTTAGGGTTAGGGTTAGGGTTAGGGTTAGGGGTAGGGTTAGGGTTAGGGTTTGGGTTAGGGTCGGGATTAGGGGCAGGGTTAGGGTTTGGGTTAGAGCTGGGGTTAGGGTTAGGGTTTGGGTTCGGGTTACGGTTATGTTTAGGGTTTGTGTTAGGGTTAATGTTAGGTTTAGGGGTTAGGGTTAGGGTTGGGTTCGTGTTTGGTTTAGGGTTAGGCTTAGGGTTAGGGTTTGGGTTAGGATTAGGTTTAGGTTTCGGGTTTGCGTTAGGGTTAAGTTTAGGGTCAGGGTTTGGGTTAGGGCAGGGTTAGGGTTAGGGATAGCGTTAAGTTTAGGGTTAGGGTTAGGGTTTGGTTTGGGTTAGGATTAGGGTTAGGGTTAGGTTTAGGATTAGGGTGCGGGTTAGTATTAGGGTTTGAGTTTGGGTTAGGGTTAGAGTTAGGTTAGGGTTTGGGTTAGGGTTCGCGTTTGGGTTAGGGTTAGGTTTGGGTTTGGGTTAGCGTTAGAGTTAGGTTAGGGTTTGGGTTAGGGTTAGGGTTTGGGTTAGGGTTAGGGTTTGGGTTTGGGTTAGGTTTAGGGTTATGGTTGGGTTAGGGTCAGGGTTTGGGTTAGAATTAGGGTTTGTGGTTAGGCTTTGGGTTCGGGTTACTGTCAGGGTTACGGTTAGGATTTAGGTTTGGGTTGTGGTTTGGTTTTGAGTTACGGTTAGGGTTAGGGTTAGGTATAGGGTTAGGCATCAGGGGTTAGGGTTAGCGTTGGGGTTAGGGTTTGGGTTAGGTTTAGGATTAGGGGCAGGGTTACGGTTTGGGTTAGAGTTAGGGTTATGGTTAGGGTTAGGATTTGGTTTAGGGCTAGGGTTAGTGTTAGGGATAGCGTTAGGGTTAGGGTAAGGGTACGGGATAGGTTTAGGGTTAGGGTTTGGGTTTGGTTTGGTGTTAGGGTTAGGGTTACGGTTAGGGTTAGTGTTAGGATTAGGGTATTGGTTTAGGTTATGGTTAGGGTTTGGGTTAGGGTTAGGGTTAGGGTTAGGGTTAGGTTTGGGTTTGGGTTAGGGTTAGGGTGAGGGTTAGGGTTAGGGTTAGATTTTGTTTTTGGTTTTAAGTTAGGTTTAGCGATAGGGTTAGGGTTAGGGTTCGGGTTCGGGTTTGGGTTAGGGTTCGGGTTAGGGTTCGGGAGAGGGTTTGGGTTTGGAATAGAATTAGGGTTAGGGTTAGGGTTAGTGTTTGGTTTAGGGTTAGGATTAGGGTTAGGGTTTGGGGTCAGCGGTTAGTGCTAGGGTTAGGGTAATCGTTTGGGTTAGGGTTAGGGTTAGGGTTAGGGTTTGGTTTAGGGTTAGGGTTAAGGTTCGGGTAAGTGTTAGGGTTAGGGTTAGGGTTAGGGTTTGGTTTAGGGATAGGTTTAGGGATAGGGTTAGGGTTAGTGTTAAGGTTTGGATTAGGGTTAGAGTTAGGGTTTCACTTTGGTTTTGGGTTAGGTTTAGGTTTAGGGTTAGGGTTAGGATTAGGATTCTGGTTAGGATTAGGGTTTGTGTTAGGGTTACGTTTAGAGTTAGGGTTAGGGTTTGGGTGAGGGTGAGGGTTAGGGTTTGGGTTAGGATTAGGGTTAAGGTTAGGGTTTGGTTTAGGGTTACGGTTAGGGTTACGGTTAGGATTTAAGTTTGGGTTAGGGTTTGGTTTTGGGTTAGGGTTAGGGTTAGGGTTAGATTTCGGGTTAGGCATCAGGGTTTAGGCTTAGGTTTAGGGTTAGGGTTGGGGTTAGGGTTAGGATTAGGGGAAGGGTGAGGGTGTGGGTTAGAGTTAGGGTTAGGGTTATCGTTTGGGTTAGGGTTAGGGTTAGCTTTCGGTTTAGGGTTAGGGTTAGGGTTAGCGTTTGGATTAGGGTTAGGGTTAGGGTTAGGTGTAGGTTTAGGGTTTGGTTTAGGTTTAGGGTTAGGTTTAGGGTTAGGGTTTGGGTATGGGTTTGGGTTTGGTTTCGGTTTAGGGTTAGGGTTAGGATTAGGGTTCGGGTTAGGATTAGGGTTCTGGTTAGGATTAGGGTTTAGGTTTGGGTTAGGATTAGAGTTAGCATTAGGGTTTGGGTTAGGTTTAGCGTTTGGTTTTGGGTTAGGGTTAGGGTTATGGTTAGGGTTAGGGTTAGGGTTTGGGTTTGGATTAGGGTTAGAGATAGGGTTTGGGTTAGGGTTACGGTTAGGGTTACGGTTAGGATTTAAGTTTGGGTTAGGGTTTTGTTTTGAGTTAGGGTTATGGTTAGGGTTAGGATTAGGGTTAGGCATCAGGGGTTACGGTTAGGGTTAGGGTTAGGGTTTGGGTTAGGGTTAGGGTTAGGTTCAGGGTTTGGGTTAGGGTTTGGATTAGGATTAGGTTTAGGGTTCGGTTTTGGGTTAGGGTTAGGGTTAAGGTCAGGGTTAGTGTTAGGGTTAGGTTTAGGATTAGGGTTTGGGTTAGGGCTAGGGTTAGTGTTAGGGATAGCGTTAGGGTTAGGGTAAGTGTTAGAGATAGGGTTAGGGTTAAGGTTTGGGTTAGGGTTAGGGTTAGGGTTACGGTTAGGGTTAGGTTTAGGATTAGGGTATGGGTTTAGGTTATGGTTAGGGTTTGGGTTATGGTTAGGGTTAGGGTTAGGATTAGGTTTGGGTTTGGGTTAGGGTTAGGATGAGGGTTAGGGTTAGGGTTAGGGTTTGACTTTGATTAGGGTTAGGTTTAGCGATAGGGTTAAGGTTAGGGTTTGGTTAAGTGTTAGGGTTAGGGTTAGGTTTGAGTTTGGATTAGGGGTAGGGTTAGGGTTAGGGATAGGGTTAGGGTGAGGGTTAGGGTTAGGGTTAGGGTTTGAGTTTGGTTTTGGGTTAGGTTTAGCGATAGGGTTAAAGTTACGGTTCGGGTTCGGGTTTGGGTTATGTTTAGGGTTAGGGTGAGGGTGAGGGTTTGGGTAAGTGTTAGGGCTAGGGAGAGAATTAGATTCAGTTTTCGGGTTTGGGTAAGGGTTAGCGTTAGTGTTAGGTTTAGGGTTAGGGTTTGGATTAGGATTAGGTTTAGGGTTCGGGTTTGGATTAGGGTTAGGGTTAGGGTTAGGGTTTGGGTTAGGGCTAGGGTTAGGGTTAGGGTTAGGGTTAGGGTTAGGGTTAGGGTTAGGATTAGGGTTTGGGTTAGGGTTAGGGTTTGGGTTTGTGTTAGCGTTAGAATTAGGTTAGGGTTTGGGTTAGGGTTAGGGTTTGCGTTTGGGTTAGGTTTAGGGTTATGGTTAGGGTTAGGGTCAGGGTTTGGGTTAGAATTAGGGTTTGTGGTTAGGGTTTGGGTTCGGGTTACAGTCAGGGTTACGGTTAGGATTTAGGTTTGGGTTGTGGTTTGGTTTTGAGTTAAGGTTGTGGTTAGGGTTAGGTATAGGGTTAGGCATCAGGGGTTAGGGTTAGCGTTAGGGTTAGGGTTTGGGTTAGGTTTAGGATTAGGGGCAGGGTTACGGTTTGGGTTAGAGTTAGGGTTATGGTTAGGTTTAGGATTTGGTTTAGGGCTAGGGTTAGGGTTAGGGATAGCGTTAGGGTTAGGGTAAGGGTTTGGGTTTGGTTTGGGGTTAGGGTTAGGTTTACGGTTAGGGTTAGTGTTAGGATTAGGGTATTGGTTTAGGTTATGGTTAGGGTTTGGCTTAGGGTTAGGGTTAGGGTTAGGGTTAGGTTTGGGTTGGGTTAGGGTTAGGGTGAGGGTTAGGTTTAGGGTTAGATTTTGTTTTTGGTTTTAAGTTAGGTTTAGCGATAGGGTTAGGGTTAGGGTTCGGGTTCGGGTTTGGGTTAGGGTTCGGGTTAGGGTTCGGAAGAGGGTTTGGGTTTGGAATAGAGTTAGGGTTAGGGTTAGGGTTAGTGTTTGGTTTAGGGTTAGGATTAGGGTTAGGGTTTGGGGTCAGCGGTTAGTGCTAGGGTTAGGGTAATCGTTTGGGTTAGGGTTAGGGTTAGGGTTAGGGTTTGGTTTAGGGTTAGGGTTAAGGTTCGGGTAAGGGTTAGGGTTAGGGTTAGGGTTAGGGTTTGGTTTAGGGATAGGTTTAGGGATAGGGTTAGGGTTGGTGTTAAGGTTTGGATTAGGGTTAGAGTTAGGGTTTCGCTTTGGTTTTGGGTTAGGGTTAGGTTTAGGGTTAGCGTTAGGATTAGGATTCTGGTTAGGATTAGGGTTTGTGTTAGGGTTACGGTTAGAGTTAGGGTTAGGGTTTGGGTGAGGGTGAGGGTTAGGGTTTGGGTTAGGATTAGGGTTAAGGTTAGGGTTTGGTTTAGGGTTACGGTTAGGGTTACGGTTAGGATTTAAGTTTGGGTTAGGGTTTGGTTTTGGGTTAGGGTTAGGGTTAGGGTTAGATTTCGGGTTAGGCATCAGGGTTTAGGCTTAGGTTTAGGGTTAGGGTTTGGGTTAGGGTTAGGATTAGGGGAAGGGTGAGGGTGTGGGTTAGAGTTAGGGTTAGGGTTATCGTTTGGGTTAGGGTTAGGGTTAGGTTTCGGTTTAGGGTTAGGGTTAGGGTTAGCGTTTGGATTAGGGTTAGGGTTAGGGTTAGGTGTAGGTTTAGGGTTTGGTTTAGGTTTAGGGTTAGGGTTAGGGTTAGGGTTTGGGTATGGTTTTGGGTTTGGTTTCGGTTTAGGGTTAGGGTTAGGATTAGGGTTCGGGTTAGGATTAGGGTTCTGGTTATGATTAGGGTTTGGGTTTGGGTTAGGATTAGAGTTAGCGTTAGGGTTTGGGTTAGGTTTAGCGTTTGGTTTTGGGTTAGGGTGAGGGTTATGGTTAGGGTTAGGGTTAGGGTTTGGGTTTGGATTAGGGTTAGAGATAGGGTTTGGGTTAGGGTTACGCTTAGGGTTATGGTTAGGATTTAAGTTTGGGTTAGGGTTTTGTTTTGAGTTAGGGTTACGGTTAGGGTTAGGGTTAGGGTTAGGCATCAGGGCTTACGGTTTGGGTTAGGGTTAGGGTTTGGGTTAGGGTTAGGATTAGGCGCAGGGTTGGTGTTTGGGTTAGAGTTAGGGTTAGGGTAGGGGTTTTGGTTAGGGTTAGGGTTAGGTTCAGGGATTGGGTTAGGGTTTGGATTAGGATTAGGTTTAGGGTTCGGTTTTGGGTTAGGGTTAGGGTTAAGGTCAGGGTTAGTGTTAGGGTTAGGGTTAGGATTAGGGTTTGGGTTAGGGCTAGGGTTAGGGTTAGGGATAGCGTTAGGGTTAGGGTAAGTGTTAGAGATAGGGTTAGGGTTAAGGTTTGGGTTTTGGTTTGGGTTAGGGTTAGGGCTAGGGTTACGGTTAGGGTTAGGTTTAGGATTAGGGTATGGGTTTAGGTTATGGTTAGGGTTTGGGTTATGGTTAGGGTTAGGGTTAGGATTAGGTTTGGGTTTGGGTTAGGGTTAGGATGAGGGTTAGGGTTAGGGTTAGGGTTTGACTTTGATTAGGGTTAGGTTTAGCAATAGGGTTAAGGTTAGGGTTTGGTTAAGTGTTAGGGTTATGGTTAGGTTTGAGTTTGGGTTAGGGGTAGGGTTAGTGTTAGGGGTAGGGTTAGGGTGAGGGTTAGGGTGAGGGTTACGGTGTGAGTTTGGTTTTGGGTTAGGTTTAGCGATAGGGTTAAGGTTACGGTTCGGGTTCGGGTTTGGGTTATGTTTAGGGTTAGGGTGAGGGTGAGGGTTTGGGTAAGTGTTAGGGTTAGGGATAGAATTAGGTTCAGTTTTCGGGTTTGGGTAAGGGTTAGGGTTAGTGTTAGGGTTAGGGTTAGGGTTTGGATTAGGATTAGGTTTAGGGTTCGGGTTTGGATTAGGGTTAGGGTTAGGGTTAGGGTATGGGTTAGGGCTAGGGTTAGGGTTAGGTATAGCGTTAATGTTAGGGTTAGGGTTAGGGATAGGGTTACGGTTAGAGTTTGGGTTTGGGTTTGGGTTAGGTTTAGGGTTACTGTTATGGTTAGTGTTAGGATTAGGGTATGGGTTTAGGTTATGGTTATGGTTTGGGTTAGGGTTAGGGTTAGGGTTAGGGTTAGGGTTAGGTTTTGGTTTGGGTTAGGGTTAGGGTTAGGTTTAGGTTTGGTTTTGGGTTAGGGTTAGGGTGAGGGTTAGGGTTAGGGTTTGGGGTTGGTTTAGGGTTAGGGTTAGGGTTAGGGTTTGGTTTGGGTTAGTGTTAGGGTTAGGTTTAGGGTGAGCCGTAGGGTTAGGGTTTGGGGCTGGGTTCGGTTTTGGGTTAGGGTTATGGTTAGAGTAAGGGTTTGCGTTAGGGTTAGGGTTAGGGTTTGGGTTTGGATTTGGCTTAGGTTTAGGGTTAGGATTAGGATTACGGTTAGGGTTAGGTTTGGGTAAGTGTTAGGGTTAGGGATAGGGTTAGGTTTTGGGTTAGGGTTAGGGTTAAGTTTTGGGTAAGTGTTAGGGTTAGGGTTAGGGTTTGATTTATGGATAGGTTTAGGCATAGGGTTAGGGTTAGTGTTAGGATTAGTGTTTGGGTTTGGTTTAGGGTTAGGGTTAGGGTTAGGGTTTATGTTAGGGTTACGGTTAGGGTTAGGGTTAGGGTTAGGGTTAGGGTTAGGATTTGGGTTAGGGTTAGGATTAGGGTTTGGTTTAGGGTTTGGGTTTTGGTTAGGGTTAGGGCTAGGGTTCGGGTTTGCTTTGGGTTAGGGTTAGGGTTAGGCTTAGGGTATCGATTAGGTTTAGGGTTAGGGTTAGGTGTAGGGATAGGGTTTGGGTTACGTTTAGGGTTAGGGTCAATGTTAGGGTTTGGATTTGGGTTTGGTTTAGGTTTAGGGTTCTGGTTACGATTAGGGTACGGCTTAGGATTAGGGTTTGGGTTTGGGTTAGGGTTAGAGTTAGGGTTAGTGTTTGGGTTAGGGTTAGGGTTTGGGTTTGGGTTAGGTTTAGGGTTATGGTTAGGGTTAGGGTTTGGGTTAGGATTAGGGTTAGGGTTAGGGTTTGGGTTAGGGTTACGGTTAAGGTTACGGTTAGGATTTAATTTTGGGTTAGGGTTTGGTTTTGAGTTATGGTTAGGGTTAGGGTTAGGGTTAGGCATCAGGGGTTAGGGTTAGGGTTAGGGTTAGGGTTTGGGTTAGAGTTAGGATTAGGGGCAGGGTTAGTATTTGTGTTAGAGTTAGGGTTAGGGTTAGGGTTTGGGTTAGGGTTAGGGTAAGGTTTAGGGTTTTGGTTAGGGTTAATGATAGGTTTATTGGTTAAGGTTAGGGTTAGGGTTTGGGTTAGGATTAGGTTTAGGGTTCGGGTTTGTGTTAGGGTTAGGGTTAGGGTCAGGGTTTGGGTTAGGGTTAGGTTTAGGGTTAGGGTTTGGGTTAGGGCTAGGGTTAGGTTTAGGGATAGCGTTAGGGTTAGGGTAAGGGTTACGGATAGGGTTAGTGTAGGGTTTGGGTTTTGGTTTGGGTTAGGGTTAGGGTTACCGTTAGGGTTAGTGTTAGGATTAGGGTATGGGTTTAGGTTATGGTTACGGTTTCTGTTAGGGTTAGGTTTAGGGTTAGGGTTAGGTTTTCGTTTGGGTTAGGGTTAGGATGAGGGTTAGGGTTAGGGTTAGGGTTTGAATTTTGTTTTGGGTTAGGTTTAGAGATAGGGTTAAAGTTAGGGTTCGGGTTTGGGTTTGCGTTAGGGTTAAGGTTAGGGTGAGGGTGAGGGTTTCGGTAAGTGTTAGGGTTAGTGTTAGGTTTGGGTTAGGGTTAGGGTTAGGGTTAAGATTTGGGTAAGGGTTAGGGTTAGGGTTAGGGTTTGATTTAGGGATAGGTTTAGGGATAGGGTTAGGGTTAGTGTTAAGGTTTGGATTAGGGTTAGAGTTAGGGTTTGTCTTTGGTTTTGGGATAGGGTTATGGTTAGGGTTAGTGTTAGGATTAGGGTTTGGATTAGGTTTAGGGTTAGGGTTAGGTGTTGGGTTAGGGTTTGGGTTAGGTTTAGAGTTAGGGTTAGTGTTAGGGTTTGGGTTTGGGTTTGGTTTAGGTTAAGGGTTAGGGTTAGGATTAGGGTTCGGGTTAGGATTAGGGTTTGGGTTTGGATTAGGGTTAGGGTTATTGTTTGGGTTAGGGTTAGCGTTTGGGTTTGGCTTAGGGTTAGCGTTACGGTTAGGGTTAGAGTTATGGTTTGGGTTAGGATCAGGTTAAGGGTTATGGTTAGGGTTTTGGTTAGGGTTACGGTTAGGGTTACGGTTAGGATTTAGGTTTGGGTTAGGGTTTGGTTTTGAGTTAGGGTTAGGGTTAGGGTTAAGGTGAGGGTTAGGGGTGGGGTTAGGATTAGGGTTTGGTTTAGGGTCAGGATTAGGGGCAGGGTTAGGGTTTGGGTTAGAGCTGGGGTTAGGGTTAGGGTTTGGGTTCGGGTTACGGTTAGGTTTAGGGTTTGTGTTAGGGTTAATGCTAGGTTTAGGGGTTAGGGTTAGGGTCAGGGTTTGGGTTAGTATTAGGGTTTGTGGTTAGGGTTTGGGTTCGGGTTACAGTCAGGGTTACGGTTAGGATTTAGATTTGGGTTGTGGTTTGGTTTTGAGTTAAGGTTAGGGTTAGGGTTAGGTATAGGGTTAGGCATCAGGGGTTAGGGTTAGCGTTAGGGTTAGGGTTTGGGTTAGGTTTAGGATTAGGGGCAGGGTTACGGTTTGGGTTAGAGTTAGGGTTATGGTTAGGGTTAGGTTTGGGTTTGGGTTAGGGTTAGGGTGAGGGTTAGGGTTAGGGTTAGATTTTGTTTTTGGTTTTAGGTTAGGTTTAGCGATAGGGTTAGGGTTAGGGTTCGGGTTCGGGTTTGGGTTAGGGTTGGGGTTAGGGTTCGGGAGAGGGTTTGGGTTTGGAATAGAGTTAGGGTTAGGGTTAGGGTTAGTGTTTGGTTTAGGGTTAGGATTAGGGTTAGGGTTTGGGGTCAGCGGTTAGTGCTAGGGTTAGGGTAATCGTTTGGGTTAGGGTTAGGGTTAGGGTTAGGGTTTGGTTTAGGGTTAGGGTTAAGGTTCGGGTAAGGGTTAGGGTTAGGGTTAGGGTTAGGGTTTGGTTTAGGGATAGGTTTAGGGATAGGGTTAGGGTTAGTGTTAAGGTTTGGATTAGGGTTAGAGTTAGGGTTTCGCTTTGGTTTTGGGTTAGGGTTAGGTTTAGGGTTAGGGTTAGGATTAGGCTTCTGGTTAGGATTAGGCTGTGTGTTAGGGTTATGGTTAGAGTTAGGGTTAGGGTTTGGGTGAGGGTGAGGGTTAGGGTTTGGGTTAGGATTAGGGTTAAGGTTAGGGTTTGGTTTAGGGTTACGGTTAGGGTTACGGTTAGGATTTAAGTTTGGGTTAGGTTTTGGTTTTGGGTTAGGGTTAGGGTTAGGGTTAGATTTCGGGTTAGGCATCAGGGTTTAGGCTTAGGTTTAGGGTTAGGGTTTGGGTTAGGGTTAGGATTAGGGGAAGGGTGAGGGTGTGGGTTAGAGTTAGGGTTAGGGTTATCGTTTGGGTTAGGGTTAGGGTTAGGTTTCGGTTTAGGGTTAGGGTTAGGGTTAGCGTTTGGATTAGGGTTAGGGTTAGGGTTAGGTGTAGGTTTAGGGTTTGGTTTAGGTTTAGGGTTAGGGTTAGGGTTAGGGTTTGGGTATGGGTTTGGGTTTGGTTTCGGTTTAGGGTTAGGGTTAGGATTAGGGTTCGGGTTAGGATTAGGGTTCTGGTTAGGATTAGGGTTTGGGTTTGGGTTAGGATTAGAGTTAGCGTTAGGGTTTGGGTTAGGTTTAGCGTTTGGTTTTGGGTTAGGGTGAGGGTTATGGTTAGGGCTAGGGTTAGGGTTTGGGTTTGGATTAGGGTTAGAGATAGGGTTTGGGTTAGGGTTACGGTTAGGGTTACGGTTAGGATTTAAGTTTGGCTTAGGGTTTTGTTTTGAGTTAGGGTTACGGTTAGGGTTAGGGTTAGGGTTAGGCATCAGGGGTTGCAGTTAGGTTTAGGGTTAGGGTTTGGGTTAGGGTTAGGGTTAGGTTCAGGGTTTGGGTTAGGGTTTGGATTAGGATTAGGTTTAGGGTTCGGTTTTGGGTTAGGGTTAGGGTTAAGGTCAGGGTTAGTGTTAGCGTTAGGGTTAGGATTAGGGTTTGGGTTAGGGCTAGGGTTAGTGTTAGGGATAGCGTTAGGGTTAGGGTAAGTGTTAGAGATAGGGTTAGGGTTAAGGTTTGGGTTTTGGTTTGGGTTAGGGTTAGGGTTAGGGTTACGGTTAGGGTTAGGTTTAGGATTAGGGTATGGGTTTAGGTTATGGTTAGGGTTTGGGTTATGGTTAGGGTTAGGGTAAGGATTAGGTTTGGGTTTGGGTTAGGGTTAGGATGAGGGTTAGGGTTAGGGTTAGGGTTTGACTTTGATTAGGGTTAGGTTTAGCGATAGGGTTAAGGTTAGGGTTTGGTTAAGTGTTAGGGTTAGGGTTAGGTTTGAGTTTGGATTAGGGGTAGGGTTAGGGTTAGGGTTAGGGTTAGGGTTAGGGTTAGGTTGAGGGTTAGGGTTAGGGTTTGAGTTTGGTTTTGGGTTAGGTTTAGCGATAGGGTTAAAGTTACGGTTCGGGTTCGGGTTTGGGTTATGTTTAGGGTTAGGGAGAGGGTGAGGGTTTGGGTAAGTGTTAGGGCTAGGGATAGAATTAGGTTCAGTTTTCGGGTTTGGGTAAGGGTTAGGGTTAGTGTTAGGTTTAGGGTTAGGGTTTGGATTAGAATTAGGTTTAGGGTTCGGGTTTGGATTAGGGTTAGGGTTAGGGTTAGGGTTTGGGTTAGGGCTAGGGTTAGGGTTAGGGTTAGGGTTAGGGTTAGGGTTAGGGTTAGGGTTAGGGTTAGGGTTTGGTTTAGGGTTAGGGTTTGGGTTTGTGTTAGCGTTAGAATTAGGTTAGGGTTTGGGTTAGGGTTAGGGTTTGGGTTTGGGTTAGGTTTAGGGTTATGGTTAGGGTTAGGGTCAGTGTTTGGGTTAGAATGAGGGATTGTGGTTAGGGTTTGGGTTCGGGTTACAGTCAGGGTTTCGGTTAGGGTTTAGGTTTGGGTTGTGGTTTGGTTTTGAGTTAAGGTTAGGGTTAGGGTTAGGTATAGGGTTAGGCATCAGGGGTTAGGGTTAGCGTTAGGGTTAGGGTTTGGGTTAGGTTTAGTATTAGGGGCAGGGTTACGGTTTGGGTTAGAGTTAGGGTTATGGTTAGGGTTAGGATTTGGTTTAGGGCTAGGGTTAGGGTTAGGGATAGCGTTAGGGTTAGGCGTAAGGTTTCGGGATAGGGTTAGGGTTAGGGTTTGGGTTTGGTTTGGGGTTAGGGTTAGGGTTACAGTTAGGGTTAGTGTTAGGATTAGGGTATTGGTTTAGGTTATGGTTAGGGTTTGGGGTAGGGTTAGGGTTAGGGTTAGGGTTAGGGTTAGGGTTAGGTTTGGGTTTGGGTTAGGGTTAGGGTGAGGGTTAGGGTTAGGGTTAGATTTTGTTTTTGGTTTTAAGTTAGGTTTAGCGATAGGGTTAGGGTTAGGGTTCGGGTTCGGGTTTGGGTTAGGGTTCGGGTTAGGGTTCGGGAGAGGGTTTGGGTTTGGAATAGAGTTAGGATTAGGGTTAGGGTTAGTGTTTGGTTTAGGGTTAGGGTTTGGGGTCAGCGGTTAGTGCTAGGGTTAGGGTAATCGTTTGGGTTAGGGTTAGGGTTAGGGTTAGGGTTTGGTTTAGGGTTAGGGTTAAGGTTCGGGTAAGGGTTAGGGTTAGGGTTAGGGTTAGGGTTTGGTTTAGGGATAGGTTTAGGGATAGGGTTAGGGTTAGTGTTAAGGTTTGGATTAGGGTTAGAGTTAGGGTTTCGCTTTGGTTTTGGGTTAGGGTTAGGTTTAGGGTTAGGGTTAGGATTAGGATTCTGGTTAGGATTAGGGTTTGTGTTAGGGTTATGGTTAGAGTTAGGGTTAGGGTTTGGGTGAGGGTGAGGGTTAGGGTTTGGGTTAGGATTAGGGTTAGGGTTAGGGTTTGGTTTAGGGTTACGGTTAGGGTTACGGTTAGGATTTAAGTCTGGGTTAGGTGTTGCTTTTGGGTTAGGGTTAGCGTTAGGGTTAGATTTCGGGTTAGGCATCAGGGTTTAGGCTTAGGTTTAGGGTTAGGGTCTGGGTTAGGGTTAGGATTAGGGGAAGGGTGAGGGTGTGGGGTAGAGTTAGGGTTAGGGTTATCGTTTGGGTTAGGGTTAGGGTTAGGTTTCGGTTTAGGGTTAGGGTTAGGGTTAGCGTTTGGATTAGGGTTAGGGTTAGGGTTAGGTGTAGGTTTAGGGTTTGGTTTAGGTTTAGGGTTAGGGTTAGGGTTAGGGTTTGGGTATGGGTTTGGGTTTGGTTTCGGTTTAGGGTTAGGGTTAGGATTAGGGTTCGGGTTAGGATTAGGGTTCTGGTTAGGATTAGGGTTTGGGTTTGGGTTAGGATTAGAGTTAGCGTTATTGGTTTGGGTTAGGTTTAGCGTTTGGTTTTGGGTTAGGGTGAGGGTTATGGTTAGGGTTAGGGTTAGGGTTTGGGTTTGGATTAGGGTTAGAGATAGGGTTTGGGTTAGGGTTACGGTTAGGGTTACGGTTAGGATTTAAGTTTGGCTTAGGGTTTTGTTTTGAGTTAGGGTTACGGTTAGGGTTAGGGTTAGGGTTAGGCATCAGGGGTTGCAGTTAGGTTTAGGGTTAGGGTTTGGGTTAGGGTTAGGGTTAGGTTCAGGGTTTGGGTTAGGGTTTGGATTAGGATTAGGTTTAGGGTTCGGTTTTGGGTTAGGGTTAGGGTTAAGGTCAGGGTTAGTGTTAGGGTTAGGTTTAAGATTAGGGTTTGGGTTAGGGCTAGGGTTAGTGTTAGGGATAGCGTTAGGGTTAGGGTAAGTGTTAGAGATAGGGTTAGGGTTAAGGTTTGGGATTTGGTATGGGTTAGGGTTAGGGCTAGGGTTACGGTTAGGGTTAGGTTTAGGATTAGAGTATGGGTTTAGGTTATGGTTAGGGTTTGGGTTATGGTTAGGGTTAGGGTTAGGATTAGGTTTGGGTTTGGGTTAGGGTTAGGATGAGGGTTAGGGTTAGGGTTAGGGTTTGACTTTGATTAGGGTTAGGTTTAGCAATAGGGTTAAGGTTAGGGTTTGGTTAAGTGTTAGGGTTAGGGTTAGGTTTGAGTTTGGATTAGGGGTAGGGTTAGGGTTAGGGTTAGGGTTAGGGTGAGGGTTAGGGTTAGGGTTACGGTTTGAGTTGGTTTTGGGTTAGGTTTAGCGATAGGGTTAAGGTTACGGTTCGGGTTCGGGTTTGGGTTATGTTTAGGGTTAGGGTGAGGGTAAGGGTTTGGGTAAGTGTTAGGGTTAGGGATAGAATTAGGTTCAGTTTTCGGGTTTGGGTAAGGGTTAGGGTTAGTGTTAGGGTTAAGGTTAGGGTTTGGATTAGGATTAGGTTTAGGGTTCGGGTTTGGATTAGGGTTAGGGTTAGGGTTAGGGTATGGGTTAGGGCTTGGGTTAGGGTTAGGTATAGCGTTAATGTTAGGGTTACGGTTAGGGATAGGGTTACGGTTAGAGTTTGGGTGTGGGTTTGGGTTAGGTTTAGGGTAACGGTTATGGTTAGTGTTAGGATTAGGGTATGGGTTTAGGTTATGGTTATGGTTTGGGTTAGGGTTAGGGTTAGGGTTAGGGTTAGGTTTGGGTTTGGGTTAGGGTTAGGGTTAGGGTTAGGTTTGGGTTTGGGTTAGGGTTAGGGTGAGGGTTAGGGTTAGGGTTTGGGGTTGGTTTAGGGTTAGGGTTAGGGTTAGGGTTTGGTTTGGGTTAGTGTTAGGGTTAGGTTTAGGGTGAGCCGTAGGTTTAGGGTTTGGGGCTGGGTTCGGTTTTGGGTTAGGGTTATGGTTAGAGTAAGGGTTTGGGTTAGGGTGAGGGTTAGGGTTTGGGTTTGGATTTGGCTTAGGTTTAGGGTTAGGATTAGGATTAGGGTTAGGGTTAGGTTTGGGTAAGTGTTAGGGTTAGGGATAGGGTTAGGTTTTGGGTTAGGGTTAGGGTTAAGGTTTGGGTAAGTGTTAGGGTTAGGGTTAGGGTTTGATTTATGGATAGGTTTAGGCATAGGGTTAGGGTTAGTGTTAGGATTACTGTTTGGGTTTGGTTTAGGGTTAGGGTTAGGGTTAGGGTTTGGGTTAGGGTTACGGTTAGGGTTAGGGTTAGGGTTAGGGTTAGGGTTAGGATTTGGGTTAGGGTTAGGATTAGGGTTTGGTTTAGGGTTTGGGTTTTGGTTAGGGTTAGGGCTAGGGTTCGGGTTTGCTTTGGGTTAGGGTTAGGCTTAGGGTATCGATTAGGTTTAGGGTTAGGGTTAGGTGTAGGGATAGGGTTTGGGTTACGTTTAGGGTTAGGGTCAATGTTAGGGTTTGGATTTGGGTTTGGTTTAGGTTTAGGGTTCTGGTTAGGATTAGGGTACGGCTTAGGATTAGGGTTTGGGTTTGGGTTAGAGTTAGAGTTAGGGTTAGGGTTTGGGTTAGGGTTAGGGTTTGGGTTTGGGTTAGGTTTAGGGTTATGGTTAGGGTTAGGGTTTGGGTTAGGATTAGGGTTAGGGTTAGGGTTTGGGTTAGGGTTACGGTTAAGGTTACGGTTAGGATTTAATTTTGGGTTAGGGTTTGGTTTTGAGTTATGGTTAGGGTTAGGGTTAGGGTTAGGCATCAGGGGTTAGGGTTAGGGTTAGGGTTAGGGTTTGGGTTAGAGTTAGGATTAGGGGCAGGGTTAGTATTTGTGTTAGAGTTAGGGTTAGGGTTAGGGTTTGGGTTAGGGTTAGGGTAAGGTTTAGGGTTTTGGTTAGGGTTAATGATAGGTTTATTGGTTAAGGTTAGGGTTAGGGTTTTGGGTTAGGATTAGGTTTAGGGTTCGGGTTTGTGTTAGGGTTAGGGTTAGGGTCAGGGTTTGGGTTAGGGTTAGGTTTAGGATTAGGGTTTGGGTTAGGGCTAGGGTTAGGTTTAGGGATAGCGTTAGGGTTAGGGTAAGGCTTACGGATAGGGTTAGGGTAGGGTTTGGGTTTTGGTTTGGGTTAGGGTTAGGGTTACCGTTAGGGTTAGTGTTAGGATTAGGGTATGGGTTTAGGTTATGGTTACGGTTTCTGTTAGGGTTAGGTTTAGGGTTAGCGTTAGGTTTGCGTTTGGGTTAGGGTTAGGATGAGGGTTAGGGTTAGGGTTAGGGTTTGAATTTTGTTTTGGGTTAGGTTTAGAGATAGGGTTAAAGTTAGGGTTCGGGTTTGGGTTTGCGTTAGGGTTAAGGTTAGGGTGAGGGTGAGGGTTTCGGTGTTAGGGTTAGTGTTAAGTTTGGGTTAGGGTTAGGGTTAAGATTTGGGTAAGGGTTAGGGTTAGGGTTAGGGTTTGATTTAGGGATAGGTTTAGGGATAGGGTTAGGGTTAGTGTTAAGGTTTGGATTAGGGTTAGAGTTAGGGTTTGTCTTTGGTTTTGGGATAGGGTTAGGGTTAGGGTTAGTGTTAGGATTAGGGTTTGGATTAGGTTTAGGGTTAGGGTTAGGTGTTGGGTTAGGGTTTGGGTTAGGTTTAGGGTTAGGGTTAGTGTTAGGGTTTGGGTTTGGGTTTGGTTTAGGTTAAGGGTTAGGGTTAGGATTAGGGTTTGGGTTAGGATTAGGGTTTGGGTTTGGATTTGGGTTAGGGTTATTGTTTGGGTTAGGGTTAGCGTTTGGGTTTGGCTTAGGGTTAGGGTTACGGTTAGGGTTAGGGTTATGGTTTGGGTTAGGATCAGGTTAAGGGTTATGGTTAGGGTTTTGGTTAGGGTTATGGTTAGGGTTACGGTTAGGATTTAGGTTTGGGTTAGGGTTTGGTTTTGAGTTAGGGTTAGGGTTAGGGTTAGGGTTAGGGTTAGGGTTAGGGGTAGGGTTAGGGTTAGGGTTTGGGTTAGGGTCAGGATTAGGGCCAGGGTTAGGGTTTGGGTTAGAGCTGGGGTTAGGGTTAGGGTTTGGGTTCGGGTTACGGTTAGGTTTAGGGTTTGTGTTAGGGTTAATGTTAGGTTTAGGGGTTAGGGTTAGGGTCAGGGTTTGGGTTAGTATTAGGGTTTGTGTTTAGGGTTTGGGTTCGGGTTACAGTCAGGGTTACGGTTAGGATTTAGGTTTGGGTTGTGGTTTGGTTTTGAGTTAAGGTTAGGGTTAGTGTTAGGTATAGGGTTAGGCATCAGGGGTTAGGGTTAGCGTTAGGGTTAGGGTTTGGGTTAGGTTTAGGATTAGGGGCAGGGTTACGGTTTGGGTTAGAGTTAGGGTTATGGTTAGGGTTAGGATTTGGGTTAGGGCTAGGGTTAGGGTTAGGGATAGCGTTAGGGTTAGGGTAAGGGTTCGGGATAGGGTTAGGGTTAGGGTTTGGGTTTGGTTTGGGGTTAGGGTTAGGGTTACGGTTAGGGTTAGTGTTAGGATTAGGGTATTGGTTTAGGTTATGGTTAGGGTTTGGGTTAGGGTTAGGGTTAGGGTTAGGGTAAGGATTAGGTTTGGGTTTGGGTTAGGGTAAGGGTGAGGGTTAGGGTTAGGGTTAGATTTTGTTTTTGGTTTTAAGTTAGGTTTAGCGATAGGGTTAGGGCTAGGGTTCGGGTTCGCGCTTGGGTTAGGGTTCGGGCTAGGGTTCGGGAGAGGGTTTGGGTTTGGAATAGAGTTAGGGTTAGGGTTAGGGTTAGTGTTTGGTTTAGGGTTAGGATTGGGGTTAGGGTTTGGGGTCAGCGGTTAGTGCTAGGGATAGGGTTATCGTTTGGGTTAGGGTTAGGGTTAGGGTTAGGGTTTGTTTTAGGGTTAGGGTTAGAGTTCGTGTAAGGGTTAGGGTTAGGGTTAGGGTTAGGGTTTGGTTTAGGGATAGGTTTAGGAATAGGGTTAGGGTTAGTGATAAGGTTTGGATTAGGGTTAGAGTTAGGGTTTCGCTTTGGTTTTGGGTTAGGGTTAGGTTTAGGGTTAGGGTTAGCATTAGGATTCTGGTTAGGATTAGGGTTTGTGTTAGGGTTACGGTTAGAGTTAGTTTTAGGGTTTGGGTGAGGGTGAGGGTTAGCGTTTGGGTTAGGATTAGGGTTAAGGTTAGGGTTTGGTTTACGGTTACGGTTAGGGTTACGGTTAGGATTTAAGTTTGGGTTAGGGTTTGGTTTTGGGTTAGGGTTAGGGTTAGGGTTAGATTTCGGGTTAGGCATCAGGGTTTAGGCTTAGGTTTAGGGTTAGGGTTTGGCTTAGGGTTAGGATTAGGGGAAGGGTGAGGGTGTGGGTTAGAGTTAGGGTTAGGGTTATCGTTTGGGTTAGGGTTAGGGTTAGGTTTCGGTTTAGGGTTAGGGTTAGGGTTAGCGTTTGGATTTGGGTTAGGGTTAGGGTTAGGTGTAGGTTTAGGGTTTGGTTTAGGTTTAGGGTTAGGGTTAGGGTTAGGGTTTGGGTATGGGTTTGGGTTTGGTTTCGGTTTAGGGTTAGGGTTAGGATTAGGGTTCGGGTTAGGATTAGGGTTCTGGTTAGGATTAGGGTTTGGGTTTGGGTAAGGATTAGAGTAAGCGTTAGGGTTTGGGTTAGGTTTAGCGTTTGGTTTTGGGTTAGGGTGAGGGTTATGGTTAGGGTTAGGGTTAGGGTTTGGGTTTGGATTAGGGTTAGAGATAGGGTTTGGGTTAGGGTTTCGGTTAGGGTTACGGTTAGGATTTAAGTTTGGGTTAGGGTTTTGTTTTGAGTTAGGGTTACGGTTAGGGTTAGGGTTAGGGTTAGGCATCAGGGGTTACGGTTAGGGTTAGGGTTAGGGTTTGGGTTAGGGTTAGGGTTAGGTTCAGGGTTTGGGTTAGGGTTTGGATTAGGATGAGGTTTAGGGTTCGGTTTTGGGTTAGGGTTAGGGTTAAGGTCAGGGTTAGTGTTAGGGTTAGGTTTAGGATTAGGGTTTGGGTTAGGGCTAGGGTTAGTGTTAGGGATAGGGTTAGGGTTAGGGTAAGTGTTCGAGATAGGGTTAGGGTTAAGGTTTGGGTTTTGGTTTTGGTTAGGGTTAGGGTTAGGGTTACGGTTAGGGTTAGGTTTAGGATTAGGGTATGGGTTTAGGTTATGGTTAGGGTTTGGGTTATGGTTAGGGTTAGGGTTAGGATTAGGTTTGGGTTTGGGTTAGGGTTAGGATGAGGGTTAGGGTTAGGTTTAGGGTTTGACTTTGATTAGGGTTAGGTTTAGCGATAGGGTTAAGGTTAGGGTTTGGTTAAGTGTTAGGGTTAGGGTTAGGTTTGAGTTTGGATTAGGGGTAGGGTTAGGGTTAGAGTTAGGTTAGGGTGAGGGTTAGGGTTAGGGTTACGGTTTGAGTTTGGTTTTGGGTTAGGTTTAGCGATAGGGTTAAGGTTACTGTTCGGGTTCGGTTTGGGTTATGTTTAGGGTTAGGGTGAGGGTGAGGGTTTGGGTAAGTGTTAGGGTTAGGGATAGAATTAGGTTCAGTTTTCGGATTTGGGTAAGGGTTAGGGTTAGTGTTAGGGTTAGGGTTAGGGTTTGGATTAGGATTAGGTTTAGGGTTCGGGTTTGGATTAGGGTTAGGGTTAGGGTTAGGGTTTGGGTTAGGGTTAGGGTTAGGGTTAGGTATAGCGCTAAGGCTAGGGTTAGGGTTAGGGATAGGGTTACGGTTAGAGTTTGGGTTTGGGTTTGGGTTAGGTTTAGGGTTACGGTTAGGGTTAGTGTTAGGATTAGGGTATGGGTTTAGGTTATGGTTATGGTTTGGGTTAGGGTTAGGGTTAGTGTTAGGGTTAGGTTCGGGTTTGGGTTAGGGTTAGGGTTAGGGTTAGGTTTGGGTTTGGTTTAGGGTTAGGGTGAGGGTTAGGGTTAGGGTTTGGGGTTGGTTTAGGGTTAGGGTTAGGGTTAGGGTTTGGTTTGGGTTAGTGTTAGGGTTAGGGTATGGGTTTAGGTTATGGTTATGGTTTGGGTTAGGGTTAGGGTTAGGTTTGGGTTTGGGTTAGGGTTAGGGTTAGGGTTAGGTTTGGGTTTGGGTTAGGGTTAGGGTGAGGGTTTGGGTTAGGCTTTGGGGTTGGTGTAGGGTTAGGGTTAGGGTTAGGGTTTGGTTTGGGTTAGTGTTAGGGTTAGGTTTAGTGTGAGCCGTAGGGTTGGGGTTTGGGGCTGGGTTCGGTTTTGGGTTAGGGTTATGGTTAGAGTAAGGGTTTGCGTTAGGGTTAGGGTTAGGGTTTGGGTTTGGATTTGGCTTAGGTTTAGGGTTAGGATTAGGATTAGGGTTAGGGTTAGGTTTGGGTAAGTGTTAGGGTTAGGGATAGGGTTAGGGTTTGGGTTAGGGTTAGGGTTAAGGTTTGGGTAAGTGTTAGGGTTAGGGTTAGGGTTTGATTTATGGATAGGTTTAGGCATAGGGTTAGGGTTAGTGTTAGGATTAGTGTTTGGGTTTGGTTTAGGGTTAGGGTTAGGGTTAGGGTTTGGGTTAGGGTTACGGTTAGGGTTAGGGTTAGGTTTAGGGTTAGGATTTGGGTTAGGGTTAGGATTAGGGTTTGGTTTAGGGTTTGGGTTTTGGTTAGGGTTAGGGCTAGGGTTCGGGTTTGCTTTGGGTTAGGGTTAGTGTTAGGCTTAGGGTATCGATTAGGTTTAGGGTTAGGGTTATGTGTAGGGATAGGGTTTGGGTTACGTTTAGGGTTAGGGTCAGTGTTAGGGTTTGGATTTGGGTTTGGTTTAGGTTTAGGGTTCTGGTTAGGATTAGGGTACGGCTTAGGATTAGGGTTTGGGTTTGGGTTAGGGTTAGAGTTAGGGTTAGGGTTTGGGTTAGGGTTAGGGTTTGGGTTTGGGTTAGGTTTAGGGTTATGGTTAGGGTTAGGGTTTGGGTTAGGATTAGGGTTAGGGTTAGGGTTTGGGTTAGGGTTACGGTTAAGGTTACGGTTAGGATTTAATTTTGGGTTAGGGTTTGGTTTTGAATTATGGTTAGGGTTAGGGTTAGGGTTAGGGTTAGGCATCAGGGGTTAGGGTTAGGGTTAGGGTTTGGGTTAGAGTTAGGATTAGGGGCAGGGTTAGTATTTGTGTTAGAGTTAGGGTTAGGGTTAGGGTTTGGGTTAGGGTTAGGGTAAGGTTTAGGGTTTTGGTTAGGGTTAATGATAGGTTTATTGGTTAAGATTAGGGTTAGGGTTTGGGTTAGGATTAGGTTTAGGGTTCGGGTTTGTGTTAGGGTTAGGGTTAGGGTCAGGGTTTGGTTTAGGGTTAGGTTTAGGGTTAGGGTTTGGGTTAGGGCTAGGGTTAGGTTTAGGGATAGCGTTAGGGTTAGGGTAAGGGTTACGGATAGGGTTAGGGTAGGGTTTGGGTTTTGGTTTGGGTTAGGGTTAGGGTTACCGTTAGGGTTAGTGTTAGGATTAGGGTATGGGTTTAGGTTATGGTTACGGTTTCTGTTAGGGTTAGGTTTAGGGTTAGGGTTAGGTTTGCGTTTGGGTTAGGGTTAGGATGAGGGTTAGGGTTAGGGTTAGGGTTTGAATTTTGTTTTGGGTTAGGTTTAGAGATAGGGTTAAAGTTAGGGTTCGGGTTTGGGTTTGCGTTAGGGTTAAGGTTAGGGTGAGGGTGAGGGTTTCGGTAAGTGTTAGGGTTAGTGTTAGGTTTGGGTTAGGGTTAGGGTTAAGATTGGGGTAAGGGTTAGGGTTAGGGTTAGGGTTTGATTTAGGGATAGGTTTAGGGATAGGGTTAGGGTTAGTGTTAAGGTTTGGATTAGGGTTAGAGTTAGGGTTTGTCTTTGGTTTTGGGATACGGTTAGGGTTAGGGTTCGTGTTAGGATTAGGGTTTGGGTTTGGGTTAGGGTTAGGGTTAGGATTAGGGTTTGGATTAGGTTTAGGGTTAGGGTTAGGTGTTGGGTTAGGGTTTGGGTTAGGTTTAGGGTTAGGGTTAGTGTTAGGGTTTGGGTTTGGGTTTGGTTTAGGTTAAGGGTTAGGGTTAGGATTAGGGTTTGGGTTTGGATTAGGGTTAGGGTTATTGTTTGGGTTAGGGTTAGCGTTTGGGTTTGGCTTAGGGTTAGGGTTACGGTTAGGGTTAGGGTTATGGTTTGGGTTAGGATCAGGTTAAGGGTTATGGTTAGGGTTTTGGTTAGGGTTACGGTTAGGGTTACGGTTAGGATTTAGGTTTGGGTTAGGGTTTGGTTTTGAGTTAGGGTTAGGGTTAGGGTTAGGGTTAGGGGTAGCGTTAGGGTTAGGGTTTGGGTTAGGGTCAGGATTAGGGGCAGGGTTAGGGTTTGGGTTAGAGCTGGGGTTAGGGTTAGGGTTTGGGTTCGGGTTACGGTTACGTTTAGGGTTTGTGTTAGGGTTAATGTTAGGTTTAGGGGTTAGGGTTAGGGTTAGGGTTTGGGTTAGGATTAGGTTTAGGTTTCGGGTTTGCGTTAGAATTAGGTTTAGGGTCAGGTTTTGGGTTAGGGCAGGGTTAGGGTTAAGGATAGCGTTAAGTATAGGGTTAGGGTTTGGTTTTGGTTAGGATTAGGGTTAGGGTTAGGGTTAGAGTTTGGGTTTGGGTTTGGTTTAGGTTTAGGGTTAGGTTTAGGATTAGGGTGCGGGTTAGAATTAGGGTTTGAGTTTGGGTTAGGGTTAGAGTTAGGTTAGGGTTTGGGTTAGGGTTAGGGTTTGGGTTAGGTTTAGGGTTTGGGTTTGGGTTAGCGTTAGAGTTAGGTTAGGGTTTGGGTTAGGGTTAGGGTTTGGGTTAGGGTTAGGGTTTGGGTTTGGGTTAGGTTTAGGGTTATGGTTAGGTTTAGGGTCAGGGTTTGGGTTAGAATTAGGGTTTGTGGTTAGGGTTTGGGTTCGGGTTACAGTCAGGGTTACGGTTAGGATTTAGGTTTGGGTTGTGGTTTGGTTTTGAGTTAAGGTTAGGGTTAGTGTTAGGTATAGGGTTAGGCATCAGGGGTTAGGGTTAGCGTTAGGGTTAGTGTTTGGGTTAGGTTTAGGATTAGGGGCAGGGTTACGGTTTGGGTTAGAGTTAGGGTTACGGTTAGGGTTAGGATTTGGGTTAGGGCTACGGTTAGGGTTAGGGATAGCGTTAGGGTTAGGGTAAGTTTTCGGGATAGGGTTAGGATTAGGGTTTGGGTTTGGTTTGGGGTTAGGGTTAGGGTTACGGTTAGGGTTAGTGTTAGGATTAGGGTATTGGTTTAGTTTATGGTTAGGGTTTGGGTTAGGGTTAGGGGTAGGGTTAGGGTTAGGTTTGGGTTTGGGTTAGGGTTAGGGTGAGGGTTAGGATTAGGGTTAGATTTTGTTTTTGGTTTTAGGTTAGGGTTAGCGATACGGTTAGGGTTAGGGTTCGGGTTCGCGTTTGGGTTAGGGTTCGGGTTAGGGTTCGGGAGAGGGTTTGGGTTTGGAATAGAGTTAGGGTTAGGGTTAGGGTTAGTGTTTGGTTTAGGGTTAGGATTAGGGTTAGGGTTTGGGGTCAGCGGTTAGTGCTAGGGTTAGGGTTAGCGTTTGGGTTAGGGTTAGGGTTAGGGTTATTGTTTGGTTTAGGGTTAGGGTTAAGGTTCGGGTAAGGGTTAGGGTTAGGGTTTGGTTTAGGGATAGGTTTAGGGATAGGGTTAGGGTTAGTGTTAAGGTTTGGATTAGGGTTAGAGTTAGGGTTTCGCTTTGGTTTTGGGTTAGGGTTAGGTTTAGGGTTAGGGTTAGGATTAGGATTCTGGTTAGGATTAGGGTTTGTGTTAGGGTTACGGTTAGAGTTAGGGTTAGGGTTTGGGTGAGGGTTAGGGTTAGGGTTTGTGTTAGGATTAGGGTTAAGGTTAGGGTTTCGTTTAGGGTTACGGTTAGGGTTACGGTTAGGATTTAAGTTTGGGTTAGGGTTTGGTTTTGGGTTAGGGTTAGGGTTATGGTTAGATTTCGGGTTAGGCATCAGGGTTTAGGGTTAGGTTTAGGATTAGGGTTTGGGTTAGGGTTAGGATTTGGGGAAGGGTGAGGGTGTGGGTTAGAGTTAGGGTTAGGGTTATCGTTTGGGTTAGGGTTAGGGTTAGGTTTCGGTTTAGGGTTAGGGTTAGGGTTAGCGTTTGGATTAGGGTTAGGGTTAGGGTTAGGTGTAGGTTTAGGGTTTGGTTTAGGTTTAGGGTTAGGGTTAGGGTTAGGGTTTGGGTATGGGTTTGGGTTTGGTTTCGGTTTAGGGTTAGGGTTAGGATTAGGGTTCGGGTTAGGATTAGGGTTCTGGTTAGGATTAGGGTTTGGGTTTGGGTTAGAATTAGAGTTAGCGTTGGGGTTTGGGTTAGGTTTAGCGTTTGGTTTTGGGTTAGGGTGAGGGTTATGGTTAGGGTTAGGGTTAGGGTTTGGGTTTGGATTAGGGTTAGAGATAGCGTGTGGGTTAGGGCTACGGTTAGGATTTAAGTTTGGGTTAGGGTTTTGTTTTGAGTTAGGGTTACGGTTAGGGTTAGGGTTAGGGTTAGGCATCAGGGGGTACGGTTAGGGTTAGGGTTAGGGTTTGGGTTAGGGTTAGGGTTAGGTTCAGGGTTTGGGTTAGGGTTTGGATTAGGATGCGGTTTAGGGTTCGGTTTTGGGTTAGGGTTAGGGTTAAGGTCAGGGTTAGTGTTTGGGTTAGGTTTAGGATTAGGGTTTGGGTTAGGGCTAGGGTTAGTGTTAGGGATAGCGTTAGGGTTAGGGTAAGTGTTCGAGATAGGGTTAGGGTTAAGGTTTGGGTTTTGGTTTGGGTTAGGGTTAGGGTTAGGGTTACGGTTAGGGTTAGGTTTAGGATTAGGGTATGGGTTTAGGTTATGGTTAGGGTTTGGGTTATGGTTAGGGTTAGGGTTAGGATTAGGTTTGGGTTTGGGTTAGGGTTAGGATGAGGGTTAGGGTTAGGGTTAGGGTTTGACTTTGATTACGGTTAGGTTTAGCGATAGGGTTAAGGTTAGGGTTTGGTTAAGTGTTAGGGTTAGGGTTAGGTTTGAGTTTGGATTAGGGGTAGGGTTAGGGTTAGAGTTAGGTTAGGGTGAGGGTTTGGGTTAGGGTTAGGGTTTGAGTTTGGTTTTGGGTTAGGTTTAGCGATAGGGTTAAAGTTACGGTTCGGGTTCGGGTTTGGGTTATGTTTAGGGTTAGGGTGAGGGTGAGGGTTTGGGTAAGTGTTAGGGCTAGGGATAGAATTAGGTTCAGTTTTCGGGTTTGGGTAAGGGTTAGGGTTAGGGTTTGGTTTAGGGATAGGTTTAGGGATAGGGTTAGGGTTAGTGTTAAGGTTTGGATTAGGGTTAGAGTTAGGGTTTCGCTTTGGTTTTGGGTTAGGGTTAGGTTTAGGGTTAGGGTTAGGATTAGGATTCTGGTTAGGATTAGGGTTTGTGTTAGGGTTACGGTTAGAGTTAGGGTTAGGGTTTGGGTGAGGGTTAGGGTTAGGGTTTGTGTTAGGATTAGGGTTAAGGTTAGGGGTTCGTTTAGGGTTACGGTTAGGGTTACGGTTAGGATTTAAGTTTGGGTTGGGGTTTGGTTTTGGGTTAGGGTTAGGGTTATGGTTAGATTTCGGGTTAGGCATCAGGGTTTAGGGTTAGGTTTAGGATTAGGGTTTGGGTTAGGGTTAGGATTAGGGGAAGGGTGAGGGTGTGGGTTAGAGTTAGGGTTAGGGTTATCGTTTGGGTTAGGGTTAGGGTTAGGTTTCGGTTTAGGGTTAGCGTTTGGATTAGGGTTAGGGTTAGGGTTAGGTGTAGGTTTAGGGTTTGGTTTAGGTTTAGGGTTAGGGTTAGGGTTAGGGTTTGGGTATGGGTTTGGGTTTGGTTTCGGTTTAGGGTTAGGGTTAGGATTAGGGTTCGGGTTAGGATTAGGGTTCTGGTTAGGATTAGGGTTTGGGTTTGGGTTAGAATTAGAGTTAGCGTTAGGGTTTGGGTTAGGTTTAGCGTTTGGTTTTGCGTTAGGGAGAGGGTTATGGTTAGGGTTAGGGTTAGGGTTTGGGTTTGGATTAGCGTTAGACTTAGGGTTTGGGTTAGGGTTACGGTTAGGGTTACGGTTAGGATTTAAGTTTGGGTTAGGGTTTGGTTTTGAGTTAGGGTTAGGATTAGGGTTAGGGTTAGGGTTAGGCATCAGGGGTTACGGTTAGGGTTAGGGTTAGGGTTTGGGTTAGGGTTAGGATTAGGGGCAGGGTTAGTGTTTGGGTTAGAGTTAGGGTTAGGGTTAGGGTTTTGGTTAGGGTTAGGGTTAGGTTCAGGGTTTGGGTTAGGGTTTGGATTAGGATTAGGTTTAGGGTTCGGTTTTGGGTTAGGGTTAGGGTTAAGGTCAGGGTTAGTGTTAGGGTTAGATTTAGGATTAGGGTTTGGTTTAGGGCTAGGGTTAGAGTTAGGGATAGCGTTAGGGTTAGGGTAAGTGTTAGAGATAGGGTTAGGGTTAAGGTTTGGGTTTTGGTTTGGGTTAGGTTTAGGGCTAGGGTTACGGTTAGGGTTAGGTTTAGGATTAGGGTATGGGTTTAGGTTATGGTAAGGGTTTGGGTTATGGTTAGGGTTAGGGTTAGGATTAGGTTTGGGTTTGGGTTAGGTTTAGGATGAGGGTTAGGGTTAGGGTTAGGGTTTGACTTTGATTAGGGTTAGGTTTAGCAGTAGGGTTAAGGTTAGGGTTTGGTTAAGTGTTAGGGTTAGGGTTAGGTTTGAGTTTGGATTAGGGGTAGGGTTAGGGTTAGGGTTAGGGTTAGGGTGAGGGTTAGGGTTAGGGTTACGGTTTGAGTTTGGTTTTGGGTTAGGTTTAGCGATAGGGTTAAGGTTACGGTTCGGGTTCGGGTTTGGGTTATGTTTAGGGTTAGGGTGAGGGTGAGGGTTTGGGTAAGTGTTAGGGTTAGGGATAGAATTAGGTTCAGTTTTCGGGTTTGGGTAAGGGTTAGGGTTAGGGTTAGGGTTTGGATTAGGATTAGGTTTAGGGTTCGGGTTTGGATTAGGGTTAGGGTTAGGGTTAGGGTATGGGTTAGGGCTAGGGTTAGGGTTAGGTATAGCGTTAATGTTAGGGTTAGGGTTAGGGATAGGGTTACCATTAGAGTTTGGGTTTGGGTTTGGGTTAGGTTTAGGGTTACGGTTATGGTTAGTGTTAGGATTAGTGTATGGGTTTAGGTTATGGTTATGGTTTGGGTTAGGGTTAGGGTTAGGGTTAGGGTTAGGTTTAGGTTTGGGTTAGGGTTAGGGTTAGGGTTAGGTTTGGGTTTGGGTTAGGGTTAGGGTGAGGGTTAGGGTTAGGGTTTGGGGTTGGTTTAGGGTTAGGGTTAGGGTTAGGGTTTGGTTTGGGTTAGTGTTAGGGTTAGGTTTAGGGTGAGCCGTAGGGTTAGGGTTTGGGGCTGGGTTCGGTTTTGGGTTAGGGTTATGGTTAGAGTAAGGGTTTGCGTTAGGGTTAGGGTTAGGGTTTGGGTTTGGATTTGGCTTAGGTTTAGGGTTAGGATTAGGATTAGGGTTAGGGTTAGGTTTGGGTAGTTGTTAGGGTTAGGGATAGGGTTAGGTTTTGGGTTAGGGTTAAGGGTAAGGTTTGGGTAAGTGTTAGGGTTAGGGTTAGGGTTTGATTTATGGATAGGTTTAGGCATAGGGTTAGGGTTAGTGTTAGGATTAGTGTTTGGGTTTGGTTTAGGGTTAGGGTTAGGGTTAGGGTTTATGTTAGGGTTACGGTTAGGGTTAGGGTTAGGGTTAGGGTTAGGATTTGGGTTAGGGTTAGGATTAGGGTTTGGTTTAGGGTTTGGGTTTTGGTTAGGGTTAGGGCTAGGGTTCGGGTTTGCTTTGGGTTAGGGTTAGGGTTAGGCTTAGGGTATCGATTAGGTTTAGGGTTAGGGTTAGGTGTAGGGATAGGGTTTGGGTTACGTTTAGGGTTAGGGTCAATGTTAGGGTTTGCATTTGGGTTTGGTTTAGGTTTAGGGTTCTGGTTAGGATTAGGGTACGGCTTAGGATTAGGGTTTGGGTTTAAGTTAGGGTTAGAGTTAGGGTTAGGGTTTGGGTTAGGGTTAGGGTTTGGGTTTGGGTTAGGGTTAGGGTTATGGTTAGGGTTAGGGTTTGGTGTAGGATTAGGGTTAGGGTTAGGGTTTGGGTTAGGGTTACGTTTAAGGTTACGGTTAGGATTTAATTTTGGGTTAGGGTTTGGTTTTGAGTTATGGTTAGGGTTAGGTTTAGGGTTAGGGTTAGGCATCAGGGGTTAGGGTTAGGGTTAGGGTTAGGGTTTGGGTTAGAGTTAGGATTAGGGGCAGGGTTAGTATTTGTGTTAGAGTTAGGGTTAGGGTTAGGGTTTGGGTTAGGGTTAGGGTAAGGTTTAGGGTTTTGGTTAGGGTTAATGATAGGTTTATTGGTTAAGGTTAGGGTTAGGGTTTGGGTTAGGATTAGGTTTAGGGTTCGGGTTTGTGTTAGGGTTAGGGTTAGGGTCAGGGTTTGGGTTAGGGTTAGGTTTAGGGTTAGGGTTTGGGTTAGGGTTAGGGTTAGGTTTAGGGATAGCGTTAGTGTTAGGGTAAGGGTTACGGATAGGGTTAGGGTAGGGTTTGGGTTTTGGTTTGGGTTAGGGTTAGGGTTACCGTTAGGGTTAGTGTTAGGATTAGGGTATGGGTTTAGGTTATGGTTACGGTTTCTGTTAGGGTTAGGTTTAGGGTTAGGGTTAGGTTTGCGTTTGGGTTAGGGTTAGGATGAGGGTTAGGGTTAGGGTTAGGGTTTGAATTTTGTTTTGGGTTAGGTTTAGAGATAGGGTTAAAGTTAGGGTTCGGGTTTGGGTTTGCGTTAGGGTTAAGGTTAGGGTGAGGGTGAGGGTTTCGGTAAGTGTTAGGGTTAGTGTTAGGTTTGGGTTAGGGTTAGGGTTAAGATTTGGGTAAGGGTTAGGGTTAGGGTTAGGGTTTGATTTAGGGATAGGTTTAGGGATAGGGTTAGGGTTAGTGTTAAGGTTTGGATTAGGGTTAGAGTTAGGGTTTGTCTTTGGTTTTGGGATAGGGTTATTGTTAGGGTTAGTGTTAGGATTAGGGTTTGGATTAGGTTTAGGGTTAGGGTTAGGTGTTGGGTTAGGGTTTGGGTTAGGTTTAGAGTTAGGGTTAGTGTTAGGGTTTGGGTTTGGGTTTGGTTTAGGTTAAGGGTTAAGGTTAGGATTAGGGTTCGGGTTAGGATTAGAGTTTGGGTTTGGATTAGGGTTAGGGTTATTGTTTGGGTTAGGGTTAGCGTTTGGGTTTGGCTTTGGGTTAGGTTTACGGTTAGGGTAAGGGTTATGGTATGGGTTAGGATCAGGTTAAGGGTTATGGTTAGGGTTTTGGTTAGGGTTACGGTTAGGGTTACGGTTAGGATTTAGGTTTGGGTTAGGGTTTGGTTTTGAGTTAGGGTTAGGGTTAGGGTTAAGGTTAGGGTTAGGGGTAGGGTTAGGGTTAGGGTTTGGGTTAGGGTCAGGATTAGGGGCAGGGTTAGGGTTTGGGTTAGAGCTGGGGTTAGGGTTAGGGTTTGGGTTCGGGTTACGGTTAGGTTTAGGGTTTGTGTTAGGGTTAATGTTAGGTTTAGGGGTTAGGGTTAGGGTCAGGGTTTGGGTTAGTATTAGGGTTTGTGGTTAGGGTTTGGGTTCGGGTTACAGTCAGGGTTACGGTTAGGATTTAGGTTTGGGTTGTGGTTTGGTTTTGAGTTAAGGTTAGGGTTAGGGTTAGGTATAGGGTTAGGCATCAGGGGTTAGGGTTAGCGTTAGGGTTAGGGTTTGGGTTAGGTTTAGGATTAGGGGCAGAGTTACGGTTTGGGTTAGAGTTAGGGTTATGGTTAGGGTTAGGATTTGGGTTAGGGCTAGGGTTAGGGTTAGGGATAGCGTTAGGGTTAGGGTAAGGGTTCGGGATAGGGTTAGGGTTAGGGTTTGGGTTTGGTTTGGGGTTAGGGTTAGGGTTACGGTTAGGGTTAGTGTTAGGATTAGGGTATTGGTTTAGGTTATGGTTAGGGTTTGGGTTAGGGTTAGGGTTAGGGTTAGGGTAAGGATTAGGTTTGGGTTTGGGTTAGGGTTAGGGTGAGGTTTAGGTGTAGGTTTAGGGTTTGGTTTAGGTTTAGGGTTAGGGTTAGGGTTAGGGTTTGGGTATGGGTTTGGGTTTGGTTTCGGTTTAGGGTTAGGGTTAGGATTAGGGTTCGGGTTAGGATTAGGGTTCTGGTTAGGATTAGGGTTTGGGTTTGGGTTAGGATTAGAGTTAGCGTTAGGGTTTGGGTTAGGTTTAGCGTTTGGTTTTGGGTTAGGGTGAGGGTTATGGTTAGGGTTAGGGTTAGGGTTTGGGTTTGGATTAGGGTTAGAGATAGGGTTTGGGTTAGGGTTACGGTTAGGGTTACGGTTAGGATTTAAGTTTGGGTTAGGGTTTTGTTTTGAGTTAGGGTTACGGTTAGGGTTAGGGTTAGGGTTAGGCATCAGGGGTTACGGTTAGGGTTAGGGTTAGGGTTTGGGTTAGGTTTAGGGTTAGGTTCAGGGTTTGGGTTAGGGTTTGGATTAGGATTAGGTTTAGGGTTCGGTTTTGGGTTAGGGTTAGGGTTAAGGTCAGGGTTAGTGTTAGGGTTAGGTTTAAGATTAGGGTTTGGGTTAGGGCTAGGGTTAGTGTTAGGGATAGCGTTAGGGTTAGGGTAAGTGTTAGAGATAGGGTTAGGGTTAAGGTTTGGGTTTTGGTTTGGGTTAGGGTTAGGACTAGGGTTACGGTTAGGGTTAGGTTTAGGATTAGGGAATGGGTTTAGGTTATGGTTAGGGTTTGGGTTATGGTTAGGGTTAGGGTTAGGATTAGGTTTGGGTTTGGGTTAGGGTTAGGATGAGGGTTAGGGTTAGGGTTAGGGTTTGACTTTGATTAGGGTTAGGTTTAGCAATAGGGTTAAGGTTAGGGTTTGGTTCAGTGTTAGGGTTAGGGTTAGGTTTGAGTTTGGATTAGGGGTAGGGTTACGGTTAGGGTTAGGGTTAGGGTGAGGGTTAGGGTTAGGGTTACGGTTTGAGTTTGGTTTTGGGTTAGGTTTAGCGATAGGGTTAAGGTTACGGTTCGGGTTCGGATTTGGGTTATGTTTAGGGTTAGGGTGAGGGTGAGGGTTTGGGTAAGTGTTAGGGTTAGAGATAGAATTAGGTTCAGTTTTCGGGTTTGGGTAAGGGTTAGGGTTAGTGTTAGGGTTAGGGTTAGGGTTTGGATTAGGATTAGGTTTAGGGTTCGGGTTTGGATTAGGGTTAGGGTTAGGGTTAGGTTATGGGTTAGGGCTAGGGTTAGGGTTAGGTATAGCGTTAATGTTAGGGTTAGGGTTAGGGATAGGGTTACGGTTAGAGTTTGGGTGTGGGTTTGGGTTAGGTTTAGGGTTACGGTTATGGTTAGTGTTAGGATTAGGGTATGGGTTTAGGTTATGGTTATGGTTTGGGTTAGGGTTAGGGTTAGGGTTAGGGTTAGGTTTGGGTTTGGGTTAGGGTTAGGGTTAGGGTTAGGTTTGGGTTTGGGTTAGGGTTAGGGTGAGGGTTAGGGTTAGGTTTTGGGGTTGGTTTAGGGTTAGGGTTAGGGTTAGGGTTTGGTTTGGGTTAGTGTTAGGGTTAGGTTTAGGGTGAGCCGTAGGGTTAGGGTTTGGGGCTGGGTTCGGTTTTGGGTTAGGGTTATGGTTAGAGTAAGGGTTTGCGTTAGGGTTAGGGTTAGGGTTTGGGTTTGGATTTGGCTTAGGTTTAGGGTTAGGATTAGGATTAGGGTTAGGGTTAGGTTTGGGTAAGTGTTAGGGTTAGGGATAGGGTTAGGTTTTGGGTTAGGGTTAGGGTTAAGGTTTGGGTAAGTGTTAGGGTTAGGGTTAGGGTTTGATTTATGGATAGGTTTAGGCATAGGGTTAGGGTTAGTGTTAGGATTAGTGTTTGGGTTTGGTTTAGGGTTAGGGTTAGGGTTAGGGTTTGGGTTAGGGTTACGGTTAGGGTTAGGGTTAGGGTTAGGGTTAGGGTTAGGTTTGGGTTTGGGTTAGGGTTAGGGTTAGGGTTAGGTTTGGGTTTGGGTTAGGGTTAGGGTGAGGGTTAGGGTTAGGTTTTGGGGTTGGTTTAGGGTTAGGGTTAGGGTTAGGGTTTGGTTTGGGTTAGTGTTAGGGTTAGGTTTAGGGTGAGCCGTAGGGTTAGGGTTTGGGGCTGGGTTCGGTTTTGGGTTAGGGTTATGGTTAGAGTAAGGGTTTGCGTTAGGGTTAGGGTTAGGGTTTGGGTTTGGATTTGGCTTAGGTTTAGGGTTAGGATTAGGATTAGGGTTAGGGTTAGGTTTGGGTAAGTGTTAGGGTTAGGGATAGGGTTAGGTTTTGGGTTAGGGTTAGGGTTAAGGTTTGGGTAAGTGTTAGGGTTAGGGTTAGGGTTTGATTTATGGATAGGTTTAGGCATAGGGTTAGGGTTAGTGTTAGGATTAGTGTTTGGGTTTGGTTTAGGGTTAGGGTTAGGGTTAGGGTTTGGGTTAGGGTTACGGTTAGGGTTAGGGTTAGGG
>JAJHUQ010000039.1:0-80000 GCA_035773235.1 Eospalax fontanierii | reverse complement strand
GGTGTAGGTTTAGGGTTTGGTTTAGGTTTAGGGTTAGGGTTAGGGTTAGGCTTTGGGTATGGGTTTGGGTTTGGTTTCGGTTTAGGGTTAGGGTTAGGATTAGGGTTCGGGTTAGGATTAGGGTTCTGGTTAGGATTAGGGTTTGGGTTTGGGTTAGGATTAGAGTTAGCGTTAGGGTTTGGGTTAGGTTTAGCGTTTGGTTTTGGGTTAGGGTGAGGGTTATGGTTAGGGTTAGGGTTAGGGTTTGGGTTTGGATTAGGGTTAGAGATAGGGTTTGGGTTAGGGTTACGGTTAGGGTTACGGTTAGGATTTAAGTTTGGGTTAGGGTTTTGTTTTGAGTTAGGGTTACGGTTAGGGTTAGGGTTAGGGTTAGGCA
The DNA here is from genome assembly GCA_035773235.1 of Eospalax fontanierii. Lineage (NCBI taxonomy): Eukaryota > Metazoa > Chordata > Mammalia > Rodentia > Spalacidae > Eospalax > Eospalax fontanierii. Next base: position 79,624 of record JAJHUQ010000039.1, on the reverse strand, counting down.
TCAGGGGTTACGGTTAGGGTTAGGGTTAGGGTTTGGGTTAGGGTTAGGGTTAGGTTCAGGGTTTGGGTTAGGGTTTGGATTAGGATTAGGTTTAGGGTTCGGTTTTGGGTTAGGGTTAGGGTTAAGGTCAGGGTTAGTGTTAGGGTTAGGTTTAAGATTAGGGTTTGGGTTAGGGCTAGGGTTAGTGTTAGGGATAGCGTTAGGGTTAGGGTAAGTGTTAGAGATAGGGTTAGGGTTAAGGTTTGGGTTTTGGTTTGGGTTAGGGTTAGGGCTAGTGTTACGGTTAGGGTTAGGTTTAGGATTAGGGTATGGGTTTAGGTTATGGTTAGGGTTTGGGTTATGGTTAGGGTTAGGGTTAGGATTAGGTTTGGGTTTGGGTTAGGGTTAGGATGAGGGTTAGGGTTAGGGTTAGGGTTTGACTTTGATTAGGGTTAGGTTTAGCAATAGGGTTAAGGTTAGGGTTTGGTTAAGTGTTAGGGTTAGGGTTAGGTTTGAGTTTGGATTAGGGGTAGGGTTAGGGTTAGGGTTAGGGTTAGGGTTAGGGTGAGGGTTAGGGTTAGGGTTACGGTTTGAGTTTGGTTTTGGGTTAGGTTTAGCGATAGGGTTAAGGTTACGGTTCGGGTTCGGATTTGGGTTATGGTTAGGGTTAGGGTGAGGGTGTGGGTTTGGGAAAGTGTTAGGGTTAGAGATAGAATTAGGTTCAGTTTTCGGGTTTGGGTAAGGGTTAGGGTTAGTGTTAGGGTTAGGGTTAGGGTTTGGATTAGGATTAGGTTTAGGGTTCGGGTTTGGATTAGGGTTAGGGTTAGGGTTAGGGTATGGGTTAGGGCTAGGGTTAGGGTTAGGTATAACGTTAATGTTAGGGTTAGGGTTAGGGATAGGGTTACGGTTAGAGTTTGGGTGTGGGTTTGGGTTAGGTTTAGGGTTACGGTTATGGTTAGTGTTAGGATTAGGGTATGGGTTTAGGTTATGGTTATGGTTTGGTTTAGGGTTAGGGTTAGGGATAGGGTTAGGTTTGGGTTTGGGTTAGGGTTAGGGTTAGGGTTAGGTTTGGGTTTGGGTTAGGGTTAGGGTGAGGGTTAGGGTTAGGGTTTGGGGTTGGTTTAGGGTTAGGGTTAGGGTTAGGGTTTGGTTTGGGTTAGTGTTAGGGTTAGGTTTAGGGTGAGCCGTAGGGTTAGGGTTTGGGGCTGGGTTCGGTTTTGGGTTAGGGTTATGGTTAGAGTAAGGGTTTGCGTTAGGGTTAGGGTTAGGGTTTGGGTTTGGATTTGGCTTAGGTTTAGGGTTAGGATTAGGATTAGGGTTAGGGTTAGGTTTGAGTAAGTGTTAGGGTTAGGGATAGGGTTAGGTTTTGGGTTAGGGTTAGGGTTAAGGTTTGGGTAAGTGTTAGGGTTAGGGTTAGGGTTTGATTTATGGATAGGTTTAGGCATAGGGTTAGGGTTAGTGTTAGGATTAGTGTTTGGGTTTGGTTTAGGGTTAGGGTTAGGGTTAGGGTTTGGGTTAGGGTTACGGTTAGGGTTAGGGTTAGGGTTAGGGTTAGGGTTAGGATTTGGGTTAGGGTTAGGATTAGGGTTTGGTTTAGGGTTTGGGTTTTGGTTAGGGTTAGGGCTAGGGTTCGGGTTTGCTTTGGGTTAGGCTTAGGCTTAGGGTATCGATTAGGTTTAGGGTTAGGGTTAGGTGTAGGGATAGGGTTTGGGTTACGTTTAGGGTTAGGGTCAATGTTAAGGTTTGGATTTGGGTTTGGTTTAGGTTTAGGGTTCTGGTTAGGATTAGGGTACGGCTTAGGATTAGGGTTTGGGTTTGGGTTAGAGTTAGAGTTAGGGTTAGGGTTTGGGTTAGTGTTAGGGTTTGGGTTTGGGTTAGGTTTAGGGTTATGGTTAGGGTTAGGGTTTGGGTTAGGATTAGGGTTAGGGTTAGGGTTTGGGTTAGGGTTACGGTTAAGGTTACGGTTAGGATTTAATTTTGGGTTAGGGTTTTGTTTTGAGTTATGGTTAGGGTTAGGGTTAGGGTTAGGCATCAGGGGTTAGGGTTAGGGTTAGGGTTAGGGTTTGGGTTAGAGTTAGGATTAGGGGCAGGGTTAGTATTTGTGTTAGAGTTAGGGTTAGGGTTAGGGTTTGGGTTAGGGTTAGGGTAAGGTTTAGGGTTTTGGTTAGGGTTAATGATAGGTTTATTGGTTAAGGTTAGGGTTAGGGTTTGGGTTAGGATTAGGTTTAGGGTTCGGGTTTGTGTTAGGGTTAGGGTTAGGGTCAGGGTTTGGGTTAGGGTTAGGTTTAGGGTTAGGGTTTGGGTTAGGGCTAGGGTTAGGTTTAGGGATAGCGTTAGGGTTAGGGTAAGGGTTACGGATAGGGTTAGGGTAGGGTTTGGGTTTTGGTTTGGGTTAGGGTTAGGGTTACCGTTAGGGTTAGTGTTAGGATTAGGGTATGGGTTTAGGTTATGGTTACGGTTTCTGTTAGGGTTAGGTTTAGGGTTAGGGTTAGGTTTGCGTTTGGGTTAGGGTTAGGATGAGGGTTAGGGTTAGGGTTAGGGTTTGAATTTTGTTTTGGGTTAGGTTTAGAGATAGGGTTAAAGTTAGGGTTCGGGTTTGGGTTTGCGTTAGGGTTAAGGTTAGTGTGAGGGTGAGGGTTTCGGTAAGTGTTAGAGTTAGTGTTAAGTTTGGGTTAGGGTTAGGGTTAAGATTTGGGTAAGGGTTAGGGTTAGGGTTAGGGTTTGATTTAGGGATAGGTTTAGGGATAGGGTTAGGGTTAGTGTTAAGGTTTGGATTAGGGTTAGAGTTAGGGTTTGTCTTTGGTTTTGTGATAGGGTTAGGGTTAGGGTTAGTGTTAGGATTAGGGTTTGGATTAGGTTTAGGGTTAGGGTTAGGTGTTGGGTTAGGGTTTGGGTTAGGTTTAGGGTTAGGGTTAGTGTTAGGGTTTGGGTTTGGGTTTAGTTTAGGTTAAGGGTTAGGGTTAGGATTAGGGTTCGGGTTAGGATTAGGGTTTGGGTTTGGATTAGGGTTAGGGTTATTGTTTGGGTTAGGGTTAGCGTTTGGGTTTGGCTTAGGGTTAGGGTTACGGTTAGGGTTAGCGTTATGGTTTGGGTTAGGATCAGGTTAAGGGTTATGGTTAGGGTTTTGGTTAGGGTTATGGTTAGGGTTACGGTTAGGATTTAGGTTTGGTTTAGGATTTGGTTTTGAGTTAGGGTTAGGGTTAGGGTTAGGGTTAGGGTTAGGGTTAGGGTTAGGGTTAGGGGTAGGGTTAGGGTTAGGGTTTGGGTTAGGGTCAGGATTAGGGCCAGGGTTAGGGTTTGGGTTAGAGCTGGGGTTAGGGTTAGGGTTCGGGTTCAGGTTACGGTTAGGTTTAGGGTTTGTGTTAGGGTTAATGTTAGGTTTAGTGGTTAGGGTTAGGGTCAGGGTTTGGGTTAGTATTAGGGTTTGTGGTTAGGGTTTGGGTTCGGGTTACAGTCAGGGTTACGGCTAAGATTTAGGTTTGGGTTGTGGTTTGGTTTTGAGTTAAGGTTAGGGTTAGGGTTAGGTATAGGGTTAGGCATCAGGGGTTAGGGTTAGCGTTAGGGTTAGGGTTTGGGTTAGGTTTAGGATTAGGGGCAGGGTTACGGTTTGGGTTAGAGTTAGGGTTATGGTTAGGGTTAGGATTTGGGTTAGGGCTAGGGTTAGGGTTAGGGATAGCGTTAGGGTTAGGGTAAGGGTTCGGGATAGGGTTAGGGTTAGGGTTTGGGTTTGGTTTGGGGTTAGGGTTAGGGTTACGGTTAGGGTTAGTGTTAGCATTAGGGTATTGGTTTAGGTTATGGTTAGGGTTTGGGTTAGGGTTAGGGTTAGTGTTAGGGTTAGGGTAAGGATTAGGGTTAGGGTTAGGGTAAGGATTAGGTTTGGGTTTGGGTTAGGGTAAGGGTGAGGGTTAGGGTTAGATTTTGTTTTTGGTTTTAAGTTAGGTTTGGCGATAGGGTTAGGGTTAGGGTTCGGGTTCGCGTTTGGGTTAGGGTTCGGGTTAGGGTTCGGGAGAGGGTTTGGGTTTGGAATAGAGTTAGGGTTAGGGTTAGGGTTAGTGTTTGGTTTAGGGTTAGGATTGGGGTTAGGGTTTGGGGTCAGCGGTTAGTGCTAGGGATAGGGTTATCGTTTGGGTTAGGGTTAGGGTTAGGGTTAGGGTTTGTTTTAGGGTTAGGGTTAAGGTTCGGGTAAGGGTTAGGGTTAGGGTTAGGGTTAGGGTTTGGTTTAGGGATAGGTTTAGGAATAGGGTTAGGGTTAGTGTTAAGGTTTGGATTAGGGTTAGAGTTAGGGTTTCGCTTTGGTTTTGGGTTAGGGTTAGTTTTAGGGTTAGGGTTAGCATTAGGATTCTGGTTAGGATTAGGGTTTGTGTTAGGGTTACGGTTAGAGTTAGTTTTAGGGTTTGGGTGAGGGTGAGGGTTAGGGTTTGGGTTAGGATTAGGGTTAAGGTTAGGGTTTGGTTTAGGGTTACGGTTAGGGTTACGGTTAGGATTTAATTTTGGGTTAGGTTTTGGTTTTGGGTTAGGGTTAGGGTTAGGGTTAGATTTCGGGTTAGGCATCAGGGTTTAGGCTTAGGTTTAGGGTTAGGGTTTGGGTTAGTGTTAGGATTAGGGGAAGGGTGAGGGTGTGGGTTAGAGTTAGGGTTAGGGTTATCGTTTGGGTTAGGGTTAGGGTTAGGTTTCGGTTTAGGGTTAGGGTTAGGGTTAGTGTTTGGTTTAGGGTTAGGGTTAGGGTTAGGTGTAGGTTTAGGGTTTGGTTTAGGTTTAGGGTTAGGGTTAGGGTTAGGGTTTGGGTATGGGTTTGGGTTTGGTTTCGGTTTAGGGTTAGGGTTAGGATTAGGGTTCGGGTTAGGATTAGGGTTCTGGTTAGGATTAGGGTTTGGGTTTGGGTAAGGATTAGAGTTAGCGTTAGGGTTTGGGTTAGGTTTAGCGTTTGGTTTTGGGTTAGGGTGAGGGTTATGGTTAGGGTTAGGGTTAGGGTTTGGGTTTGGATTAGGGTTAGAGATAGGGTTTGGGTTAGGGTTACGGTTAGGGTTACGGTTAGGATTTAAGTTTGGGTTAGGGTTTTGTTTTGAGTTAGGGTTACGGTTAGGGTTAGGGTTAGGGTTAGGCATCAGGGGTTACGGTTAGGGTTAGGGTTAGGGTTTGGGTTAGGGTTAGGGTTAGGTTCAGGGTTTGGGTTAGGGTTTGGATTAGGATGAGGTTTAGGGTTCGGTTTTGGGTTAGGGTTAGGGTTAAGGTCAGGGTGAGTGTTAGGGTTAGGTTTAGGATTAGGGTTTGGGTTAGGGCTAGGGTTAGTGTTAGGGATAGCGTTAGGGTTAGGGTAAGTGTTCGAGATAGGGTTAGGGTTAAGGTTTGGGTTTTGGTTTGGGTTAGGGTTAGGGTTAGGGTTACGGTTAGGGTTAGGTTTAGGATTAGGGTATGGGTTTAGGTTATGGTTAGGGTTTGGGTTATGGTTAGGGTTAGGGTTAGGATTAGGTTTGGGTTTGGGTTAGGGTTAGGATGAGGGTTAGGGTTAGGGTTAGGGTTTGACTTTGATTACGGTTAGGTTTAGCGATAGGGTTAAGGTTAGGGTTTGGTTAAGTGTTAGGGTTAGGGTTAGGTTTGAGTTTGGATTAGGGGTAGGGTTAGGGTTAGAGTTAGGTTAGGGTGAGGGTTAGGGTTAGGGTTAGGGTTTGAGTTTGGTTTTGGGTTAGGTTTAGCGATAGGGTTAAGGTTACGGTTCGGGTTCGGTTTGGGTTATGTTTAGGGTTAGGGTGAGGGTGAGGGTTTGGGTAAGTGTTAGGGTTAGGGATAGAATTAGGTTCAGTTTTCGGGTTTGGGTAAGGGTTAGGGTTAGTGTTAGGGTTAGGGTTAGGGTTTGGATTAGGATTAGGTTTAGGGTTCGGGTTTGGATTAGGGTTAGGGTTAGGGTTAGGGTTTGGGTTAGGGTTAGGGTTAGATTAGGTATAGCGTTAAGGTTAGGGTTAGGGTTAGGGATAGGGTTACGGTTAGAGTTTGGGTTTGGGTTTGGGTTAGGTTTAGGGTTACGGTTAGGGTTAGTGTTAGGATTAGGGTATGGGTTTAGGTTATGGTTATGGTTTGGGTTAGGGTTAGGGTTAGGGTTAGGGTTAGGTTTGGGTTTGGGTTAGGGTTAGGGTTAGGGTTAGGTTTGGGTTTGGTTTAGGGTTAGGGTGAGGGTTAGGGTTAGGGTTTGGGGTTGGTTTAGGGTTAGGGTTAGGGTTAGGGTTTGGTTTGGGTTAGTGTTAGGGTTAGGGTATGGGTTTAGGTTATGGTTATGGTTTGGGTTAGGGTTAGGGTTAGGTTTGGGTTTGGGTTAGGGTTAGGGTTAGCGTTAGGTTTGGGTTTGGGTTAGGGTTAGGGTGAGGGTTAGGGTTAGGCTTTGGGGTTGGTTTAGGGTTAGGGTTAGGGTTAGGGTTTGGTTTGGGTTAGTGTTAGGGTTAGGTTTAGGGTGAGCCGTAGGGTTAGGGTTTGGGGCTGGGTTCGGTTTTGGGTTAGGGTTATGGTTAGAGTAAGGGTTTGCGTTAGGGTTAGGGTTAGGGTTTGGGTTTGGATTTGGCTTAGGTTTAGGGTTAGGATTAGGATTAGGGTTAGGGTTAGGTTTGGGTAAGTGTTAGCGTTAGGGATAGGGTTAGGTTTTGGGTTAGAGTTAGGGTTAAGGTTTGGGTAAGGGTTAGGGTTAGGGTTAGGGTTTGATTTATGGATAGGTTTAGGCATAGGGTTAGGGTTAGTGTTAGGATTAGTGTTTGGGTTTGGTTTAGGGTTAGTGTCAGGGTTCGGGTTTGGTGTAGGGTTACGGTTAGGGTCAGGGTTTGGGTTAGGGTTAGGTTTAGGGTTAGGGTTTGGGTTAGGGCTAGGGTTAGGTTTAGGGATAGCGTTAGGGTTAGGGTAAGGGTTACGGATAGGGTTAGGGTAGGGTTTGGGTTTTGGTTTGGGTTAGGGTTAGGGTTACCGTTAGGGTTAGTGTTAGGATTAGGGTATGGGTTTAGGTTATGGTTACGGTTTCTGTTAGGGTTAGGTTTAGGGTTAGGGTTAGGTTTGCGTTTGGGTTAGGGTTAGGATGAGGGTTAGGGTTAGGGTTAGGGTTTGAATTTTGTTTTGGGTTAGGTTTAGAGATAGGGTTAAAGTTAGGGTTCGGGTTTGGGTTTGCGTTAGGGTTAAGGTTAGGGTGAGGGTGAGGGTTTCGGTAAGTGTTAGGGTTAGTGTTAGGTTTGGGTTAGGGTTAGGGTTAAGATTGGGGTAAGGGTTAGGGTTAGGGTTAGGGTTTGATTTAGGGATAGGTTTAGGGATAGGGTTAGGGTTAGTGTTAAGGTTTGGATTAGGGTTAGAGTTAGGGTTTGTCTTTGGTTTTGGGATACGGTTAGGGCTAGGCTTAGTGTTAGGATTAGGGTTTGGGTTTGGGTTAGGGTTAGGGTTAGGATTAGGGTTTGGATTAGGTTTAGGGTTAGGGTTAGGTGTTGGGTTAGGGTTTGGGTTAGGTTTAGGGTTAGGGGTAGTGTTAGGGTTTGGGTTTGGGTTTGGTTTAGGTTAAGGGTTAGGGTTAGGATTAGGGTTTGGGTTTGGATTAGGGTTAGGGTTATTGTTTGGGTTAGGGTTAGCGTTTGGGTTTGGCTTAGGGTTAGGGTTACGGTTAGGGTTAGGGTTATGGTTTGGGTTAGGATCAGGTTAAGGGTTATGGTTAGGGTTTTGGTTAGGGTTACGGTTAGGGTTACGGTTAGGATTTAGGTTTGGGTTAGGGTTTGGTTTTGAGTTAGGGTTAGGGTTAGGGTTAGGGTTAGGGGTAGCGTTAGGGGTAGGGTTTGGGTTAGGGTAAGGATTAGGGGCAGGGTTAGGGTTTGGGTTAGAGCTGGGGTTAGGGTTAGGGTTTGGGTTCGGGTTACGGTTAGGTTTAGGGTTTGTGTTAGGGTTAATGTTAGGTTTAGGGGTTACGGTTAGGGTTAGGGTTTGGGTTAGGATTAGGTTTAGGTTTCGGGTTTGCGTTAGAATTAGGTTTAGGGTCAGGTTTTGGGTTAGGGCAGGGTTAGGGTTAAGGATAGCGTTAAGTATAGGGTTAGGGTTTGGTTTTGGTTAGGATTAGGGTTAGGGTTAGGGTTAGAGTTTGGGTTTGGGTTTGGTTTAGGTTTAGGGTTAGGTTTAGGATTAGGGTGCGGGTTAGAATTAGGGTTTGAGTTTGGGTTAGGGTTAGAGTTAGGTTAGGGTTTGGGTTAGGGTTAGGGTTTGGGTTAGGGTTAGGGTTTGGGTTTGGGTTAGCGTTAGAGATAGGTTAGGGTTTGGGTTAGGGTTAGAGTTTGGGTTAGGGTTAGGGTTTGGGTTTGGGTTAGGTTTAGGGTTATGGTTAGGTTTAGGGTCAGGGTTTGGGTTAGAATTAGGGTTTGTGGTTAGGGTTTGGGTTCGGGTTACAGTCAGGGTTACGGTTAGGATTTAGGTTTGGGTTGTGGTTTGGTTTTGAGTTAAGGTTAGGGTTAGGGTTAGGTATAGGGTTAGGCATCAGGGGTTAGGGTTAGCGTTAGGGTTAGTGTTTGGGTTAGGTTTAGGATTAGGGGCAGGGTTACGGTTTGGGTTAGAGTTAGGGTTATGGTTAGGGTTAGGATTTGGGTTAGGGCTACGGATAGGGTTAGGGATAGCGTTAGGGTTAGGGTAAGGTTTCGGGATAGGGTTAGGATTAGGGTTTGGGTTTGGTTTGGGGTTAGGGTTAGGGTTACGGTTAGGGTTAGTGTTAGGATTAGGGTTTTGGTTTAGTTTATGGTTAGGGTTTGGGTTAGGGTTAGGGTTAGGGTTAGGGTTAGGTTTGGGTTTGGGTTAGGGTTAGGGTGAGGGTTAGGTTTAGGGTTAGATTTTGTTTTTGGTTTAGGTTAGGTTTAGCGATAGTGTTAGGGTTACGGTTCGGGTCCGCGTTTGGGTTAGGGTTGGGGTTAGGGTTCGGGAGAGGGTTTGGGTTTGGAATAGAGTTAGGGTTAGCGTTAGGGTTAGTGTTTGGTTTAGGGTTAGGATTAGGGTTAGGGTTTGGGGTCAGCGGTTAGTGCTAGGGTTAGGGTTAGCGTTTGGGTTAGGGTTAGGGTTAGGGTTATTGTTTGGTTTAGGGTTAGTGTTAAGTTTCGGGTAAGGGTTAGGGTTAGGGTTTGGTTTAGGGATAGGTTTAGGGACAGGGTTAGGGTTAGTGTTAAAGTTTGGATTAGGGTTAGAGTTAGGGTTTCGCTTTGGTTTTGTGTTAGGGTTAGGTTTAGGGTTAGGGTTAGGATTAGGATTCTGGTTAGGATTAGGGTTTGTGTTAGGGTTGCGGTTAGAGTTAGGGTTAGGGTTTGGGTGAGGGTTAGGGTTAGGGTTTGGGTTAGGATTAGGGTTAAGGTTAGGGTTTCGTTTAGGGTTACGGTTAGGGTTACGGTTAGGATTTTAGTTTGTGTTAGGGTTTGGTTTTGGGTTAGGGTTAGGGTTATGGTTAGATTTCGGGTTAGGCATCAGGGTTTAGGGTTAGGTTTAGGGTTAGGGTTTGGGTTAGGGTTAGGATTAGGGGAAGGGTGAGGGTGTGGGTTAGAGTTAGGGTTAGGGTTATCGTTTGGGTTAGGGTTAGGGTTAGGTTTCGGTTTAGGGTTAGGGTTAGGGTTAGCGTTTGGATTAGGGTTAGGGTTAGTGTTAGGTGTAGGTTTAGGGTTTGGTTTAGGTTTAGGGTTAGGGTTAGGGTTAGGGTTTGGGTATGGGTTTGGGTTTGGTTTGGGTTTAGGGTTAGGGTTAGGATTAGGGTTCGGGTTAGGATTAGGGTTCTGGTTAGGATTAGGGTTTGGGTTTGGGTTAGGATTAGAGTTAGCGTTAGGGTTTGGGTTAGGTTTAGCGTTTGGTTTTGGGTTAGGGTGAGGGTTATGGTTAGGGTTAGGGTTAGGGTTTGGGTTTGGATTAGGGTTAGAGTTAGGGTTTGGGTTAGGGTTACGGTTAGGGTTATGGTTAGGATTTAAGTTTGGGTTAGGGTTTGGTTTTGAGTTAGGGTTAGGGTTAGGGGTAGGGTTAGGGTTAGGCATCAGGGGTTACGGTTAGGGTTAGGGTTAGGGTTTGGGTTAGGGTTAGGATTAGGGGCAGGGTTAGTGTTTGGGTTAGAGTTAGGGTTAGGGTTAGGGTTTTGGTTAGGGTTAGGGTTAGGTTCAGGGTTTGGGTTAGGGTTTGGATTAGGATTAGGTTTAGGGTTCGGTTTTGGGTTAGGGTTAGGGTTAAGGTCACGGTTAGTGTTAGGGTTAGGTTTAGGATTAGGGTTTGGGTTAGGGCTAGGGTTAGGGTTAGGGAGAGCGTTAGGGTTAGGGTAAGTGTTAGAGATAGGGTTAGGGTTAAGGTTTGGGTTTTGGTTTGGGTTAGGATTAGGGTTAGGGTTACGGTTAGGGTTAGGTTTAGGATTAGGTTATGGGTTTAGGTTATGGTTCGGGGTTTGGGTTATGGTCAGGGTTAGGGTTAGGATTAGGTTTGGGTTTGGGTTAGGGTTAGGATGAGGGTTAGGGTTAGGGTTAGGGTTTGACTTTTATTAGGGTTAGGTTTAGCGATAGGGTTAAGGTTAGGGTTTGGTTAAGTGTTAGGGTTAGGGTTAGGTTTGAGTTTGGATTAGGGGTAGGGTTAGGGTTAGGGTTAGGGTTACAGTGAGGGTTAGGGTTAGGGTTAGGTTTTGAGTTTGGTTTTGGGTTAGGTTTAGCGATAGGGTTAAGGTTACGGTTCGGGTTCGGGTTTGGGTTATGTTTAGGGTTAGGGTGAGGGTGAGGGTTTGGGTAAGTGTTAGGTTTAGGGATAGAATTAGGTTCACTTTTCGGGTTTGGGTAAGGGTTAGGGTTAGTGTTAGGGTTAGGGTTAGGGTTTGGATTAGGATTAGGTTTAGGCTTCGGGTTTGGATTAGGGTTAGGGTTAGGGTTAGGGTTTGGGTTAGGGCTAGGGTTAGGGTTAGGTATAGCGTTAATGTTAGGGTTAGGGTTAGGGATAGGGTTACGGTTAGAGTTTGGGTTTGGGTTTGGGTTTGGTTTAGGGTTACGGTTAGGGTTAGTGTTAGGATTAGGGTATGGGTTTAGGTTATGGTTATGGTTTGGGTTAGGGTTAGGGTTAGGGTTAGGGTTAGGTTTGGGTTTGGGTTAGGGTTAGGGTTAGGGTTAGGGTTAGGCATCAGGTGTTAGGGTTAGGGTTAGGGTTAGGGTTTGGGTTAGAGTTAGGATTAGGGGCAGGGTTAGTATTTGTGTTAGAGTTAGGGTTAGGGGTAGTGTTTGGGTTAGGGTTAGGGTAAGGTTTAGGGTTTTGGTTAGGGTTAATGATAGGTTTATTGGTTAAGGTTAGGGTTAGGGTTTGGGTTAGGATTAGGTTTAGGGTTCGGGTTTGTGTTAGAGTTAGGGTTAGGGTCAGGGTTTGGGTTAGGGTGAGGTTTAGGGTTAGGGTTTGGGTTAGGGCTAGGGTTAGGTTTAGGGATAGCGTTAGGGTTAGGGTAAGGGTTACGGATAGGGTTAGGGTTAGGGTTTGGGTTTTGGTTTGGGTTAGGGTTAGCGTTACCGTTAGGGTTAGTGTTAGGATTAGGGTATGGGTTTAGGTTATGGTTACGGTTTGTGTTAGGGTTAGGTTTAGGGTTAGGGTTAGGTTTGCGTTTGGGTTACGGTTAGGATGAGGGTTAGGGTTAGGGTTAGGGTTTGAATTTTGTTTTGGGTTAGGTTTAGAGATAGGGTTAAAGTTAGGGTTCGGGTTTGGGTTTGCGTTAGGGTTAAGGTTAGGGTGAGGGTGAGGGTTTCGGTAAGTGTTAGGGTTAGTGTTAGCTTTGGGTTAGGGTTAGGGTTAAGATTTGGGTAAGGGTTAGGGTTAGGGTTAGGGTTTGATTTAGGGATAGGTTTAGGGATAGGGTTTGGGTGAGTGTTAAGTTTTGGATTAGGGTTAGAGTTAGGGTTTGTCTTTGGTTTTGGGATAGGGTTAGGGTTAGGGTTAGTGTTAGGATTAGGGTTTGGGTTTGGGTTAGGGTTAGGGTTAGGATTAGGGTTTGGATTAGGTTTAGGGTTAGGGTTAGGTGTTGGGTTAGGGTTTGGGTTAGGTTTAGGGTTAGGATTAGTGTTAGGGTTTGGGTTTGGGTTTGGTTTAGGTTAAGGGTTAGGGTTAGGATTAGGGTTCGGGTTAGGATTAGGGTTTGGGTTTGGATTAGGGTTAGGGTTATTGTTTGGGTTAGGGTTAGCGTTTGGGTTTGGCTTAGGGTTAGGGTTACGGTTAGGGTTAGGGTTATGGTTTGGGTTAGGATCAGGTTAAGGGTTATGGTTAGGGTTTTGGTTAGGGTTACGGTTAGGGTAACGGTTAGGATTTAGGTTTGGGTTAGGGTTTGGTTTTGAGTTAGGGTTAGGGTTAGGGTTAGGGGTAGGGTTAGGGTTAGGGTTTGGGTTAGGGTCAGGATTAGGGGCAGGGTTAGGGTTTGGTTTAGAGCTGGGGTTAGGGTTAGGGTTTGGGTTCGGGTTACGGTTAGGTTTAGGGTTTGTGTTAGGGTTAATGTTAGGTTTAGGGGTTAGGGTTAGGGTTGGGTTCGGGTTTGGTTTAGGGTTAGGCTTAGGGTTAGGGTTTGGGTTAGGATTAGGTTTAGGTTTCGGGTTTGCGTTAGAGTTAGGTTTAGGGTCAGGTTTTGGGTTAGGGCAGGGTTAGGGTTAGGGATAGCGTTAAGTTTAGGGTTAGGGTTAGGGTTTGGTTTGGGTTAGGATTAGGGTTAGGGTTAGGGTTAGAGTTTGGGTTTGGGTTTGGTTTAGGTTTAGGGTTAGGTTTAGGATTAGGGTGCGGGTTAGTATTAGGGTTTGAGTTTGGCTTAGGGTTAGAGTTATGTTAGGGTTTGGGTTAGGGTTAGGGTTTGGGTTAGGGTTAGGGTTTGGGTTTGGTTTAGCGTTAGAGTTAGGTTAGGGTTTGGGTTAGGGTTAGGGTTTGGGTTTGGGTTAGGTTTAGGGTTATGGTTAGGGTTAGGGTCAGGGTTTGGGTTAGAATTAGGGTTTGTGGTTAGGGTTTGGGTTCGGGTTACAGTGAGGGTTACGGTTAGGATTTAGGTTTGGGTTGTGGTTTGGTTTTGAGTTAAGGTTAGGGTTAGTGTTAGGTATAGGGTTAGGCATCAGGGGTTAGGGTTAGCGTTAGGGTTAGGGTTTGGGTTAGGTTTAGGATTAGGGGCAGGGTTACGGTTTGGGGTAGAGTTAGGGTTATGGATAGGGTTAGGATTTGGGTTAGGGCTAGGGTTAGGGTCAGGGATAGGGTTAGGGTTAGGGTTTGGGTTTGGTTTGGGGTTAGGGTTAGGGTTACGGTTAGGGTTAGTGTTAGGATTAGGGTATTGGTTTAGGTTATGGTTAGGGTTTGGGTTAGGGTTAGGGTTAGGGTTAGGGTTAGGTTTGGGTTTGGGTTAGGGTTAGGGTGAGGGTTAGGGTTAGGGTTAGATTTTGTTTTTGGTTTTAGGTTAGGTTTAGCGATAGGGTTAGGGTTAGGGTTCGGGTTCCGGTTTGGGTTAGGGTTCGGTTTAGGGTTCGGGAGAGGGTTTGGGTTTGGAATAGAGTTAGGGTTAGGGTTAGGGTTAGTGTTTGGTTTAGGGTTAGGATTAGGGTTAGGGTTTGGGGTCAGCGGTTAGTGCTAGGGTTAGGGTTAGCGTTTGGGTTAGGTTTAGGTTTAGGGTTAGGGTTTGGTTTAGGGTTAGGGTTAAGGTTCGGGTAAGGGTTAGGGTTAGGGTTAGGGTTAGGGTTTGGTTTAGGGATAGGTTTAGGGATAGGGTTAGGGTTAGTGTTAGGGTTTGGATTAGGGTTAGAGTTAGGGTTTCGCTTTGGTTTTGGGTTAGGGTTAGGTTTAGGGTTAGGGTTTAGATTAGGATTCTGGTTAGGATTAGGGTTTGTGTTAGGGTTACGGTTAGAGTTAGGGTTAGGGTTTGGGTGAGGGTTAGGGTTAGGGTTTGGGTTAGGATTAGGGTTAAGGTTAGGGTTTCGTTTAGGGTTACGGTTAGGGTAACGGTTAGGATTTAAGTTTGGGTTAGGGTTTGGTTTTGGGTTAGGGTTAGGGTTAGGGTTAGATTTCGGGTTACGCATCAGGGTTTACGCTTAGGTTTAGGGTTAGGGTTTGGGTTAGGGTTAGGATTAGGGGAAGGGTGAGGGTTAGGGTTAGAGTTAGGGTTAGGGTTATTGTTTGGGTTAGGGTTAGGGTTAGGTTTCGGTTTAGGGTTAGGGTTAGGGTTAGCGTTTGGATTAGGGTTAGGGTTAGGGTTAGGTGTAGGTTTAGGGTTTGGTTTAGGTTTAGGGTTAGGGTTAGGGTTAGGGTTTGGGTATGGGTTTGGGTTTGGTTTCGGTTTAGGGTTAGGGATAGGATTAGGGTTCGGGTTAGGATTAGGGTTTGGGTTTGGGTTAGGATTAGAGTTAGCGTTAGGGTTTGGTTTAGGTTTAGCGTTTGGTTTTGGGTTAGGGTGAGGGTTATGGTTAGGGTTAGGGTTAGGGTTTGGGTTTGGATTAGGGTTAGAGTTAGGGTTTGGGTTAGGGTTACGGTTAGGATTTAAGTTTGGGTTAGGGTTTGGTTTTGAGTTAGGGTTAGGGTTAGGGTTAGGGTTAGGGTTAGGCATCAGGGGTTACGGTTAGGGTTAGGGTTAGGGTTTTGGTTAGGATTAGGGTTAGGTTCAGGATTTGGGTTAGGGTTTGGATTAGGATGAGGTTTAGGGTTTGGGTTTGGATTAGGGTTAGGGTTAGGGTTAGGGTTTGGGTTAGGGCTAGGGTTAGGGTTAGGTATAGCGTTAAGTTTAGGGTTAGGGTTAGGGATAGGGTTACGGTTAGAGTTTGCGTTTGGGTTTGGGTTAGGTTTAGGGTTACGGTTAGGGTTAGTGTTAGGATTAGGGTATGGGTTTAGGTTATGGTTACGGTTTGTGTTAGGGTTAGGTTTAGGGTTAGGGTTAGGTTTGCGTTTGGGTTAGGGTTAGGATGAGGGTTAGGGTTAGGGTTAGGGTTTGAATTTTGTTTTGGGTTAGGTTTAGAGATAGGGTTAAAGTTAGGGTTCGGGTTTGGGTTTGCGTTAGGCTTAAGGTTAGGGTGAGGGTGAGGGTTTCGGTAAGTGTTAGGGTTAGTGTTAGGTTTGGGTTAGGGTTAGGGTTAAGATTTGGGTAATGGTTAGGTTTAGGGTTAGGGTTTGATTTAGGGATAGGATTAGGGATAGGGTTTGGGTTAGTGTTAAGTTTTGGATTATGGTTAGAGTTAGGGTTTGTCTTTGGTTTTGGGATAGGGTTAGGGTTAGGGTTAGTGTTAGGATTAGGGTTTGGGTTTGGGTTAGGGTTAGGGTTAGGATTAGGGTTTGGATTAGGTTTAGGGTTAGGGTTAGGTGTTGGGTTAGGGTTTGGGTTAGGTTTAGGGTTAGGGTTAGTGTTAGGGTTTGGGTTTGGGTTTGGTTTAGGTTAAGGGTTAGGGTTAGGATTAGGGTTCGGGTTAGGATTAGGGTTTGGGTTTGGATTAGGGTTAGGGTTATTGTTTGGGTTAGGGTTAGCGTTTGGGTTTGGCTTAGGGTTAGGGTTACGGTTAGGGTTAGGGTTATGGTTTGGGTTAGGATCAGGTTAAGGGTTATGGTTAGGGTTTTGGTTAGGGTTACGGTTAGGGTAACGGTTAGGATTTAGGTTTGGGTTAGGGTTTGATTTTGAGTTAGGGTTAGTGTTAGGGTTAGGGGTAGGGTTAGGGTTAGGGTTTGGGTTAGGGTCAGGATTAGGGGCAGGGTTAGGGTTTGGGTTAGAGCTGGGGTTAGGGTTAGGGTTTGGGTTCGGGTTACGGTTAGGTTTAGGGTTTGTGTTAGGGTTAATGTTAGGTTTATGGGTCAGGGTTAGGGTTGGGTTCGGGTTTGGTTTAGGGTTAGGCTTAGGGTTAGGGTTTGGGTTAGGATTAGGTTTAGGTTTCGGGTTTGCGTTAAAGTTAGGTTTAGGGTCAGGTTTTGGGTTAGGGCAGGGTTAGGGTTAGGGATAGCGTTAAGTTTAGGATTAGGGTTAGGGTTTGGTTTGGATTAGGATTAGGGTTAGGGTTAGGGTTAGAGTTTGGGTTTGGGTTTGGTTTAGGTTTAGGGTTAGGTTTAGAATTAGGGTGCGGGTTAGTATTAGGGTTTGAGTTTGGGTTAGGGTTAGAGTTAGGTTAGGGTTTGGGTTAGGGTTAGGGTTTGGGTTAGGGTTAGGGTTTGGGTTTGGGTTAGCGTTAGAGTTAGGTTAGGGTTTGGGTTAGGGTTAGGGTTTGGGTTAGGGTTAGGGTTTGGGTTTGGGTTAGGTTTAGGGTTATGGTTAGGGTTAGGGTCAGGGTTTGGGTTAGAATTAGTGTTTGTGGTTAGGGTTTGGGTTCGGGTTACAGTCAGGGTTACGGTTAGGATTTAGGTTTGGGTTGTGGTTTGGTTTTGAGTTAAGGTTAGGGTTAGGGTTAGGTATAGGGTTTGGCATCAGGGGTTAGGGTTAGCGTTAGGGTTAGGGTTTGGGTTAGGTTTAGGATTAGGGGCAGGGTTACGGTTTTGGTTAGAGTTAGGGTTATGGTTAGGGTTAGGATTTGGGTTAGGGCTAGGGTTAGGGTCAGGGATAGGGTTAGGGTTAGGGTTTGGGTTTGGTTTGGGGTTAGGGTTAGGGTTATGGTTAGGGTTAGTGTTAGGATTAGGGTATTGGTTTAGGTTATGGTTAGGGTTTGGGTTAGGGTTAGGGTTAGGGTTAGGGTTAGGGTTAGGGTTAGGTTTGGGTTTGGGTTAGGGTTAGGGTGAGGGTTAGGGTTAGGGTTAGATTTTGTTTTTGGTTTTAGGTTAGGTTTAGCGATAGGGTTAGGGTTAGGGTTCGGGTTCGGGTTTGGGTTAGGGTTCGGTTTAGGGTTCGGGAGAGGGTTTGGGTTTGGAATAGAGTTAGGGTTAGGGTTAGGGTTAGTGTTTGGTTTAGGGTTAGGATTAGGGTTAGGGTTTGTGGTCAGCGGTTAGTGCTAGGGTTAGGGTTAGCGTTTGGGTTAGGGTTAGGGTTAGGGTTAGGGTTTGGTTTAGGGTTAGGGTTAAGGTTCGGGTAAGGGTTAGGGTTAGGGTTAGGGTTAGGGTTTGGTTTAGGGATAGGTTTAGGGATAGGGTTAGGGTTAGTGTTAGGGTTTGGATTAGGGTTAGAGTTAGGGTTTCGCTTTGGTTTTGGGTTAGGGTTAGGTTTAGGGTTAGGGTTAGGATTAGGATTCTGGTTAGGATTAGGGTTTGTGTTAGGGTTACGGTTAGAGTTAGGGTTAGGGTTTGGGTGAGGGTTAGGGTTAGGGTTTGGGTTAGGATTAAGGTTAAGGTTAGGGTTTCGTTTAGGGTTACGGTTAGGGTTACGGTTAGGATTTAAGTTTGGGTTAGGGTTTGGTTTTGGGTTAGGGTTAGGGTTAGGGTTAGATTTCGGGTTAGGCATCAGGGTTTAGGCTTAGGTTTAGGGTTAGGGTTTGGGTTAGGGTTAGGATTAGGGGAAGGGTGAGGGTGTGGGTTAGAGTTAGGGTTAGGGTTATCGTTTGGGTTAGGGTTAGGGTTAGGTTTCGGTTTAGGGTTAGGGTTAGGGTTAGCGTTTGGATTAGGGTTAGGGTTAGGGTTAGGTGTAGGTTTAGGGTTTGGTTTAGGTTTAGGGTTAGGGTTAGGGTTAGGGTTTGGGTATGGGTTTGGGTTTGGTTTCGGTTTAGGGATAGGGATAGGATTAGGGTTCGGGTTAGGATTAGGGTTTGGGTTTGGGTTAGGATTAGAGTTAGCGTTAGGGTTTGGTTTAGGTTTAGCGTTTGGTTTTGGGTTAGGGTGAGGGTTATGGTTAGGGTTAGGGTTAGCGTTTGGGTTTGGATTAGGGTTAGAGTTAGGGTTTGTGTTAGGGTTACGGTTAGGATTTAAGTTTGGGTTAGGGTTTGGTTTTGAGTTAGGGTTAGGGTTAGGTTTAGGGTTAGGTTTAGGCATCAGGGGTTACGGTTAGGGTTAGGGTTAGGGTTTTGGTTAGGGTTAGGGTTAGGTTCAGGATTTGGGTTAGGGTTTGGATTAGGATTAGGTTTAGGGTTGGGTTTTGGGTTAGGGTTAGGGTTAAGGTCAGGGTTAGTGTTAGGGTTAGGTTTAGGATTAGGGTTTGGGTTAGGGCTAGGGTTAGGGTTAGGGATAGCGTTAGGGTTAGGGTAAGTGTTAGAGATAGGGTTAGGGTTAAGGTTTGGGTTTTGGTTTGGGTTAGGGTTAGGGTTAGGGTTACGGTTAGGGTTAGGTTTAGGATTAGGGTATGGGTTTAGGTTATGGTTAGGGTTTGGGATATGGTTAGGGTTAGGGTTAGGATTAGGTTTGGGTTTGGGTTAGGGTTAGGATGAGGGTTAGGGTTAGGGTTAGGGTTTGACTTTGATTAGGGTTAGGTTTAGCGATAGGGTTAAGGTTAGGGTTTGGTTAAGTGTTAGGGTTAGGGTTAGGTTTGAGTTTGGATTAGGGGTAGGGTTAGGGTTAGGGTTAGGGTTAGGGTGAGGGTTAGGGTTAGGGTTAGGGTTTGAGTTTGGTTTTGGGTTAGGTTTAGCGATAGGGTTAAGGTTACGGTTCGGGTTCGGGTTTGGGTTATGTTTAGGGTTAGGGTGAGGGTGAGGGTTTGGGTAAGTGTTAGGGTTAGGGATAGAATTAGGTTCAGTTTTCGGGTTTGGGTAAGGGTTACGGTTAGTGTTAGGGTTAGGGTTAGGGTTTGGATTAGGATTAGGTTTAGGGTTCGGGTTTGGATTAGGGTTAGGGTTAGGGTTAGGGTTTGGGTTAGGGCTAGGGTTAGGGTTAGGTATAGCGTTAAGTTTAGGGTTAGGGTTAGGGATAGGGTTACGGTTAGAGTTTGGGTTTGGGTTTGGGTTAGGTTTAGGGTTACGGTTAGGGTTAGTGTTAGGATTAGGGTATGGGTTTAGGTTATGGTTACGGTTTGTGTTAGGGTTAGGTTTAGGGTTAGGGTTAGGTTTGCGTTTGGGTTAGGGTTAGGATGAGGGTTAGGGTTAGGGTTAGGGTTTGAATTTTGTTTTGGGTTAGGTTTAGAGATAGGGTTAAAATTAGGGTTCGGGTTTGGTTTTGCGTTAGGCTTAAGGTTAGGGTGAGGGTGAGGGTTTCGGTAAGTGTTAGGGTTAGTGTTAGGTTTGCGTTAGGGTTAGGGTTAAGATTTGGGTAATGGTTAGGTTTAGTGATAGGGTTTGTTTTAGGGATAGGTTTAGGGATAGGGTTTGGGTTAGTGTTAAGTTTTGGATTATGGTTAGAGTTAGGGTTTGTCTTTGGTTTTGGGATAGGGTTAGGGTTAGGGTTAGTGTTAGGATTAGGGTTTGGGTTTGGGTTAGGGTTAGGGTTAGGATTAGGGTTTGGATTAGGTTTAGGGTTAGGGTTAGGTGTTGGGTTAGGGTTTGGGTTAGGTTTAGGGTTAGGGTTAGTGTTAGGGTTTGGGTTTGGGTTTGGTTTAGGTTAAGGGTTAGGGTTAGGATTAGGGTTCGGGTTAGGATTAGGGTTTGGGTTTGGATTAGGGTTAGGGTTATTGTTTGGGTTAGGGTTAGCGTTTGGGTTTGGCTTAGGGTTAGGGTTACGGTTAGGGTTAGGGTTATGGTTTGGTTTAGGATCAGGTTAAGGGTTATGGTTAGGGTTTTGGTTAGGGTTACGGTTAGAGTAACGGTTAGGCTTTAGGTTTGGGTTAGGGTTTGATTTTGAGTTAGGGTTAGGGTTATTGTTAGGGGAAGGGTTAGGGTTAGGGTATGGGTTAGGGTCAGGCTTAGGGGCAGGGTTAGGGTTTGGGTTAGAGCTGGGGTTAGGGTTAGGGTTTGGGTTCGGGTTACGGTTAGGTTTAGGGTTTGTGTTAGGGTTAATGTTAGGTTTAGGGGTCAGGGTTAGGGTTGGGTTCGGGTTTGGTTTAGGGTTAGGCTTAGGGGTAGGGTTTGGGGTAGGATTAGGTTTAGGTTTCGGGTTTGCGTGATAGTTAGGTTTAGGGTCAGGTTTTGGGTTAGGGCAGGGTTAGGGTTAGGGATAGCGTTAAGTTTAGGGTTAGGGTTAGGGTTTGGTTTGGATTAGGATTAGGGTTAGGGTTAGGGTTAGAGTTTGGGTTTGGGTTTGGTTTAGGTTTAGGGTTAGGTTTAGGATTAGGGTGCGGGTTAGTATTAGGGTTTGAGTTTGGGTTAGGGTTAGAGTTAGGTTAGGGTTTGGGTTAGGGTTAGGGTTTGGGTTAGGGTTAGGGTTTGGGTTTGGGTTAGCGTTAGAGTTAGGTTAGGGTTTGGGTGAGGGTTAGGGTTTGGGTTAGGGTTAGGGTTTGGGTTTAGGTTAGGTTTTGGGTTAGGGTTAGGGTTAGGGTTAGGGTTTGGGTTCGAATTAGGGTTTGTGGTTAGGGTTTGGGTTCGGGTTACAGTCAGGGTTACGGTTAGGATTTAGGTTTGGGTTGTGGTTTGGTTTTGAGTTAAGGTTAGGGTTAGGGTTAGGTATAGGGTTTGGCATCAGGGGTTAGGGTAAGCATTAGGGTTAGGGTTTGGGTTAGGTTTAGGATTAGGGGCAGGGTTACGGTTTTGGTTAGAGTTAGGGTTATGGTTAGGGTTAGGATTTGGGTTAGGGCTAGGGTTAGGGTCAGGGATAGGGTTAGGGTTAGGGTTTGGGTTTGGTTTGGGGTTAGGGTTAGGGTTATGGTTAGGGTTAGTGTTAGGATTAGGGTATTGGTTTAGGTTATGGTTAGGGTTTGGGTTAGGGTTAGGGTTAGGGTTAGGGTTAGGTTTGGGTTTGGGTTAGGGTTAGGGTGAGGGTTAGGGTTAGGGTTAGATTTTGTTTTTGGTTTTAGGTTAGGTTTAGCGATAGGGTTAGGGTTAGGGTTCGGGTTCGGGTTTGGGTTAGGGTTCGGTTTAGGGTTCGGGAGAGGGTTTGGGTTTGGAATAGAGTTAGGGTTAGGGTTAGGGTTAGTGTTTGGTTTAGGGTTAGGATTAGGGTTAGGGTTTGGGGTCAGCGGTTAGTGCTAGGGTTAGGGTTAGCGTTTGGGTTAGGGTTAGGGTTAGGGTTAGGGTTTGGTTTAGGGTTAGGGTTAAGGTTCGGGTAAGGGTTAGGGTTAGGGTTAGGGTTAGGGTTTGGTTTAGGGATAGGTTTAGGGATAGGGTTAGGGTTAGTGTTAAGGTTTGGATTAGGGTTAGAGTTAGGGTTTCGCTTTGGTTTTGGGTTAGGGTTAGGTTTAGGGTTAGGGTTAGCATTAGGATTCTGGTTAGGATTAGGTTTTGTGTTAGGGTTACGGTTAGAGTTAGGGTTAGGGTTTGGGTTAGGGTTAGGGTTAGGGTTTGGGTTAGGATTAGGGTTAAGGTTAGGGTTTCGTTTAGGGTTACGGTTAGGGTTACGGTTAGGATTTAAGTTTGGGTTAGGGTTTGGTTTTGGGTTAGGGTTAGGGTTAGGGTTAGATTTCGGGTTAGGCATCAGGGTTTAGGCTTAGGTTTAGGGTTAGGGTTTGGGTTAGGGTTAGGATTAGGGGAAGGGTGAGGGTGAGGGTTAGAGTTAGGGTTAGGGTTATCGTTTGGGTTAGGGTTAGGGTTAGGTTTCGGTTTAGGGTTAGGGTTAGTGTTAGCGTTTGGATTAGGGTTAGGGTTAGGGTTAGGTGTAGGTTTAGGGTTTGGTTTAGGTTTAGGGTTAGGGTTAGGGTTAGGGTTTGGGTATGGGTTTGGGTTTGGTTTCGGTTTAGGGTTAGGGTTAGGATTAGGGTTTGGGTTAGTATTAGGGTTTGGGTTTGGGTTAGGATTAGAGTTAGCGTTAGGGTTTGGGTTAGGTTTAGCGTTTGGTTTTGGCTTAGGGTGAGGGTTATGGTTAGGGTTAGGGTTAGGGTTTGGGTTTGGATTAGGGTTAGAGTTAGGGTTTGGGTTAGGGTTACGGTTAGGGTTACGGTTAGGATTTAAGTTTGGGTTAGGGTTTGGTTTTGAGTTAGGGTTAGGGTTAGGGTTAGGGTTAGGGTTAGGCATCAGGGGTTACGGTTAGGGTTAGGGTTAGGGTTTGGGTTAGGGTTAGGATTAGGGGCAGGGTTAGTGTTTGGGTTAGAGTTAGGGTTAGGGTTAGGGTTTTGGTTAGGGTTAGGGTTAGGTTCAGGAATTGGGTTAGGGTTTGGATTAGGATTAGTTTTAGGGTTCGGTTTTGGGTTAGGGTTAGGGTTAAGGTCAGGGTTAGTGTTAGGGTTAGGTTTAGGATTAGGGTTTGGGTTAGGGCTAGGGTTAGGGTTAGGGATAGCGTTAGGGTTAGGGTAAGTGTTAGAGATAGGGTTAGGGTTAAGGTTTGGGTTTTGGTTTGGGTTAGGGTTAGGGTTAGGGTTACGGTTAGGGTTAGGTTTAGGATTAGGGTATGGGTTTAGGTTATGGTTAGGGTTTGGGTTATGGTTAGGGTTAGGGTTAGGATTAGGTTTGGGTTTGGGTTAGGGTTAGGATGAGGGTTAGGGTTAGGGTTAGGGTTTGACTTTGATTAGGGTTAGGTTTAGCCATAGGGTTAAGGTTAGGGTTTGGTTAAGTGTTAGGGTTAG
The DNA here is from genome assembly GCA_035773235.1 of Eospalax fontanierii. Classification (NCBI taxonomy): domain Eukaryota; kingdom Metazoa; phylum Chordata; class Mammalia; order Rodentia; family Spalacidae; genus Eospalax; species Eospalax fontanierii. The sequence continues at coordinate 57,243 of JAJHUQ010000039.1, read as the reverse complement.
GGTTAGGTTTGAGTTTGGATTAGGGGTAGGGTTAGGGTTAGGGTTAGGGTTAGGGTGAGGGTTAGGGTTAGGTTTAGGGTTTGAGTTTGGTTTTGGGTTAGGTTTAGCGATAGGGTTAAGGTTACGGTTCGGGTTCGGGGTTGGGTTATGTTTAGGGTTAGGGTGAGGGGGAGGGTTTGGGTAAGTGTTAGGGTTAGGGATAGAATTAGGTTCAGTTTTCGATTTTGGGTAAGGGTTAGGGTTAGTGTTAGGGTTAGGGTTAGGGTTTGGATTAGGATTAGGTTTAGGGTTCGGGTTTGGATTAGGGTTAGGGTTAGGGTTAGGGTTTGGGTTAGGGCTAGGGTTAGGGTTAGGTATAGCGTTAAGTTTAGGGTTAGGTTTAGGGATAGGGTTACGGTTAGAGTTTGGGTTTGGGTTTGGGTTAGGTTTAGGGTTACGGTTAGGGTTAGTGTTAGGATTAGGGTATGGGTTTAGGTTATGGTTATGGTTTGGGTTAGGGTTAGGTTTAGGGTTAGGGTTAGGTTTGGGTTTGGGTTAGGGTTAGGGTTAGGGTTAGGTTTGGGTTTGGGTTAGGGTTAGGCTGTGGGTTAGGGTTAGGGTTTGGGGTTGGTTTAGGGTTAGGGTTAGGGTTAGGGTTTGGTTTGGGTTAGTGTTAGGGTTAGGTTTAGGGTGAGCCGTAGGGTTAGGGTTTGGGGCTGGGTTCGGTTTTGGGTTAGGGTTATGGTTAGAGTAAGGGTTTGCGTTAGGGTTAGGGTTAGGGTTTGGGTTTGGATTTGCCTTAGGTTTAGGGCTAGGATTAGGATTAGGATTAGGGTTAGGATTGGGTAGGTGTTAGGGTTGGGGATAGGGTTAGGTTTTGGATTAGGGTTAGGGTTAAGGTTTGGGTAAGGGTTAGGGTTAGGGTTAGGGTTTGATTTACGGATAGGTTTAGGCATAGGGTTAGGGTTAGTGTTAGGATTAGTGTTTGGGTTTGGTTTAGGGTTAGGGTTAGGTTTAGGGTTTGGGTTAGGGTTACGGTTAGGGTTAGGGTTAGGGTTAGGATTTGGGTTAGGGTTAGGATTAGGGTTTGGTTTAGGGTTTGGGTTTTGGTTAGGGTTAGGGCTAGGGTTCGGGTTTGCTTTGGGTTAGGGTTAGGGTTAGGCTTAGGGTATCGATTAGGTTTAGGGTTAGGTGTAGGGATAGGGTTTGGGTTACGTTTAGGGTTAGGGTCAGTGTTAGGGTTTGGATTTGGGTTTGGTTTAGGTTTAGGGTTCTGGTTAGGATTAGGGTACGGCTTAGGATTAGGGTTTGTGTTTGGGTTAGGGTTAGAGTTAGGGTTAGGGTTTGGGTTAGGGTTAGGGTTTGGGTTTGGGTTAGGTTTAGGGTTATGTTTATGGTTAGGGTTTGGGTTAGGATTAGGGTTAGGGTTAGGGTTTGGGTTAGGGTTACGGTTAAGGTTACGGTTAGGATTTAATTTTGGGTTAGGGTTTGGTTTTGAGTTATGGTTAGGGTTATGGTTAGGGTTAGGGTTAGGCATCAGGGGTTAGGGTTAGGGTTAGGGTAAGGGTTTGGGTTAGAGTTAGGGTTAGGTTCAGGAATTGGGTTACGGTTTGGATTAGGATTAGTTTTAGGGTTCGGTTTTGGGTTAGGGTTAGGGTTAAGGTCAGGGTTAGTGTTAGGGTTAGGTTTAGGATTAGGGTTTGGGTTAGGGCTAGGGTTAGGGTTAGGGATAGCGTTAGGGTTAGGGTAAGTGTTAGAGATAGGGTTAGGGTTAAGGTTTGGGTTTTGGTTTGGGTTAGGGTTAGGGTTAGGGTTACGGTTAGGGTTAGGTTTAGGATTAGGGTATGGGTTTAGGTTATGGTTAGGGTTTGGGTTATGGTTAGGGTTAGGGTTAGGATTAGGTTTGGGTTTGGGTTAGGGTTAGGATGAGGGTTAGGGTTAGGGTTAGGGTTTGACTTTGATTAGGGTTAGGTTTAGCGATAGGGTTAAGGTTAGGGTTTGGTTAAGTGTTAGGGTTAGGGTTAGGTTTGAGTTTGGATTAGGGGTAGGGTTAGGGTTAGGGTTAGGGTTAGGGTGAGGGTTAGGGTTAGGGTTAGGGTTTGAGTTTGGTTTTGGGTTAGGTTTAGCGGTAGGGTTAAGGTTACGGTTCGGGTTCGGGTTTGGGTTATGTTTAGGGTTAGGGTGAGGGTGACGGTTTGGGTAAGTGTTAGGGTTAGGGATAGAACTAGGTTCAGTTTTCGGGTTTGGGTAAGGGTTAGGGTTAGTGTTAGGGTTAGAGTTAGGGTTTGGATTAGGATTAGGTTTAGGGTTCGGGTTTGGATTAGGGTTAGGGTTAGGGTTAGGGTTTGGGTTAGGGCTAGGGTTAGGGTTAGGTATAGCGTTAAGTTTAGGGTTAGGGTTAGGGATAGGGTTACGGTTAGAGTTTGGGTTAGGGTTTGGGTTAGGTTTAGGGTTACGGTTAGGTTTAGTGTTAGGATTAGGGTATGGGTTTAGGTTATGGTTATGGTTTGGGTTAGGGTTAGGTTTAGGGTTAGGGTTAGGTTTGGGTTTGGGTTAGGTTTAGGGTTAGGGTTAGGTTTGTGTTTGGGTTAGGGTTAGGGTGTGGGTTAGGGTTAGGGTTTGGGGTTGGTTTAGGGTTAGGGTTAGGGTTAGGGTTTGGTTTGGGTTAGTGTTAGGGTTAGGTTTAGGGTGAGCCGTAGGGTTAGGGTTTGGGGCTGGGTTCGGTTTTGGGTTAGGGTTATGGTTAGAGTAAGGGTTTGCGTTAGGGTTAGGGTTAGGGTTTGGGTTTGGATTTGGCTTAGGTTTAGGGTTAGGATTAGGATTAGGGTTAGGGTTAGGTTTGGGTAAGTGTTAGGGTTAGGGATAGGGTTAGGTTTTGGATTAGGGTTAGGGTTAAGGTTTGGGTAAGGGTTAGGGTTAGGGTTAGGGTTTGATTTACGGATAGGTTTAGGCATAGGGTTAGGGTTAGTGTTAGGATTAGTGTTTGGGTTTGGTTTAGGGTTAGGGTTAGGGTTAGGGTTTGGGTTAGGGTTACGGTTAGGGTTAGGGTTAGGGTTAGGGTTAGGGTTAGGATTTGGGTTAGGGTTAGGATTAGGGTTTGGTTTAGGGTTTGGGTTTTGGTTAGGGTTAGGGCTAGGGTTCGGGTTTGCTTTGGGTTAGGGTTAGGGTTAGGCTTAGGGTATCGATTAGGTTTAGGGTTAGGTGTAGGGATAGGGTTTGGGTTACGTTTAGGGTTAGGGTCAGTGTTAGGGTTTGGATTTGGGTTTGGTTTAGGTTTAGGGTTCTGGTTAGGATTAGGGTACGGCTTAGGATTAGGGTTTGGGTTTGGGTTAGGGTTAGAGTTAGGGTTAGGGTTTGGGTTAGGGTTAGGGTTTGGGTTTGGGTTAGGTTTAGGGTTATGGTTAGGGTTAGGGTTTGGGTTAGGATTAGGGTTAGGGTTAGGGTTTGGGTTAGGGTTACGGTTAAGGTTACGGTTAGGATTTAATTTTGGGTTAGGGTTTGGTTTTGAATTATGGTTAGGGTTAGGGTTAGGGTTAGGGTTAGGCATCAGGGGTTAGGGTTAGGGTTAGGGTTTGGGTTAGAGTTAGGATTAGGGGCAGGGTTAGTATTTGTGTTAGAGTTAGGGTTAGGGTTTGGTTTGGGTTAGTGTTAGGGTTAGGTTTAGGGTGAGCCGTAGGGTTAGGGTTTGGGGCTGGGTTCGGCTTTGGGTTAGGGTTATGGTTAGAGTAAGGGTTTGCGTTAGGGTTAGGGTTAGGGTTTGGGTTTGGATTTGGCTTAGGTTTAGGGTAAGGATTAGGATTAGGTTTAGGGTTAGGTTTGGGTAAGTGTTAGGGTTGGGGATAGGGTTAGGTTTTGGATTAGGGTTAGGGTTAAGGTTTGGGTAAGGGTTAGGGTTAGGGTTAGGGTTTGATTTACGGATAGGTTTAGGCATAGGGTTAGGGTTAGTGTTAGGATTAGTGTTTGGGTTTGGTTTAGGGTTAGGGTTAGGTTTAGGGTTTGGGTTAGGGTTACGGTTAGGGTTAGGGTTAGGGTTAGGATTTGGGTTAGGGTTAGGATTAGGGTTTGGTTTAGGGTTTGGGTTTTGGTTAGGGTTAGGGCTAGGGTTCGGGTTTGCTTTGGGTTAGGGTTAGGGTTAGGCTTAGGGTATCGATTAGGTTTAGGGTTAGGTGTAGGGATAGGGTTTGGGTTACGTTTAGGGTTAGGGTCAGTGTTAGGGTTTGGATTTGGTTTTGGTTTAGGTTTAGGGTTCTGGTTAGGATTAGGGTACAGCTTAGGATTAGGGTTTGTGTTTGGGTTAGGGTTAGAGTTAGGGTTAGGGTTTGGGTTAGGGTTAGGGTTTGGGTTTGGGTTAGGTTTAGGGTTATGTTTATGGTTAGGGTTTGGGTTAGGATTAGGGTTAGGGTTAGGGTTTGGGTTAGGGTTACGGTTAAGGTTACGGTTTGGATTTAATTTTGGGTTAGGGTTTGGTTTTGAGTTATGGTTAGGGTTATGGTTAGGGTTAGGGTTAGGCATCAGGGGTTAGGGTTAGGGTTAGGGTAAGGGTTTGGGTTAGAGTTAGGATTAGGGGCAGGGTTAGTATTTGTGTTAGAGTTAGGGTTAGGGTTAGGGTTAGGGTTAGGGTTAGGGTAAGGTTTAGGGTTTTGTTTAGGGTTAATGATAGGGTTATTGGTTAAGGTTAGGGTTAGGGTTTGGGTTAGGATTAGGTTTAGGGTTTGGGTTTGTGTTAGGGTTAGGGTTAGGGTCAGGGTTTGGGTTAGGGTTAGGTTTCGGGTTAGGGTTTGGGTTAGGGCTAGGGTTAGGTTTAGGGATAGCGTTAGGGTTAGGGTAAGGGTTACGGATAGGGTTAGGGTTAGGGTTTGGGTTTTGGTTTGGGTTAGGGTTAGGGTTACCGTTAGGGTTAGTGTTAGGATTAGGGTATGGGTTTAGGTTATGGTTACGGTTTGTGTTAGGTTTAGGGTTAGGGTTAGGTTTGCGTTTGGGTTAGGGTTAGGATGAGGGTTAGGGTTAGGGTTAGGGTTTGAATTTTGTTTTGGGTTAGGTTTAGAGATAGGGTTAAAGTTAGGGTTCGGGTTTGGTTTTGCGTTAGGGTTAAGGTTAGGGTGAGGGTGAGGGTTTCGGTAAGTGGTAGGGTTAGTGTTTGGTTTGGGTTAGGGTTAGGGTTCAGATTTGGGTAAGGGGTAAGGTTAGGGTTAGGGTTTGATTTAGGGATAGGTTTAGGGATAGGGTTAGGGTTAGTGTTAAGGTTTGGATTAGGGTTAGAGTTAGGGTTTGTCTTTGGTTTTGGAATAGGGTTAGGGTTAGGGTTAGTGTTAGGATTAGGGTTTGGGTTTGGGTTAGGGTTAGGGTTAGGATTAGGGTTTGGATTAGGTTTAGGGTTAGGTTTAGGTGTTGGGTTAGGGTTTGGGTTAGGTTTAGGGTTAGGGTTTGTGTTAGGGTTTGGGTTTGGTTTTGGTTTAGGTTAAGGGTTATTGTTTGGGTTAGGGTTAGCGTTTATATTTGGCTTAGGGTTAGGGTTAAGGTTAGGGTTAGGGTTATGGTTTGGGTTAGGATCAGGTTAAGGGTTATGGTTAGGGTTTTGGATAGGGTTACGTTTAGGGTTACGCTTAGGATTTAGGTTTGGGTTAGGGTTTGGTTTTGAGTTAGGGTTAGGGTTAGGGTTAGGGTTAGGGGTAGGGTTAGGGTTAGGGTTTGGGTTAGGGTCAGGATTAGGGGCAGGGTTAGGGTTTGGGTTAGAGCTGGGGTTAGGGTTAGGGTTTGGGTTCGGGTTACGGTTAGGTTTAGGGTTTGTGTTAGGGTTAATGTTAGGTTTAGGGGTTAGGGTTAGGGTTGGGTTCGGGTTTGGTTTAGGGTTGGGCTTAGGGTTAGGGTTTCGGTTAGGATTAGGTTTAGGTTTTGGGTTTGCGTTAGGGTTAGGTTTAGGGTCAGGGTTTGGGTTAGGGCAGGGTTAGGGTTAGGGATAGCGTTAAGTTTAGGGTTAGGGTTATGGTTTGGTTTGGGTTAGGATTAGGGTTAGGGTTAGGGTTAGAGTTTGGGTTTGGGTTTGGTTTAGGTTTAGGGTTAGGTTTAGGATTAGGGTGCGGGTTAGTATTAGGGTTTGAGTTTGGGTTAGGGTTAGAGTTAGGTTAGGGTTTGGGTTAGGGTTAGGGTTTGGGTTAGGGTTAGGGTTTGGGTTTGGGTTATGGTAAGGGTTATGGTTAGGTTTAGGGTCAGGGTTTGGGTTAGAATTAGGGTTTGGGGTTAGGGTTTGGGTTCGGGTTACAGTCAGGGTTACGGTTAGGATTTAGGTTTGGGTTGTGGTTTGGTTTTGAATTAAGGTTAGGGTTAGGGTTAGGTTTAGGATTAGGGGCAGGGTTACGGTTTGGGTTAGAGTTAGGGTTATGGTCAGGGTTAGGATTTGGGTTAGGGCTAGGGTTAGGGTTAGGATAGCGTTAGGGTTAGGGTAAGGGTTCGGGATAGGGTTAGGGTTACGGTTTGGGTTTGGTTTGGGGTTAGGGTTAGGGTTACGGTTATGGTTAGTGTTAGGATTAGGGTATTGGTTTAGGTTATGGTTAGGGTTTGGGTTAGGGTTAGGGTTAGGTTTGGGTTTGGGTTAGGGTTAGGGTGAGGGTTAGGGTTAGGGTTAGGGTTAGGTTTGGGTTTGGTTTAGGGTTAGGGTGAGGATTAGGGTTAGGGTTAGGTTTTGTGTTTGGTTTTAGGTTAGGTTTAGCGATAGGGTTAGGGTTGGGGTTCGGCTTCGGGGTTGGGTTTGGGTTCGGGTTAGGGTTTGGGAGAGGGTTTGGGTTTGGAATAGACTTAGGGTTAGGGTTAGGGTTAGTGTTTGGTTTAGGGGTAGGATTAGGGTTAGGATTTGGGGTCAGCGGTTAGTGCTAGGGTTAGGGTTAGCGTTTGGGTTAGGGTTAGGGTTAGGGTTAGGTTTGGGTTAGGGTTAGGGTTAAGGTTAGGGTAAGGGTTAGGGTTAGGGTTAGGGTTTGGTTTAGGGATAGGTTTAGGGATAGGGTTAGGGGGAGGGTGAGGGTTTGGGTTAGGGTTAGGGTTAGGTTTAGGGTTAGGGTTAGAGCTGGGGTTAGGGTTAGGGTTTGGTTTCGGGTTACGGTTAGGTTTAGGGTTTGTGTTAGGGTTAATGTTAGGTTTAGGGGTTAGGGTTAGGGTTAGGGTTCGGGTTTGGGTTAGGGTTAGGTTTAGGGTTAGGGTTTGGGTTAGGGCTAGGGTTAGGGTTAGGGATAGCGTTAAGTTTAGTGTTAGGGTTAGGGTTTTTTTTTTGGTTAGGATTAGGGTTAGGGTTAGGGTTAGGTTTAGGGCTAGGGTTTGCATTAGGGTTATGATTAGAGTTTGGGTTTGGGTTAGGGATAGGTTTAGGGATTTGTTTTGGTTTAGGGATAGGTTTAGGGATAGGGTTAGGGTGAGGGTGAGGGTTTGGTTTAGGGTTAGGGTTAGGATTAGGGTTAGGGTTAGGGTTAGAGCTGGGGTTAGGGTTAGGGTTTGGTTTCGGGTTACGGTTAGGTTTAGGGTTTGTGTTAGGGTTAATGTTAGGTTTAGGGGTTAGGGTTAGGGTTAGGGTTCGGGTTTGGGTTAGGGTTACGCTTATGGTTAGGGTTTGGGTTAGGATTAGTGTTAGGGTTTGGGTTTGGTTTGGGTTCGGTTTAGGGTTAGGGTTTGCGTTAGGGCTAGGGTTAGGGTTAGGGATAGCGTTAAGTTTAGTGTTAGGGTTAGGGTTTGGTTTTGGTTAGGATTAGTGTTAGGGTTAGGGTTAGGTTTAGGGGTAGGGTTAGCGTTAGGGTTATGATTAGAGTTTGGGTTTGGGTTACGGTTAGGGTTAGGGTAAGGGTTAGGGTTGGGGTAGTGTTTGGGTTAGGGCTAGGGGTAGGATTAGGTTTAAGGTTTGCGTTAATGTTAGGTTTAGGGTTAGAATGAGGATTAGGGTTAGGGATTAGGTTTAGGGATAGGGTTATTGTTAGCTTTAGGGTTAGGTTTAGGTTTAGGGTTAGGGTTAGATTTAGGGTTAGGTTTAGGATTAGGGTTAGGGTTTGGGTTTAAATTAGGGTTAGGGTTAGGGTTAGTGTTTGTGTTAGGCTTAGGGTTAGGGTTAACTTTAGCGTTAGGCGTTACGTTTAGGGCTGAATTAGGGTTAGGTTTACTGTTAGGGTTAGATTTAGGTTTAGGATTAAGTGTTAGGGATAGGGCTAGTTTTCACGTAGGTTTTAGGGTTAGGGTTAGGTTTAGGTTTAGGGTTAGGATTCGGGTTTGTGTTAGGGTTAGGGTTAGGGTTTGTGTTTGGGATTGTGTTAGGGTTAGGGATAGTGTTAGGGTTAGGGTTAGGGTTTGGGTTAGGGTGAGGGTTAGGGGTAGGGTTAGTGTTAGGATTTGCTTTAGGGTTAGTGTTAGAGTTAGGGTTTGGGTAAGGGTTAGGGTTAGCGTTAGGGTTAGGGTTAGGGTTAGGGTTAGGGTTAGGGATATGGTTAGGTTTAGGGTTAGGGTTTGGGTAAGTGTTAGGTTTAGGGATAGAGTTAGGGTTAGGGTTAGGGTTTGGGTGAGGGTTAGGGTTTGGGTTTGAGTTTGGGTTAGGGTTAGGATTAGGGTTAGGGTTTGGGTTAGAGTTAGGATTAGGGGCAGGGTTAGTATTTGGGTTAGAGTTAGGGGAAGGGTTAGGGTTTGGGTTAGGGTTTGGGTTAGGTTTAGGGTTTGGGTTAGTGTTAATGTTACGTTTAGTGGTTATTGTTAGGTTTAGGGTTCAGGTTAGGGTTAGGGTTAGGGTTAGGGTTAGTGTTAGGGTTTGGGTAAGGATTAGGTTTAGGGTTCGGGTTTGTGTTAGGGTTAGGGTTAGGGTTAGGGTTAGCATTAGGGATGTGATTAGAGTTTGGGTTTGGGTTAGGGTTAGGTTTAGGGTTAGGGTTAGGGTCAGGGTTTGGGTTAGGGTTAGGTTTAGTGTTAGGGATAGGGTTAGGGTTAGGGTTTGGGTTTTGGTTTGGGTTAGGGTTAGGGTTACGGTTAGGGTTAGTGTTAGGATTAGGGTATGGGTTTAGGTTATGGTTAGGGTTTGGGTGAGGGTTAGGGTTAGGTTTGGGTTTGGGTTAGGCTTAGGATGAGGGTTAGGGTTAGGGTTAGGGTTTGAGTTTGGTTTTGTGTTAGGTTTAGCGATAGGGTTAAAGTTAGGGTTCTGGTTCGGGTTTGGGTTAGGGTTAGGGTTAGAGTTTGGGTTTGGGTTTGGTTTAGGTTTAGGTTTAGGTTTAGGATTAGTGTGCGTGTTAGTATTAGGGTTTGAGTTTGGGTTAGGGTTAGAGTTAGGTTAGGGTTTGGGTTAGGGTTAGGGTTTGGGTTAGGGTTAGGGTTTGGGTTTGGGTTAGGGTTAGGGTTATGGTTAGTTTTAGGGTCAGGGTTTGGGTTAGAATTAGGGTTTGGGGTTAGGGTTTGGGTTCGGGTTACATTCAGGGTTACGGTTAGGATTTAGGTTTGGGTTGTGGTTTGGTTTTGAATTAAGGTTAGGGTTAGGGTTAGGTATAGGGTTAGGTATCAGGGGTTAGGGTTTGTGTTAGGTTTAGGATTAGGGGCAGGGTTACGGTTTGGGTTAGAGTTAGGGTTATGGTTAGGGTTAGGATTTGGGTTAGGGCTAGGGTTAGGGTTAGGGATAGCGTTAGGGTTAGGGTAAGAGTTCGGGATAGGGTTAGGGTTGGGGTTTGGGTTTGGTTTGGGGTTAGGGTTAGGGTTACGGTTATGGTTAGTGTTAGGATTAGGGTATTGGTTTAGGTTATGGTTATGGTTTGGGTTAGGGTTAGTGTTAGGGTTTGGGTTAGGGTTAGGTTTGGTTTTGGGTTAGGGTTAGGGTGAGGGTTAGGGTTAGGGTTAGGTTTTGTGTTTGGTTTTAGGTTAGGTTTAGCGATAGGGTTAGGGTTAGGGTTCGGGTTCGGGTTTGGGTTAGGGTTCGGGTTAGGGTTCGGGAGAGGGATTGGGTTTGGAATAGAGTTAGGATTAAGGTTAGGATTAGTGTTTGGTTTAGGGTTAGGATTAGGGTTAGAGTTTGGGGTCAGCGGTTAGTGCTAGGGTTAGGGTTAGCGTTTGGGTTAGGGATAGGGTTAGGGTTAGGTTTTGGTTTATTGTTAGGGTTAAGGTTAGGGTATGGGTTAGGGTTAGGGTTAGGGTTTGGTTTAGGGATAGGTTTAGAGTTACGGTTAGGGTGAGTGTGAGGGTTTGGGTTAGGGTTAGGGTTAGGGTTAGGGTTAGGGTTAGGGTTAGGGTTAGAGCTGGGGTTAGGGTTAGGGTTTGGTTTCGGGTTACGGTTAGGTTTAGGGTTTGTGTTAGGGTTAATGTTAGGTTTAGGGGTTAGGGTTAGAGTTAGGGTTCGGGTTTGGGTTAGGGTTAGGTTTAGGGTTAGGGTTTGGGTTAGGGCTAGGGTTAGGGTTAGGGATAGCGTTAAGTTTAGTGTTAGGGTTAGGGTTTGGATTTGGTTAGGATTAGGGTTAGGGTTAGGGTTAGGTTTAGGGCTAGGGTTAGCGTTAGGGTTATGATTAGAGTTTGGGTTTGGGTTAGGGTTAGGTTTAGGGTTTGGGTTAGGGTTACGGTTAGGGTTAGGGTTAGGGTTAGGGTTAGGGTTGGGGTAGTGTTTGGGTTAGGGCTAGGGTTAGGATTAGGTTTAAGGTTTGCGTTAATGTTAGGGTTAGGTTTAGAATGAGGATTAGGGTTAGGGATTAGGGTTAGGGATAGGGTTATTGTTAGCTTTAGGGTTAGGGTTAGGTTTAGGGTTAGGGTTAGATTTAGGGTTAGGTTTAGGATTAGGGTTAGGGTTTGGGTTTTAGTTAGGGTTAGGGTAAGGTTAGTGTTTGTGTTAGGCTTAGGGTTAGGGTTAGCGTTAGGGTTAGGCGTTACGTTTAGGGCTGAATTAGGGTTAGGTTTACTGTTAGGGTTAGATTTAGGTTTAGGATTAAGTGTTAGGGATAGGGCTAGTTTTAGCGTAGGTTTTAGGGTTAGGGTTGGGTTTAGGGTTAGGGTTAGGATTCGGGTTTGTGTTAGGGTTAGGGTTAGGGTTAGGGTTAGGGTTAGGGTTAGGGATAGGGTTAGCTTTAGGGTTAGGGTTTGGGTAAGTGTTAGGTTTAGGGATAGAGTTAGGGTTAGGGTTATGGTTTGGGTTAGGGTTAGGTTTAGGGTTTGGGTTTGGGTTTGGGTTAGGGTTAGGGTTAGGGTTAGGGTTTGGGTTAGAGTTAGGATTAGGGGCAGGGTTAGTATTTGGGTTAGAGTTAGGGTTAGGGTTAGGGTTTGGGTTAGGTTTAGGATTTGGGTTAGGGTTAATGTTACGTTTAGTGGTTATTGTTAGGTTTAGGGTTCGGGTTAGGTTTAGGGTTAGGATTAGGGTTAGTGTTAGGGTTTGGGTAAGGATTAGGTTTAGGGTTCGGGTTTGTGTTAGGGTTAGGGTTAGGGTTAGGGTTAGCATTAGGGTTATGATTAGAGTTTGGGTTTGGGTTAGGGTTAGGTTTAGGGTTAGGGTTAGGGTCAGGGTTTGGGTTAGGGTTAGGTTTAGGGTTAGGGTTAGGGTAAGGGTTAGGGATAGGGTTAGGGTTAGGGTTTGGGTTTTGGTTTGGGTTAGGGTTAGGGTTACGGTTAGGGTTAGTGTTAGGATTAGGGTATGGGTTTAGGTTATGATTAGGGTTTTGGTTAGGGTTAGGTTTAGGGTTAGGGTTAGGTTTGGGTTTGGGTTAGGGTTAGGATGAGGGTTAGGGTTAGGGTTAGCGTTTGAGTTTGGTTTTGGGTTAGGTTTAGCGATAGGGTTAAAGTTAGGGTTCTGATTCGGGTTTGGGTTAGGGTTAGGGTTAGAGTTTGGGTTTGGGTTTGGTTTAGGTTTAGGGTTACGTTTAGGATTAGGGTGCGGGTTAGTATTAGGGTTTGAGTTTGGTTAGGGTTAGAGTTAGGTTAGGGTTTGGGTTAGGGTTAGGGTTTGGGTTAGGGTTAGGGTTTGGGTTAGGGTTAGGGTTTGGGTTAGTGTTAGGGTTTGGGTTCGGGTTACAGTCAGGGTTACGGTTAGGATTTAGGTGTGGGTTGTGGTTTCGTTTTGAATTAAGGTTAGGGTTAGGGTTAGGTATAGGGTTAGGCATCAGGGGTTAGGATTTGGGTTAGGTTTAGGATTAGGGGCAGGGTTACGGTTTGGGTTAGAGTTAGGGTTATGGTTAGGGTTAGGATATGGGTTAGGGCTAGGGTTAGGGTTAGGGATAGCGTTAGGGTTAGGGTAAGGGTTCGGGATAAGGTTAGGGTTAGGGTTTGGGTTTGGTTTGGGGTCAGGGTTAGGGTTACGGTTATGGTTAGTGTTAGGATTAGGGTATTGGTTTAGGTTATGGTTAGGGTTTGGGTTAGGGTTAGGGTTAGTGTTAGGGTTAGGTTTGGGTTTGGGTTAGGGTTAGGGTGAGGGTTAGGGTAAGTGTTAGGTTTTGTGTTTGGTTTTAGGTTAGGTTTAGCGTTAGGGTTAGGGTTAGGGTTCGGGTTCGGGTTTGGGTTAGGGTTCGGGTTAGGGTTCGGGAGAGGATTTGGGTTTGCAATAGAGTTAGGGTTAGGGTTAGGGTTAGTGTTTGGTTTAGGGTTAGGATTAGGGTTAGGGTTTGGCGTCAGCGGTTAGTGCTAGGGTTAGGGTTAGCGTTTGGGTTAGGGTTAGGGTTAGGGTTTGGTTTACGGTTAGGTTTAAGGTTAGGGTAAGGGTTAGGGTTAGGGTTAGGGTTTGGTTTAGGGATAGGTTTAGGGATAGGTTTAGGGTGAGGGTGAGAGTTTGGGTTAGGGTTATGGTTAGGGTTAGGGTTAGGGTTAGGGTTAGAGCTGGGGTTAGGGTTAGGGTTTGGTTTCGGGTTACGGTTAGGTTTAGGGTTTGTGTTAGGGTTAATGTTAGGTTTAGGGGTTAGGGTTAGAGTTAGGTTTCGGGTTTGCGTTAGGGTTAGGCTTACGGTTAGGGTTTGGTTTAGGATTAGGTTTAGGGTTCGGGTTTGGGTTAGGGTTAGGTTTAGGGTTAGGGTTTGGGTTAGGGCTAGGGTTAGGGTTAGGGAAAGCGTTAAGTTTAGTGTTATGGTTAGGGTTTGGTTTTGGTTAGGATTAGGGTTAGGGTTAGGGTTAGGTTTAGGGGTAGGGTTAGTGTTAGGGTTATGATTAGAGTTTGGGTTTGGGTTATCGTTAGGTTTAGGGTTTGGGTTAGGGTTACGGTTAGGGTTAGTGTTAGGATTAGGGTTGGGGTAGTGTTTGGGTTAGGGCTAGGGTTAGGATTAGGTTTAAGGTTTGCGTTAATGTTAGGGTTAGGGTTAGAATGAGGAGTAGGGTTAGGGATTAGGGTTAGGGATAGGGTTATTGTTAGCTTTAGGGTTAGAGTTAGGTTTAGGGTTAGGGTTTGATTTAGTTTTAGGTTTAGGATTAGGGTTAGGGTTTGGATTTTAGTTAGGGTAGGGTAAGGGTTAGTGTTTGTGTTAGACTTAGGGTTAGGGTTAGCGTTAGGGTTAGGAGTTACATTTAGGGCTGAATTAGGGTTAGGTTTACTGTTAGGGTTAGATTTAGGTTTAGGATTAAGTGTTAGGGATAGGGCGAGTTTTAGCGTAGGTTTTAGGGTTAGGGTTAGGTTTAGGGTTAGGGTTAGGATTCGGGTTTGTGTTAGGGTTAGGGTTAGGGTTTGTGTTTGGGATTGTGTGAAGGTTAGGGATAGTGTTAGGTTTAGGGTTAGGGTTTGGGTTAGGGTGAGGGTTAGGGTTAGGTTTAGTGTTAGGATTTGCTTTAGGGTTAGGGTTAGAGTTAGGGTTTGGGTAAGGGTTAGGGTTAGCGTTAGGTTTAGGGTTAGGGTTAGGGTTAGGGTTAGGGTTAGGGATAGGGTTAGGTTTAGGGTTAGGGTTTGGGTAAGTGTTAGTTTTAGGGATAGAGTTAGGGTTAGGGTTAGGGTTTGGGTTAGGGTTAGGGTTTGGGTTTGAGTTTGGGTTAGGGTTAGGGTTAGGTTTAGGGTTTGGGTTAGAGTTAGGATTAGGGGCAGGGTTAGTATTTGGGTTAGAGTTAGGGTTAGGGTTAGGGTTTGGGATAGGTTTAGGGTTAGGTTTAGGGTTTGGGTTAGGGTTAATGTTACGTTTAGTGGTTATTGTTAGGTTTAGGGTTCGGTTTAGTGTTAGGGTTAGGGTTAGGGTTAGTGTTAGGGTTTGGGTAAGGGTTAGGGTTAGGGATTAGGGTTAGGGTTAGGGTTATTGTTAGCTTTAGGGTTAGAGTTAGGTTTAGGGTTAGGGTTAGATTTAGTTTTAGGTTTAGGATTAGGGTTAGGGTTTGGATTTTAGTTAGGGTTAGGGTAAGGGTTAGTGTTTGTGTTAGACTTAGGGTTAGGGTTAGCGTTAGGGTTAGGGGTTACGTTTAGGGCTGAATTAGGGTTAGGTTTACTGTTAGGGTTAGATTTAGGTTTAGGATTAAGTGTTAGGGATAGGGCTAGTTTTAGCGTAGGTTTTAGGGTTAGGGTTAGGTTTAGGGTTAGGGTTAGGATTCGGGTTTGTGTTAGGGTTAGGGTTAGGGTTTGTGTTTGGGATTGTGTGAAGGTTAGGGACAGTGTTAGGGTTAGGGTTAGGGTTTGGGTTAGGGTGAGGGTTAGGGTTAGGTTTAGTGTTAGGATTAGCTTTAGGGTTAGGGTTAGAGTTAGGGTTTGGGTAAGGGTTAGGGTTAGCGTTAGGGTTAGGGTTAGGGTTAGGGTTAGGGTTAGGGATAGGGTTAGGTTTAGGGTTAGGGTTTGGGTAAGTGTTAGTTTTAGGGATAGAGTTAGGGTTAGGGTTAGGGTTTGGGTTAGGGTTAGGTTTGGGTTTGAGTTTGGGTTAGGGTTAGGGTTAGGTTTAGGGTTTGGGTTAGAGTTAGGATTAGGGGCAGGGTTAGTATTTGGGTTAGAGTTAGGGTTAGGGTTAGGGTTTGGGTTAGGTTTAGGGTTAGGTTTAGGGTTTGGGTTAGGGTTAATGTTACGTTTAGTGGTTATTGTTAGGTTTAGGGTTCGGTTTAGGGTTAGGGTTAGGGTTAGGGTTAGTGTTAGGGTTTGGGTAAGGATTAGGTTTAGGTTTCAGGTTTGTGTTAGGGTTAGGGTTAGGGTTAGGGTTAGCATTAGGGTTATGATTAGAGATTGGGTTTGGGTTAGGGTTAGGTTTAGGGTTAGGGTTAGGGTCAGGGTTTGGGTTAGGGTTAGGTTTAGGGTTAGGGTTAGGGTAAGGGTTAGGGATAGGGTTAGGGTTAGGATTTGGATTTTGGTTTGGGTTAGGGTTAGGGTTACGGTTAGGGTTAGTGTTAGGATTAGGGTATGGGTTTAGGTTATGGTTAGGGTTTGGGTGAGGGTTAGGGTTAGGTTTGGGTTTGGGTTAGGGTTAGGATGAGGGTTAGGGTTAGGGTTAGCGTTTGAGTTTGGTTTTAGGTTAGGTTTAGCGATAGGGTTAAACTTAGGGTTCTGGTTGGGGTTTGGGTTAGGGTTAGGGTTAGAGTTTGGGTTTGGTTTTGTTTTAGGTTTAGGGTTAGGTTTAGGATTAGGGTGCGGGTTAGTATTAGGGTTTGAGTTTGGGTTAGGGTTAGAGTTAGGTTAGGGTTTGGGTTAGGGTTAGGGTTTGGGTTAGGGTTAGGGTTTGGGTTTGCGTTAGGGTTAGGGTTATGGTTAGTTTTAGGGTCAGGGTTTGGGTTAGAATTAGGGTTTGGGGTTAGGTTTTGGGTTCGGGTTACAGTCAGGGTTACGGTTAGGATTTAGGTTTGGGTTGTGGTTTGGTTTTGAATTAAGGTTAGGGTTAGGGTTAGGTATAGGATTAGGCATCAGGGGTTAGGGTTTGGGTTAGGTTTAGGATTAGGGGCAGGGTTACGGTTAGGGTTAGAGTTAGGGTTATGGTTAGGGTTAGGATTTGGGTTAGGGCTAGGGTTAGGGTTAGGGATAGCGTTAGGGTTAGGGTAAGGGTTCGGGATAGGGTTAGGGTTAGGGTTTGGGTTTGGTTTGGGGTTAGGGTTAGTGTTACGGTTATGGTTAGTGTTAGGATTAGGGTATTGGTTTAGGTTATGGTTAGGGTTTGGGTTAGGGTTAGGGTTAGGGTTAGGGTTAGGGTTAGGTTTGGGTTTGGGTTAGGGTTAGGGTGAGGGTTAGGGTTAGGGTTAGGTTTTGTGTTTGGTTTTAGGTTAGGTTTAGCGATAGGGTTAGGGTTAGGTTTCGGGTTCGGGTTTGGGTTAGGGTTCGGGTTAGGGTTCGGGAGAGGGTTTGGGTTTGGAATAGAGTTAGGGTTAGGGTTAGGGTTAGCGTTTCGTTTAGGGTTAGGATTATGGTTAGGGTTTGGGGTCAGCGGTTAGTGCTAGGGTTAGGGTTAGCGTTTGGGTTAGGGTTAGGTTTAGGGTTAGGGTTTGGTTTAGGGTTAGGGTTAAGGTTAGAGTAAGGATTAGGGTTAGGGTTAGGGTTTGGTTTAGGGATAGGTTTAGGGATAGGTTTAGGGTGAGGGTGAGGGTTTGGGTTAGGGTTAGGGTTAGGGTTAGGGTTAGGGTTAGAGCTGGGGTTACGTTTAGGGTTTGGTTTCGGGTTACGGTTAGGTTTAGGGTTTGTGTTAGGGTCAATGTTAGGTTTAGAGGTTAGGGTTAGGCGTACGATTAGGGTTTGGTTTAGGATTAGGTTTAGGGTTCGGGTTTGGGTTAGGGTTAGGTTTAGGGTTAGGGTTTGGGTTAGGGCTAGGGTTAGGGTTAGGGATAGCGTTAAGTTTAGTGTTAGGGTTAGGGTTTGGTTTTGGTTAGGATTAGGGTTAGGGTTAGGGTTAGGGTTAGGTTTAGGGCTAGGGTTAGCGTTAGGGTTATGATTAGGGTTGGGGTTTGGGTAAGGGTTAGGTTTAGGGTTTGGGTAAGGGTTACGGTTAGGGTAAGGGTTAGGGTTAGGGTTGGGGTAGTGTTTGGGTTAGGACTAGGGTAAGGATTAGGTTTAAGGTTTGCGTTAATGTTAGGGTTAGGGTTAGAATGAGGATTAGGGTTAGGGATTAGGGTTAGGGATAGGTTTATTGTTAGCTTTAGGGTTAGGGTTAGGTTTAGGGTTAGGGTTAGATTTAGGGTTAGGTTTAGGATTAGGGTTAGGGTTTGGGTTTTAGTTAGGGTTAGGGTAAGGGTTAGTGTTTGTGTTAGGCTTAGGGTTAGGGTTAGCGTTAGGGTTAGGCATTACTTTTAGGGCTGAATTAGGGTTAGGTTTACTGTTAGGGTTAGATTTAGGTTTAGGATTAAGTGTTAGGGATAGGGCTAGTTTTAGCGTAGGTTTTAGGGTTAGGGTTAGGTTTAGGGTTAGGGTTAGGAATCGGGTTTTTGTTAGGGTTAGGGTTAGGGTTTGTGTTTGGGATTGTGTTAGGGTTAGGGATAGTGTTAGGGTTAGGGTTAGGGTTTGGGTTAGTGTGAGGGTTAGGGTTAGGGTTAGTGTTAGGATTTGCTTTAGGTTTAGGGTTAGAGTTAGGGTTTGGGTAAGGGTTCGGGTTAGCTTTAGGGTTAGGGTTAGGGTTAGGGTTAGGGTTAGGGTTAGGGATAGGGTTAGGTTTAGGTTTAGGGTTTGGGTAAGTGTTAGGTTTAGGTACAGAGTTAGGGTTAGGGTTAGGGTTTGGGTTAGGGTTAGGGTTAGGGTTTGGGTTTGGGTTTGGGTTAGGGTTAGGGTTAGGGTTAGGGTTTGCGTTAGTGTTAGGATTAGGGTATTGGTTTAGGTTATGGTTAGGGTTTGGGTTAGGGTTAGGGTTAGGTTTGGGTTTGGGTTAGGGTTAGGATGAGGGTTAGGATTAGGGTTAGGTTTTGTGTTTGGTTTTAGGTTAGGTTTAGCGATAGGGTTAGGGTTAGGGTTCGGGTTTGGGTTAGGGTTCGGGTTAGGGTTCGGGAGAGGGTTTGGGTTTGGATTAGAGTTAGGGTTAGGGTTAGGGTTAGTGTTTGGTTTAGGGTTAGGATTAGGGTTAGGGTTTGGGGTCAGCGGTTAGTGCTAGGGTTAGGGTTAGCGTTTGTGTTAGGGTTAGGGTTAGGGTTAGGGTTTGGTTTAGGGTTAGGGTTAAGGTTAGGGTAAGGGTTAGCGTTAGGGTTAGGGTTTGGTTTAGGGATAGGGTTAGGGTTAGTGTTAAGGTTTGGATTAGGGTTAGAGTTAGGGTTTCGCTTTGGTTTTGGGTTAGGGTTAGCGTTAGGGTTAGGGTTAGGGATAGGGTTAGGTTTTGGGTTAGGGTTTCGGTAAGTGTTAGGTTTAGGGATAGAGTTAGGTTTAGGTTTATGGTTTGGGTTAGGCTTAGGGTTAGTGTTTGGGTTCGGGTTTGGGTTAGGGTTCGGGTTAGGGTTCGGGAGAGGGTTTGGGTTTGGAATAGAGTTAGGGTTAGGGTTAGGGTTAGTGTTTCGTTTAGGGTTAGGATTATGGTTAGGGTTTGGGGTCAGCGGTTAGTGCTAGGGTTAGGGTTAGCGTTTGTGTTAGGATTAGGGTAAGGGTTAGGGTTAGGGTTAGGGTTAGGGTTAGGGTTACGGTTTGGGTTTGGATTAGGGTTAGGGTTAGGGTAAGGGTTTGGGTTAGGGATAGGTTTAGGGTTTGGGTAAGGGTTAGGGTTAGGTTTAGGGTTAGGGTTAGTGTTAGGGTTTGGGTTAAGGTTAGGGTTTCGGTTTGTCTTAGGTTTAGGGTTAGGGTTAGGGTAAGGGTTAGGGTTAGGGTTACGATTTGGGTTTGGGTTAGGTTTAGGATTAGGGGCAGGGTTAGGTTTTGTGTTAGAGTTAGGGTTTGGGTTAGGGTTTGGGTTAGGGTTAGGGTTAGGTTTAGGGTTTGGATTAGGGTTAGGTTTAGGGTTAGGGTTTGGGTTAGGGCTAGGGTTAGGGTTAGGGATAGCGTTAGGGTTAGGGTAAGGGTTAGGAATAGGGTGAGGGTTAGGGTTTGGGTTTCGGTTTGGGTTAGGGTTAGGGTTACGGTTACGGTTTGTGTTAGGATTAGGGTATGGGTTAAGGTTATGGTTAGGGTTTGGGTTAGGGTTAGGGTTAGGGTTAGGTTTCGGTTTAGGTTAGGGTTAGGGTGAGGGTTAGGGTTAGGGTTAGGGTTAGGGTTTGGATTAGAGTTAGGGTTAGTGTTAGGTGTAGGGTTAGTTTTTGGGTTAGGTTTAGGGTTAGGGTTAGTGTTAGGTTTTGGGTTTGGGTTTGTTTTAGGTTTAGGCTTAGGGTTAGGATTAGGGTTCGGGTTAGGATGAGGGTTTGGGTTTGGATTAGGGGTAGGGTTAGGGTTAGGGTTAGGGTTAGGGTTTGAATTTGGGTTAGGGTTAGGGTTAAGGTTAGGGTTAGGGTTAGGGTTTCGGTTAGGATTAGGGTTTGGGTTAGGGTTAGGTTTAGGGTTAGGGTTTGGGTTAGGGCTAGGGTTAGGGTTAGGGATAGGGTTTGGATTAGGGGTAGGGTTACGCTTAGGGTTAGGGTTAGGGTGAGGGTTAGGGTTAGGGTTAGGGTTTGAGTTTGGTTTTGTGTTAGGTTTAGCGATAGGGTTAAGGTTAGGGTTCGGGTTCGGGTTTGGGTTAGGGTTAGGGTTAGGGTGAGGGTGAGGGTTTGGGTTAGGGTTAGCGTTAGGGTTAGGGTTAGGTTTAGGGTTAGAGCTGGGGTTAGGGTTAGGGTTTGGTTTCGGGTTACGGTTAGGTTTAGGGTTTGTGTTAGGGTTAATGTTAGGTTTAGGGGTTAGGGTTAGGGTTAGGGCTCGGGTTTGGGTTAGGGTTAGGCTGACGGTTAGCGTTTGGTTAGGATTAGGTTTAGGGTTCCGGTTTGGGTTAGGGTTAGGTTTAGGGTTAGGGTTTGGGTTAGGGCTAGGGTTAGAGTTAGGGATAGCGTTAAGTTTAGGGTGAGGGTTAGGGTTTGGTTTTGGTTAGGATTAGGGTTAGGGTTAGGGTTAGGTTTAGGGCTAGGGTTAGCGTTAGGGTTATGATTAGAGTTTGGGTTTGGGTTAGCGTTAGGTTTAGGGTTTGGGTTAGGGTTACGGTTAGGGTTAGGGTTAGGATTAGGTTTGGGGTAGTGTTTGGGTTAGGGCTAGGTTTAGGTTTAGGTTTAAGGTTTGCGTTAATGTTAGGTTTAGGGTTAGAATGAGGATTAGGGTTAGGGATTAGGGTTAGGGATAGGGTTATTGTTAGCTTTAGGGTTAGAGCTAGGTTTAGGGTTAGGGTTAGATTTAGTTTTAGGTTTAGGATTAGGGTTAGGGTTTGGATTTTAGTTAGGGTTAGGGTAAGGGTTAGTGTTTGTGTTAGGCTTAGGGTTAGGGTTAGCGTTAGGGTTAGGCGTTACGTTTAGGGCTGAATTAGGGTTAGGTTTACTCTTAGGGTTAGATTTAGGTTTAGGATTAAGTGTTAGGGATAGGGCTAGTTTTAGCGTAGGTTTTAGGGTTAGGGTTAGGTTTAGGGTTAGGGTTGGGATTCGGGTTTGTGTTAGGGTTAGGGTTAGGGTTTGTGTTTGGGATTGTGTGAAAGTTAGGGATAGTGTTAGAGTTAGGGTTAGGGTTTGGGTTAGGGTGAGGGTTAGGGTTAGGTTTAGTGTTAGGATTTCCTTTAGGGTTACGGTTAGAGTTAGGGTTTGGGTAAGGGTTAGGGTTAGCGTTAGGGTTAGGGTTAGGGTTAGGGTTAGGGTTAGGGATAGGGTTAGGTTTAGGGTTAGGGTTTGGGTAAGTGTTAGGTTTAGGGATAGAGTTAGGGTTAGGGTTAGGGTTTGGGTTAGGGTTAGGGTTTGGGTTTGAGTTTGGGTTAGGGTTAGGGTTAGGGTTAGGGTTTGGGTTAGAGTTAGGATTAGGGGCAGTGTTAGTATTTGGGTTAGAGTTAGGGTTAGGGTTAGGGTTTGGGTTAGGGTTAGGGTTAGGTTTAGGGTTTGGGTTAGGGTTAATGTTACGTTTAGTAGTTATTGTTAGGTTTAGGGTTCGGGTTAGG
This sequence comes from Eospalax fontanierii, assembly GCA_035773235.1. Taxonomy (NCBI): domain Eukaryota; kingdom Metazoa; phylum Chordata; class Mammalia; order Rodentia; family Spalacidae; genus Eospalax; species Eospalax fontanierii. The sequence continues at coordinate 36,424 of JAJHUQ010000039.1, read as the reverse complement.
GTTAGGGTTAGGGTTAGGGTTAGTGTTAGGGTTTGGGTAAGGATTAGGTTTAGGGTTCGGGTTTGTGTTAGGGTTAGGGTTAGGGTTAGGGTTAGCATTAGGGTTATGATTAGAGATTGGGTTTGGGTTAGGGTTAGGTTTAGGGTTAGGGTTAGGGTCAGGGTTTGGGTTAGGGTTAGGTTTAGGGTTAGGGTTAGGGTAATGGTTAGGGATAGGGTTAGGGTTAGGGTTTGGGTTTTGGTTTGGGTTAGGGTTAGGGTTACGGTTAGGGTTAGTGTTAGGATTAGGGTATGGGTTTAGGTTATGGTTAGGGTTTGGGTGAGGGTTAGGGTTAGGTTTGGGTTTGGGTTAGGGTTCGATGAGGGTTAGGGTTAGGGTTAGGGTTTGAGTTTGGTTTTGGGTTAGGTTTAGCGATAGGGTTAAAGTTAGGGTTCTGGTTCGGGCTTGGGTTAGGGTTAGGGTTAGAGTTTGGGTTTGGGTTTGTTTTAGGTTTAGGGTTAGGTTTAGGATTAGGGTGCGGGTTAGTATTAGGGTTTGAGTTTGGGTTAGGGTTAGAGTTAGGTTAGGGTTTGGGTTAGGGTTAGGTTTTGTGTTAGGGTTAGGGTTTGGGTTTGTGTTAGGGTTAGGGTTATGGTTAGTTTTAGGGTCAGGGTTTGGGTTAGAATTAGGGTTTGGTGTTAGGGTTTGGGTTCGGGTTACAGTCAGGGTTACGGTTAGGATTTAGGTTTGGGTTGTGGTTTGCTTTTGTATTAAGGTTAGGGTTAGGTTTAGGTATAGGATTAGGCATCAGGGGTTAGGGTTTGGGTTAGGTTTAGGATTAGGGGCAGGGTTACGGTTAGGGTTAGAATTAGGGTTATGGTTAGGGTTAGGATTTGGGTTAGGGCTAGGGTTAGGGTTAGGGATAGCTTTAGGGTTAGGGTAAGGGTTCGGGATAGGGTTAGGTTTAGGGTTTGGGTTTGGTTTGGGGTTAGGGTTAGGGTTACGGTTATGGTTAGTGTTAGGATTAGGGTATTGGTTTAGGTTATGGTTAGGGTTTGGGTTAGGGTTAGGGTTAGGGTTAGGGTTAGGGTTAGGTTTGGGTTTGGGTTAGGGTTAGGGTGAGGGATAGGGTTAGGTTTAGGTTTTGTGTTTGGTTTTAGGTTAGGTTTAGCGATAGGGTTAGGGTTAGGGTTCGGGTTCGGGTTTGGGTTAGGGTTCGGGTTAGGGTTCGGGAGAGGGTTTGGGTTTGGAATAGAGTTAGGGTTAGGGTTAGGGTTAGTGTTTGGTTTAGGGTTAGGATTAGGGTTAGGGTTTGGGGTCAGCGGTTAGTGCTAGGGTTAGGGTTATCGTTTGGGTTAGGGTTAGGGTTAGGGTTAGGGTTTGGTTTAGGGTTAGGGTTAAGGTTAGGGTAAGGGTTAGGGTTAGGGTTAAGGTTTGGTTTAGGGATAGGTATAGGGATAGGGTTAGGGTGAGGGTGAGGGTTTGGGCTAGGGTTAGGGTTAGAGCTGGGGTTTGGTTTAGGGTTTGGTTTCGGGTTACGGTTAGGTTTAGGGTTTGTGTTAGGGTTAATGTTAGGTTTAGTGGTTAGGGTTAGGCTTACGGTTAGGGTTTGGTTTAGGATTAGTTTTAGGGTTCGGGTTTGGGTTAGGGTTAGATTTAGGGTTAGGGTTTGGGTTAGGGCTAGGTTTAGGGTTAGGGATAGCGTTAAGTTTAGTGTTAGGGTTAGGGTTTGGTTTTGGTTAGGATTAGGGTTAGGGTTAGGGTTAGGTTTAGGGCTAGAGTTAGCGTTAGGGTTATGATTAGAGTTTGGGTTTGGGTTAGGGTTAGGTTTAGGGTTTGGGTTAGGGTTACGGTTAGAGTTTGGGTTAGGGTTAGGGTTGGGGTAGTGTTTGGGTTAGGGCTAGGGTTAGGATTAGGTTTAAGGTTTGCGTTAATGTTAGGGTTAGGGTTAGAATGAGGATTAGGGTTAGGGATTAGGGTTAGGGATAGGGTTATTGTTAGCTTTAGGGTTAGGGTTAAGTTTAGGGTTAGGGTTAGATTTAGGGTTAGGTTTAGGATTAGGGTTAGGGTTTGGGTTTTAGTTAGGGTTAGGGTAAGGGTTAGTGTTTGTGTTAGGCTTAGGGTTAGGGTTAGCGTTAGGGTTAGGCATTACGTTTAGGGCTGAATTAGGGTTAGGTTTACTATTAGGGTTAGATTTAGGTTTAGGATTAAGTGTTAGGGATAGGGCTAGTTTTAGCGTAGGTTTTAGGGTTAGGGTTAGGTTTAGGGTTAGGGTTAGGATTCGGGTTTGTGTTAGGGTTATGGTTAGGGTTTGTGTTTGGGATTGTGTTAGGGTTAGGGATAGTGTTAGGGTTAGGGTTAGGGTTTGGGTTAGGGTGAGGGTTAGGGTTAGGGTTAGTGTTAGGATTTGCTTTAGGTTTAGGGTTAGAGTTAGGGTTTGGGTAAGGGTTAGGGTTAGCGTTAGGGTTAGGGTTAGGGTTAGGGTTAGGGTTAGGGATAGGGTTAGGTTTAGGGTTAGGGTTTGGGTAAGTGTTAGGTTTAGGGATAGATTTAGGGTTAGGGTTAGGGTTTGGGTTAGGGTTAGGGTTAGGGTTTGGGTTTGGGTTTGGGTTAGGGTTAGGGTTAGGGTTAGGGTTTGGGTTAGAGTTAGGATTAGGGGCAGGGTTAGTATTTGGGTTAGAGTTAGTGTTAGGGTTAGGGTTTGGGTTAGGGTTAGGGTTAGGTTTAGGGTTTGGGTTAGGGTTAATGTTACGTTTAGTGGTTATTGTTAGGTTTAGGGTTCGGGTTAGGGTTAGGGTTAGGGTTACGGTTAGTGTTAGGGTTTGGGTAAGGATTAGGTTTAAGGTTCGGGTTTGTGTTAGGGTTATGGTTAGGGTTAGGGTTAGCATTAGGGTTATGATTAGAGTTTGGGTTTGGGTTAGGGTTAGGTTTAGGGTTAGGGTTAGGGTCAGGGTTTGGGTTAGGGTTAGGTTTAGGGTTAGGGTTAGTGTAAGGGTTAGGGATAGGGTTAGGGTTAGGGTTTGGGTTTTTGTTTGGGTTAGGGTTAGTGTTACGGTTAGGGTTAGTGTTAGGATTAGGGTATGGGTTTAGGTTATGGTTAGGGTTTGGGTTAGGGTTAGGTTTAGGGTTAGGGTTAGGTTTGGGTTTGGGTTAGGGTTAGGATGAGGGTTAGGGTTAGGTTTAGGGTTTGAGTTTGGTTTTGGGTTAGGTTTAGCGATAGGGTTAAAGTTCGGGTTCTGGTTCGAGTTTGGGTTAGGGTTAGGGTTAGAGTTTGGGTTTGGGTTTGGTTTAGGTTTAGGGTTAGGTTTAGGATTAGGGTGCGCTTTAGTATTAGGGTTTGAGTTTGGGTTAGGGTTAGAGTTAGGCTAGGGTTTGAGTTAGGGTTAGCGTTTGGGTTAGGGTTAGGGTTTGGGTTTGGTTTAGGGTTAGGGTTATGATTAGGTTTAGGGTCAGGGTTTGGGTTAGAATTAGGGTTTGGAGTTAGGGTTTGGGTTCGGGTTACAGTCAGGGTTACGGTTAGGATTTAGGTTTGGGTTGTGGTTTGGTTTTGAATTAAGGTTAGTGTTAGGGTTAGGTATAGGGTTAGGCATCAGGGGTTAGGGTTTGGGTTAGGTTTAGGATTAGGGGAAGGGTTACGGTTTGGGTTAGAGTTAGGGTTATGGTTAGGGTTAGGATTTGGGTTAGGGCTAGGGTTAGGGTTAGGATAGCGTTAGGGTTAGGGTAAGGGTTCGGGATAGCGTTAGGGTTACGGTTTGGGTTTGGTTTGGGGTTAGGGTTAGGGTTACGGTTATGGTTAGTGTTATTATTAGGGTATTGGTTGAGGTTATGGTTAGGTTTTGGGTTAGGGTTAGGGTTAGGTTTGGGTTTGGGTTAGGGTTAGGGTGAGGGTTAGGGTTAGGGTTAGGTTTTGTGTTTGGTTTTAGGTTAGGTTTAGCGATAGGGTTTGGGTTAGGGTTCGGGTTCGGGTTTGGGTTAGGGTTCGGGTTAGGGTTCGGGAGAGGGTTTGGGTTTGGAATGGAGTTAGGGTTAGGGTTAGGGTTAGTGTTTGGTTTAGGGTTAGAATTAGGGTTAGGGTTTGGGGTCAGCGGTTAGTGCTAGGGTTAGGGTTAGCGTTTGTGTTAGGGTTAGGGTTAGGGTTAGGGTTTGGTTTAGGGTTAGGGTTAAGGTTAGGGTAAGGGTTAGGGTTAGGGTTTGGTTTAGGGATAGGTTTAGGGATAGGGTTAGGGTTAGTGTTAAGGTTTGGATTAGGGTTAGAGTTAGGGTTTCGCTTTGGTTTTGGGTTAGGGTTAGCGTTAGGGTTAGGGTTAGGGATAGGGTTAGGTTTTGGATTAGGGTTTTGGTAAGTGTTAGGTTTAGGGATAGAGTTAGGTTTAGGTCTAGGGTTTGCGTTTGGGTTAGGCTTAGAGTTAGGATTAGAGTTAGCGTTAGGATTAGGGTTTTGCTTTATGTTAGGTTTGGGGGTATGGTTAGTGTTTCGGTAAATATTAGGTTTAGGGTTAGGGTTTGGTTTAGGGTTATGGTTAGGCTTAGGGTTTGGGTTAGGGTTAGGGTTAGGGTTAGGATTAGGGTAAGGGTTAGGGTTAGGGTTAGGGTTAGGGTTAGGGTTACGGTTTGGGTTTGGATTAGGGTTAGGGTTAGGGTAAGGGTTTGGGTTAGGGATAGGTTTAGGGTTTTTGTAAGGGTTAGGGTTTGGTTTAGGGTTAGGGTTAGTGTTAGGGTTTGGGTTAAGGTTAGGGTTTCGGTTTGTCTTAGGTTTAGGGTTAGGGTTAGGGTAAGGGTTAGGGTTAGGGTTACGATTTGGGTTTGGGTTAGGGTTAGGATTAGGGGCAGGGTTAGGTTTTGTGTTAGAGTTAGGGTTTGGGTTAGGGTTTGGGTTAGGGTTAGGGTTAGGTTTAGGGTTTGGATTAGGGTTAGGTTTAGGGTTAGGGTTTGGGTTAGGGCTAGGGTTAGGGTTAGGGATAGCGTTAGGGTTAGGGTAAGGGTTAGGAATAGGGTTAGGGTTAGGGTTTGCGTTTCGGTTTGGGTTAGGGTTAGGGTTACGGTTACGGTTTGTGTTAGGATTAGGGTATGGGTTAAGGTTATGGTTAGGGTTTGGGTTAGGGTTAGGGTTAGGGTTAGGTTTGGGGTTAGGGTTAGGGTTAGGGTTAGGGTTAGGGTTTGGATTAGGGTTAGGGTTAGTGTTAGGTGTAGGGTTAGGTTTTGGGTTAGGTTTAGGGTTAGGGTTAGTGTTAGGTTTTGGGTTTTGGTTTGTTTTAGGTTTAGGCTTAGGGTTAGGATTAGGGTTCGGGTTAGGTTTAGGGTTTGGGTTTGGATTAGGGGTACGGTTAGGGTTAGGGTTAGGGTTAGGGTTAGAGTTTGAATTTGGGTTAGGGTTAGGGTTATGGTTAGGGTTAGGGTTAGGGTTTGGGTTAGGATTAGGGTTTGGGTTAAGGTTAGGTTTAGGGTTAGGGTTTGGGTAGGGCTAGGGTTAAGGTTAGGGATAGGGTTTGGATTATTGGTAGGGTTACGCTTAGGGTTAGGGTTAGGGTGAGGGTTAGGGTTAGGGTTAGGGTTTGAGTTTGGTTTTGGGTTAGGCTTAGCGATAGGGTTAGGGTTAGGGTTCGGGTTCGGGTTTGGGTTAGGGTTAGGGTTAGGGTGAGGGTGAGGGTTTGGGTTAGGGTTAGCGTTAGGGTTAGGGTTAGGTTTAGGGTTAGAGCTGGGGTTAGGGTTAGGGTTTGGTTTCGGGGTACGGTTAGGTTTAGGGTTTGTGTTAGGGTTAATGTTAGGTTTAGGGGTTAGGGTTAGGGTTAGGGCTCGGGTTTGGGTTAGGGTTAGGCTGACGGTTAGCGTTTGGTTAGGATTAGGTTTAGGGTTCCGGTTTGGGTTAGGGTTAGGCTTAGGGTTAGGGTTTGGGTTAGGGCTAGGGTTAGGGTTAGGGATAGCGTTAAGTTTAGGGTGAGGGTTAGGGTTTGGTTTTGGTTAGGATTAGGGTTAGGGTTAGGATTAGGTTTAGGGCTAGGGTTAGCGTTAGGGTTATGATTAGAGTTTGGGTTTGGGTTAGCGTTAGGTTTAGGGTTTGGGTTAGGTTTACGGTTAGGTTTAGGGTTAGGGTTAGGGTTAGGGGTAGTGTTTGGGTTAGGGCTAGGGTTAGGATTAGGTTTAAGGTTTGCGTTAATATTAGGGTTAGGGTTAGAATGAGGATTAGGGTTAGGGATTAGGGTTAGGGATAGGGTTATTTTTAGCTTTAGGGTTAGGGTTAGGTTTAGGGTTAGGGTTAGATTTAGGGTAAGGTTTAGGATTAGGGTTAGGTTTTGGGTTTTAGTTAGGGTTAGGGTAAGGGTTAGTGCTTGTGTTAGGCTTAGGGTTAGGGTTAGCGTTAGGGTTAGGCGTTACGTTTAGGGCTGAATTAGGGTTAGGTTTATTGTTAGGGTTAGATTTAGTTTTAGGATTAAGTGTTAGGGATAGGGCTAGGGTTAGCGTAGGTTTTAGGGTTTGGGTTAGGTTTAGGGTTAGGGTTAGGGTTCGGGTTTGTGTTAGGGTTAGGGTTAGGGTTTGTGTTTGGGATTGTGTTAGGGTTAGGGATAGTGTTAGGGTTAGGATTAGGGTTTGGGTTAGGGTGAGGGTTAGGATTAGGGTTAGTGTTAGGATTTGCTTTAGGGTTAGGGTTAGAGTTAGGGTTTGGGTAAGGTTTAGGTTTAGCGTTAGGGTTAGGGTTAGGGTTAGGGTTAGGGATAGGGTTAGGTTTAGGGTTAGGGTTTGGGTTAGGGCTAGGGTTAGGGTTAGGGATAGCGTTAGGGTTAGGGTAAGGGTTAGGAATAGGGTTAGGGTTAGGGTTTGGGTTTCGGTTTGGGTTAGGGTTAGGGTTACGGTTACGGTTTGTGTTAGGATTACGGTATGGGTTAAGGTTATGGTTAGGGTTTGGGTTAGGGTTATGGTTAGGGTTAGGTTTCGGTTTAGGTTAGGGTTAGGGTGAGGGTTAGGGTTAGGGTTAGGGTTAGGGTTTGGATTAGTGTTAGGGTTAGTGTTAGGTTTAGGGTTAGGTTTTGGGTTAGGTTTAGGGTTAGGGTTAGTGTTAGGTTTTGGGTTTGGGTTTGTTTTAGGTTTAGGCTTAGGGTTAGGATTAGGGTTCGGGTTAGGATTAGGGTTTGGGTTTGGATTAGGGGTAGGGTTAGGCTTAGGGTTAGGGTTAGGGTTAGGGTTTGAATTTGGGTTAGGGTTAGGGTTATGGTTAGGGTTAGGGTTAGGGTTTTGGTTAGGATTAGGGTTTGGGTTAGGGTTAGGTTTAGGGTTATTGTTTGGGTTAGGGCTAGGGTTAGGGTTAGGGATAGCGTTAAGTTTAGGGTGAGGGTTAGGGTTTGGTTTTGGTTAGGATTAGGGTTAGGGTTAGGGTTAGGTTTAGGGCTAGGGTTAGCGTTAGGGTTATGATTAGAGTTTGGGTTTGGGTTAGCGTTAGGTTTAGGGTTTGGGTTAGGGTTACGGTTAGGGTTAGGGTTAGGATTAGGGTTGGGGTAGTGTTTGGGTTAGGGCTAGGGTTAGGATTAGGTTTAAGGTTTGCGTTAATGTTAGGGTTAGGGTTAGAATGAGGAGTAGGGTTAGGGATTAGGGTTAGGGATAGGGTTATTGTTAGCTTTAGGGTTAGAGTTAGGTTTAGGGTTAGGGTTAGATTTAGTTTTAGGTTTAGGATTAGGGTTAGGGTTTGGATTTTAGTTAAGGTTAGGGTAAGGGTTAGTGTTTGTGTTAGGCTTAGGGTTAGGGTTAGCGTTAGGGTTAGGCGTTACGTTTAGGGCTGAATTAGGGTTAGGTTTACTATTAGGGTTAGATTTAGGTTTAGGATTAAGTGTTAGGGATAGGGCTAGTTTTAGCGTAGGTTTTAGGGTTAGGGTTAGATTTAGGGTTAGGTTTAGGATTCGGGTTTGTGTTAGGGTTAGGGTTAGGGTTTGTGTTTGGGATTGTGTGAAGGTTAGGGATAGTGTTAGGGTTAGGTTTAGGGTTTGGGTTAGGGTGAGGGTTAGGGTTAGGTTTAGTGTTAGGATTTGCTTTAGGGTTAGGGTTAGAGTTAGGGTTTGGGTAAGGGTTAGGGTTAGCGTTAGAGTTAGGGTTAGGGTTAGGGTTAGGGTTAGGGTTAGGGATAGGGTTAGGTTTAGGGTTAGGGTTTGGGTAAGTGTTAGGTTTAGGGATAGAGTTAGGGTTAGGGTTAGGGTTTGGGTTAGGGTTAGGGTTTGGGTTTGAGTTTGGGATAGGGTTAGGGTTAGGGTTAGGGTTTGGTTTAGAGTTAGGATTAGGGGCAGGGTTAGTATTTGGGTTAGAGTTAGGGTTAGGGTTAGGGTTTGGGTTAGGGTTAGGGTTAGGTTTAGGGTTTGGGTTAAGGTTAATGTTACGTTTAGTGGTTATTGTTAGGTTTAGGGTTCGGTTAGGGTTAGGGTTAGGGTTAGGGTTAGTGTTAGTGTTTGGGTAAGGATTAGGTTTAGGGTTCGGGTTTGTTTTAGGGTTAGGGTTAGGGTTAGGGTTAGCATTAGGGTTATGATTAGAGATTGGGTTTGGGTTAGGGTGAGGTTTAGGGTTAGGGTTAGGGTCAGGGTTTGGGTTAGGGTTAGGTTTAGGGTTAGGGTTAGGGTAAGGGTTAGGGATAGGGTTATGGTTAGGGTTTGGGTTTTGGTTTGGGTTAGGGTTAGGGTTACGGTTAGGGTTAGTGTTTGGATTAGGGTATGGGTTTAGGTTATGGTTAGGGTTTGGGTGAGGGTTAGGGTTAGGTTTGGGTTTGGGTTAGGGTTCGATGAGTGTTAGCGTTAGGGTTAGGGTTTGAGTTTGGTTTTGGGTTAGGTTTAGCGATAGGGTTAAAGTTCGTGTTCTGGTTCGAGTTTGGGTTAGGGTTAGGGTTAGAGTTTGGGTTGGTTTTGGTTTAGGTTTAGGGTTAGGTTTAGGATTAGGGTGCGGGTTAGTATTAGGGTTTGAGTTTGGGTTAGGGTTAGAGTTAGGTTAGGGTTTGAGTTAGGGTTAGGGTTTGGGTTAGGGTTAGGGTTTCGGTTTGGTTTAGGGTTAGGGTTATGATTAGGTTTAGGGTCAGGGTTTGGGTTAGAATTAGGGTTTGGGGTTAGGGTTTGGGTTCGGGTTACAGTCAGGGTTACGGTTAGGATTTAGGTTTGGGTTGTGGTTTGGTTTTGAATTAAGGTTAGTGTTAGGGTTAGGTATTGGGTTAGGCATCAGGGGTTAGGGTTTGGGTTAGGTTTAGGATTAGGGGCAGGGTTACGGTTTGGGTTAGAGTTAGGGTTATGGTTAGGGTTAGGATTTGGGTTAGGGCAAGGGTTAGGGTTAGGATAGCGTTAGGGTTAGGGTAAGGGTTCGGGATAGTGTTAGGGTTACGGTTTGGGTTTGGTTTGGGGTTAGGGTTAGGGTTACGGTTATGGTTAGTGTTAGGATTAGGGTATTGGTTTAGGTTATGTTTAGGGTTTGGGTTAGGGTTAGGGTTAGGTTTGGGTTTGGGTTAGGGTTAGGGTGAGGGTTAGGGTTAGGGTTAGGTTTTGTGTTTGGTTTTAGGTTAGGTTTAGCGATAGGGTTAGGGTTCGGGTTCGGGTTCGGGTTTGGGTTAGGGTTCGGGTTAGGGTTCGGGAGAGGGTTTGGGTTTGGAATAGAGTTAGGGTTAGGGTTAGGGTTAGTGTTTGGTTTAGGGTTAGGATTAGGGTTAGGGTTTGGGGTCAGCGGTTAGTGCTAGGGTTAGGGTTAGCGTTTGTGTTAGGGTTAGGGTTAGGGTTAGGGTTTGGTTTAGGGTTAGGGTTAAGGTTAGGGTAAGGGTTAGGGTTAGGGTTAGGGTTTGGTTTAGGGATAGGTTTAGGGATAGGGTTAGGGTTAGTGTTAAGGTTTGGATTAAGGTTAGAGTTAGGGTTTCGCTTTGGTTTTGGGTTAGGGTTAGCGTTAGGGTTAGGGTTAGGGATAGGGTTAGGTTTTGGGTTAGGGTTTCGGTAAGTGTTAGGTTTAGGGATAGAGTTAGGTTTAGGTTTAGGGTTTGGGTTAGGCTTAGGGTTAGTGTTTGGGTTTGGGTTTGGGTTAGGGTTAGAGTTAGGATTAGAGTTAGCGTTAAGATTAGGGTTTTGCTTTATGTTAGGTTTGGGGGTATGGTTAGTGTTTCGGTAAATATTAGGTTTAGGGTTAGGGTTTGGTTTAGGGTTAGGGTTAGGCTTAGGGTTTGGGTTAGGGTTAGGGTTAGGGTTAGGATTAGGGTAAGGGTTAGGGTTAGGGTTAGGGTTTGGGTTTTGGTTTGGGTTAGGGTTAGGGTTACGGTTAGGGTTAGTGTTAGGATTAGGGTATGGGTTTAGGTTATGGTTAGGGTTTGGGTGAGGGTTAGGGTTAGGTTTGGGTTTGGGTTAGGGTTCGATGAGGGTTAGGGTTAGGGTTAGGGTTTGAGTTTGGTTTTGGGTTAGGTTTAGCGATAGGGTTAAAGTTAGGGTTCTGGTTCGGGCTTGGGTTAGGGTTAGGGTTAGAGTTTGGGTTTGGGTTTGTTTTAGGTTTAGGGTTAGGTTTAGGATTAGGGTGCGGGTTAGTATTAGGGTTTGAGTTTGGGTTAGGGTTAGAGTTAGGTTAGGGTTTGGGTTAGGGTTAGGTTTTGTGTTAGGGTTAGGGTTTGGGTTTGTGTTAGGGTTAGGGTTATGGTTAGTTTTAGGGTCAGGGTTTGGGTTAGAATTAGGGTTTGGTGTTAGGGTTTGGGTTCGGGTTACAGTCAGGGTTACGGTTAGGATTTAGGTTTGGGTTGTGGTTTGGTTTTGTATTAAGGTTAGGGTTAGGTTTAGGTATAGGATTAGGCATCAGGGGTTAGGGTTTGGGTTAGGTTTAGGATTAGGGGCAGGGTTACGGTTAGGGTTAGAATTAGGGTTATGGTTAGGGTTAGGATTTGGGTTAGGGCTAGGGTTAGGGTTAGGGATAGCTTTAGGGTTAGGGTAAGGGTTCGGGATAGGGTTAGGTTTAGGGTTTGGGTTTGGTTTGGGGTTAGGGTTAGGGTTACGGTTATGGTTAGTGTTAGGATTAGGGTATTGGTTTAGGTTATGGTTAGGGTTTGGGTTAGGGTTAGGGTTAGGGTTAGGGTTAGGGTTAGGTTTGGGTTTGGGTTAGGGTTAGGGTGAGGGTTAGGGTTAGGTTTAGGTTTTGTGTTTGGTTTTAGGTTAGGTTTAGCGATAGGGTTAGGGTTAGGGTTCGGGTTCGGGTTTGGGTTAGGGTTCGGGTTAGGGTTCGGGAGAGGGTTTGGGTTTGGAATAGAGTTAGGGTTAGGGTTAGGGTTAGTGTTTGGTTTAGGGTTAGGATTAGGGTTAGGGTTTGGGGTCAGCGGTTAGTGCTAGGGTTAGGGTTATCGTTTGGGTTAGGGTTAGGGTTAGGGTTAGGGTTTGGTTTAGGGTTAGGGTTAAGGTTAGGGTAAGGGTTAGGGTTAGGGTTAAGGTTTGGTTTAGGGATAGGTATAGGGATAGGGTTAGGGTGAGGGTGAGGGTTTGGGTTAGGGTTAGGGTTAGAGCTGGGGTTAGGTTTAGGGTTTGGTTTCGGGTTACGGTTAGGTTTAGGGTTTGTGTTAGGGTTAATGTTAGGTTTAGTGGTTAGGGTTAGGCTTACGGTTAGGGTTTGGTTTAGGATTAGTTTTAGGGTTCGGGTTTGGGTTAGGGTTAGATTTAGGGTTAGGGTTTGGGTTAGGGCTAGGTTTAGGGTTAGGGATAGCGTTAAGTTTAGTGTTAGGGTTAGGGTTTGGTTTTGGTTAGGATTAGGGTTAGGGTTAGGGTTAGGTTTAGGGCTAGAGTTAGCGTTAGGGTTATGATTAGAGTTTGGGTTTGGGTTAGGGTTAGGTTTAGGGTTTGGGTTAGGGTTACGGTTAGAGTTTGGGTTAGGGTTAGGGTTGGGGTAGTGTTTGGGTTAGGGCTAGGGTTAGGATTAGGTTTAAGGTTTGCGTTAATGTTAGGGTTAGGGTTAGAATGAGGATTAGGGTTAGGGATTAGGGTTAGGGATAGGGTTATTGTTAGCTTTAGGGTTAGGGTTAAGTTTAGGGTTAGGGTTAGATTTAGGGTTAGGTTTAGGATTAGGGTTAGGGTTTGGGTTTTAGTTAGGGTTAGGGTAAGGGTTAGTGTTTGTGTTAGGCTTAGGGTTAGGGTTAGCGTTAGGGTTAGGCATTACGTTTAGGGCTGAATTAGGGTTAGGTTTACTATTAGGGTTAGATTTAGGTTTAGGATTAAGTGTTAGGGATAGGGCTAGTTTTAGCGTAGGTTTTAGGGTTAGGGTTAGGTTTAGGGTTAGGGTTAGGATTCGGGTTTGTGTTAGGGTTATGGTTAGGGTTTGTGTTTGGGATTGTGTTAGGGTTAGGGATAGTGTTAGGGTTAGGGTTAGGGTTTGGGTTAGGGTGAGGGTTAGGGTTAGGGTTAGTGTTAGGATTTGCTTTAGGTTTAGGGTTAGAGTTAGGGTTTGGGTAAGGGTTAGGGTTAGCGTTAGGGTTAGGGTTAGGGTTAGGGTTAGGGTTAGGGATAGGGTTAGGTTTAGGGTTAGGGTTTGGGTAAGTGTTAGGTTTAGGGATAGATTTAGGGTTAGGGTTAGGGTTTGGGTTAGGGTTAGGGTTAGGGTTTGGGTTTGGGTTTGGGTTAGGGTTAGGGTTAGGGTTAGGGTTTGGGTTAGAGTTAGGATTAGGGGCAGGGTTAGTATTTGGGTTAGAGTTAGTGTTAGGGTTAGGGTTTGGGTTAGGGTTAGGGTTAGGTTTAGGGTTTGGGTTAGGGTTAATGTTACGTTTAGTGGTTATTGTTAGGTTTAGGGTTCGGGTTAGGGTTAGGGTTAGGGTTACGGTTAGTGTTAGGGTTTGGGTAAGGATTAGGTTTAAGGTTCGGGTTTGTGTTAGGGTTATGGTTAGGGTTAGGGTTAGCATTAGGGTTATGATTAGAGTTTGGGTTTGGGTTAGGGTTAGGTTTAGGGTTAGGGTTAGGGTCAGGGTTTGGGTTAGGGTTAGGTTTAGGGTTAGGGTTAGTGTAAGGGTTAGGGATAGGGTTAGGGTTAGGGTTTGGGTTTTTGTTTGGGTTAGGGTTAGTGTTACGGTTAGGGTTAGTGTTAGGATTAGGGTATGGGTTTAGGTTATGGTTAGGGTTTGGGTTAGGGTTAGGTTTAGGGTTAGGGTTAGGTTTGGGTTTGGGTTAGGGTTAGGATGAGGGTTAGGGTTAGGTTTAGGGTTTGAGTTTGGTTTTGGGTTAGGTTTAGCGATAGGGTTAAAGTTCGGGTTCTGGTTCGAGTTTGGGTTAGGGTTAGGGTTAGAGTTTGGGTTTGGGTTTGGTTTAGGTTTAGGGTTAGGTTTAGGATTAGGGTGCGCTTTAGTATTAGGGTTTGAGTTTGGGTTAGGGTTAGAGTTAGGCTAGGGTTTGAGTTAGGGTTAGCGTTTGGGTTAGGGTTAGGGTTTGGGTTTGGTTTAGGGTTAGGGTTATGATTAGGTTTAGGGTCAGGGTTTGGGTTAGAATTAGGGTTTGGAGTTAGGGTTTGGGTTCGGGTTACAGTCAGGGTTACGGTTAGGATTTAGGTTTGGGTTGTGGTTTGGTTTTGAATTAAGGTTAGTGTTAGGGTTAGGTATAGGGTTAGGCATCAGGGGTTAGGGTTTGGGTTAGGTTTAGGATTAGGGGAAGGGTTACGGTTTGGGTTAGAGTTAGGGTTATGGTTAGGGTTAGGATTTGGGTTAGGGCTAGGGTTAGGGTTAGGATAGCGTTAGGGTTAGGGTAAGGGTTCGGGATAGCGTTAGGGTTACGGTTTGGGTTTGGTTTGGGGTTAGGGTTAGGGTTACGGTTATGGTTAGTGTTATTATTAGGGTATTGGTTGAGGTTATGGTTAGGTTTTGGGTTAGGGTTAGGGTTAGGTTTGGGTTTGGGTTAGGGTTAGGGTGAGGGTTAGGGTTAGGGTTAGGGTTTGTGTTTGGTTTTAGGTTAGGTTTAGCGATAGGGTGTGGGTTAGGGTTCGGGTTCGGGTTTGGGTTAGGGTTCGGGTTAGGGTTCGGGAGAGGGTTTGGGTTTGGAATGGAGTTAGGGTTAGGGTTAGGGTTAGTGTTTGGTTTAGGGTTAGAATTAGGGTTAGGGTTTGGGGTCAGCGGTTAGTGCTAGGGTTAGGGTTAGCGTTTGTGTTAGGGTTAGGGTTAGGTTTACGGTTGGGTTTAGGGTTGGGGTTAAGGTTAGGGTAAGGGTTAGGGTTAGCGTTTGGTTTAGGGATAGGTTTAGGGATAGGGTTAGGGTTAGTGTTAAGGTTTGGATTAGGGTTAGAGTTAGGGTTTCGCTTTGGTTTTGGGTTAGGGTTAGCGTTAGGGTTAGGGTTAGGGATAGGGTTAGGTTTTGGATTAGGGTTTTGGTAAGTGTTAGGTTTAGGGATAGAGTTAGGTTTAGGTCTAGGGTTTGGGTTTGGGTTAGGGTTAGAGTTAGGATTAGAGTTAGCGTTAGGATTAGGGTTTTGCTTTATGTTAGGTTTGGGGGTATGGTTAGTGTTTCGGTAAATATTAGGTTTAGGGTTAGGGTTTGGTTTAGGGTTATGGTTAGGCTTAGGGTTAGGGCTAGGGTTAGGGTTAGGGTTAGGATTAGGGTAAGGGTTAGGGTTAGGGTTAGGGTTAGGGTTAGGGTTACGGTTTGGGTTTGGATTAGGGTTAGGGTTAGGGTAAGGGTTTGGGTTAGGGATAGGTTTAGGGTTTTTGTAAGGGTTAGGGTTTGGTTTAGGGTTAGGGTTAGTGTTAGGGTTTGGGTTAAGGTTAGGGTTTCGGTTTGTCTTAGGTTTAGGGTTAGGGTTAGGGTAAGGGTTAGGGTTAGGGTTACGATTTGGGTTTGGGTTAGGGTTAGGATTAGGGGCAGGGTTAGGTTTTGTGTTAGAGTTAGGGTTTGGGTTAGGGTTTGGGTTAGGGTTAGGGTTAGGTTTAGGGTTTGGATTAGGGTTAGGTTTAGGGTTAGGGTTTGGGTTAGGGCTAGGGTTAGGGTTAGGGATAGCGTTAGGGTTAGGGTAAGGGTTAGGAATAGGGTTAGGGTTAGGGTTTGCGTTTCGGTTTGGGTTAGGGTTAGGGTTACGGTTACGGTTTGTGTTAGGATTAGGGTATGGGTT
Organism: Eospalax fontanierii; assembly: GCA_035773235.1. Taxonomy (NCBI): domain Eukaryota; kingdom Metazoa; phylum Chordata; class Mammalia; order Rodentia; family Spalacidae; genus Eospalax; species Eospalax fontanierii. The sequence continues at coordinate 21,403 of JAJHUQ010000039.1, read as the reverse complement.
AAGGTTATGGTTAGGGTTTGGGTTAGGGTTAGGGTTAGGGTTAGGTTAGGGTTAGGGTTAGGGTTAGGGTTAGGGTTAGGGTTTGGATTAGGGTTAGGGTTAGTGTTAGGTGTAGGGTTAGGTTTTGGGTTAGGTTTAGGGTTAGGGTTAGTGTTAGGTTTTGGGTTTTGGTTTGTTTTAGGTTTAGGCTTAGGGTTAGGATTAGGGTTCGGGTTAGGATTAGGGTTTGGGTTTGGATTAGGTGTAGGGTTAGGGTTAGGGTTAGGGTTAGGGTTAGGGTTTGAATTTGGGTTAGGGTTAGGGTTATGGTTAGGGTTAGGGTTAGGGTTTGGGTTAGGATTAGGGTTTGGGTTAAGGTTAGGTTTAGGGTTAGGGTTTGGGTAGGGGTAGGGTGAAGGTTAGGGAGAGGGTTTGGATGATGGGTAGGGCTACGCTTATGGTTAGGGTTAGGGTGAGGGTTAGGGTTAGGGTTAGGCTTTGAGTTTGGTTTTGGGTTAGGTTTAGCGATAGGGTTAAGGTTAGGGTTCGGGTTCGGGTTTGGGTTAGGGTTAGGGTTAGGGTGAGGGTGAGGGTTTGGGTTAGGGTTAGCGTTAGGGTTAGGGTTAGGTTTAGGGTTAGAGCTGGGGTTAGGGTTAGGGTTTGGTTTCGGGTTACGGTTAGGTTTAGGGTTTGTGTTAGGGTTAATGTTAGGTTTAGGGGTTAGGGTTAGGGTTAGGGCTCGGGTTTGGGTTAGGGTTAGGCTGACGGTTAGCGTTTGGTTAGGATTAGGTTTAGGGTTCCGGTTTGGGTTAGGGTTAGGCTTAGGGTTAGGGTTTGGGTTAGGGCTAGGGTTAGGGTTAGGGATAGCGTTAAGTTTAGGGTGAGGGTTAGGGTTTGGTTTTGGTTAGGATTAGGGTTAGGGTTAGGATTAGGTTTAGGGCTAGGGTTAGCGTTAGGGTTATGATTAGAGTTTGGGTTTGGGTTAGCGTTAGGTTTAGGGTTTGGGTTAGGTTTACGGTTAGGTTTAGGGTTAGGGTTAGGGTTAGGGGTAGTGTTTGGGTTAGGGCTAGGGTTAGGATTAGGTTTAAGGTTTGCGTTAATATTAGGGTTAGGGTTAGAATGAGGATTAGGGTTAGGGATTAGGGTTAGGGATAGGGTTATTTTTAGCTTTAGGGGTAGGGTGAGGTTTAGGGTTAGGGTTAGATTTGGGGTAAGGTTTAGGATTAGGGTTAGGTTTTGGGTTTTAGTTAGGGTTAGGGTAAGGGTTAGTGCTTGTGTTAGGCTTAGGGTTAGGGTTAGCGTTAGGGTTAGGCGTTACGTTTAGTGCTGAATTAGGGTTAGGTTTATTGTTAGGGTTAGATTTAGTTTTAGGATTAAGTGTTAGGGATAGGGCTAGGGTTAGCGTAGGTTTTAGGGTTTGGGTTAGGTTTAGGGTTAGGGTTAGGGTTCGGGTTTGTGTTAGGGTTAGGGTTAGGGTTTGTGTTTGGGATTGTGTTAGGGTTAGGGATAGTGTTAGGGTTAGGATTAGGGTTTGGGTTAGGGTGAGGGTTAGGATTAGGGTTAGTGTTAGGATTTGCTTTAGGGTTAGGGTTAGAGTTAGGGTTTGGGTAAGGTTTAGGTTTAGCGTTAGGGTTAGGGTTAGGGTTAGGGTTAGGGATAGGGTTAGGTTTAGGGTTAGGGTTTGGGTTAGGGCTAGGGTTAGGGTTAGGGATAGCGTTAGGGTTAGGGTAAGGGTTAGGAATAGGGTTAGGGTTAGGGTTTGGGTTTCGGTTTGGGTTAGGGTTAGGGTTACGGTTACGGTTTGTGTTAGGATTACGGTATGGGTTAAGGTTATGGTTAGGGTTTGGGTTAGGGTTATGGTTAGGGTTAGGTTTCGGTTTAGGTTAGGGTTAGGGTGAGGGTTAGGGTTAGGGTTAGGGTTAGGGTTTGGATTAGTGTTAGGGTTAGTGTTAGGTTTAGGGTTAGGTTTTGGGTTAGGTTTAGGGTTAGGGTTAGTGTTAGGTTTTGGGTTTGGGTTTGTTTTAGGTTTAGGCTTAGGGTTAGGATTAGGGTTCGGGTTAGGATTAGGGTTTGGGTTTGGATTAGGGGTAGGGTTAGGCTTAGGGTTAGGGTTAGGGTTAGGGTTTGAATTTGGGTTAGGGTTAGGGTTATGGTTAGGGTTAGGGTTAGGGTTTTGGTTAGGATTAGGGTTTGGGTTAGGGTTAGGTTTAGGGTTATTGTTTGGGTTAGGGCTAGGGTTAGGGTTAGGGATAGCGTTAAGTTTAGGGTGAGGGTTAGGGTTTGGTTTTGGTTAGGATTAGGGTTAGGGTTAGGGTTAGGTTTAGGGCTAGGGTTAGCGTTAGGGTTATGATTAGAGTTTGGGTTTGGGTTAGCGTTAGGTTTAGGGTTTGGGTTAGGGTTACGGTTAGGGTTAGGGTTAGGATTAGGGTTGGGGTAGTGTTTGGGTTAGGGCTAGGGTTAGGATTAGGTTTAAGGTTTGCGTTAATGTTAGGGTTAGGGTTAGAATGAGGATTAGGGTTAGGGATTAGGGTTAGGGATAGGGTTATTGTTAGCTTTAGGGTTAGAGTTAGGTTTAGGGTTAGGGTTAGATTTAGTTTTAGGTTTAGGATTAGGGTTAGGGTTTGGATTTTAGTTAAGGTTAGGGTAAGGGTTAGTGTTTGTGTTAGGCTTAGGGTTAGGGTTAGCGTTAGGGTTAGGCGTTACGTTTAGGGCTGAATTAGGGTTAGGTTTACTATTAGGGTTAGATTTAGGTTTAGGATTAAGTGTTAGGGATAGGGCTAGTTTTAGCGTAGGTTTTAGGGTTAGGGTTAGATTTAGGGTTAGGTTTAGGATTCGGGTTTGTGTTAGGGTTAGGGTTAGGGTTTGTGTTTGGGATTGTGTGAAGGTTAGGGATAGTGTTAGGGTTAGGTTTAGGGTTTGGGTTAGGGTGAGGGTTAGGGTTAGGTTTAGTGTTAGGATTTGCTTTAGGGTTAGGGTTAGAGTTAGGGTTTGGGTAAGGGTTAGGGTTAGCGTTAGAGTTAGGGTTAGGGTTAGGGTTAGGGTTAGGGTTAGGGATAGGGTTAGGTTTAGGGTTAGGGTTTGGGTAAGTGTTAGGTTTAGGGATAGAGTTAGGGTTAGGGTTAGGGTTTGGGTTAGGGTTAGGGTTTGGGTTTGAGTTTGGGATAGGGTTAGGGTTAGGGTTAGGGTTTGGTTTAGAGTTAGGATTAGGGGCAGGGTTAGTATTTGGGTTAGAGTTAGGGTTAGGGTTAGGGTTTGGGTTAGGGTTAGGGTTAGGTTTAGGGTTTGGGTTAAGGTTAATGTTACGTTTAGTGGTTATTGTTAGGTTTAGGGTTCGGTTAGGGTTAGGGTTAGGGTTAGGGTTAGTGTTAGTGTTTGGGTAAGGATTAGGTTTAGGGATCGGGTTTGTTTTAGGGTTAGGGTTAGGGTTAGGGTTAGCATTAGGGTTATGATTAGAGATTGGGTTTGGGTTAGGGTGAGGTTTAGGGTTAGGGTTAGGGTCAGGGTTTGGGTTAGGGTTAGGTTTAGGGTTAGGGTTAGGGTAAGGGTTAGGGATAGGGTTATGGTTAGGGTTTGGGTTTTGGTTTGGGTTAGGGTTAGGGTTACGGTTAGGGTTAGTGTTTGGATTAGGGTATGGGTTTAGGTTATGGTTAGGGTTTGGGTGAGGGTTAGGGTTAGGTTTGGGTTTGGGTTAGGGTTCGATGAGTGTTAGCGTTAGGGTTAGGGTTTGAGTTTGGTTTTGGGTTAGGTTTAGCGATAGGGTTAAAGTTCGTGTTCTGGTTCGAGTTTGGGTTAGGGTTAGGGTTAGAGTTTGGGTTGGTTTTGGTTTAGGTTTAGGGTTAGGTTTAGGATTAGGGTGCGGGTTAGTATTAGGGTTTGAGTTTGGGTTAGGGTTAGAGTTAGGTTAGGGTTTGAGTTAGGGTTAGGGTTTGGGTTAGGGTTAGGGTTTCGGTTTGGTTTAGGGTTAGGGTTATGATTAGGTTTAGGGTCAGGGTTTGGGTTAGAATTAGGGTTTGGGGTTAGGGTTTGGGTTCGGGTTACAGTCAGGGTTACGGTTAGGATTTAGGTTTGGGTTGTGGTTTGGTTTTGAATTAAGGTTAGTGTTAGGGTTAGGTATTGGGTTAGGCATCAGGGGTTAGGGTTTGGGTTAGGTTTAGGATTAGGGGCAGGGTTACGGTTTGGGTTAGAGTTAGGGTTATGGTTAGGGTTAGGATTTGGGTTAGGGCAAGGGTTAGGGTTAGGATAGCGTTAGGGTTAGGGTAAGGGTTCGGGATAGTGTTAGGGTTACGGTTTGGGTTTGGTTTGGGGTTAGGGTTAGGGTTACGGTTATGGTTAGTGTTAGGATTAGGGTATTGGTTTAGGTTATGTTTAGGGTTTGGGTTAGGGTTAGGGTTAGGTTTGGGTTTGGGTTAGGGTTAGGGTGAGGGTTAGGGTTAGGGTTAGGTTTTGTGTTTGGTTTTAGGTTAGGTTTAGCGATAGGGTTAGGGTTCGGGTTCGGGTTCGGGTTTGGGTTAGGGTTCGGGTTAGGGTTCGGGAGAGGGTTTGGGTTTGGAATAGAGTTAGGGTTAGGGTTAGGGTTAGTGTTTGGTTTAGGGTTAGGATTAGGGTTAGGGTTTGGGGTCAGCGGTTAGTGCTAGGGTTAGGGTTAGCGTTTGTGTTAGGGTTAGGGTTAGGGTTAGGGTTTGGTTTAGGGTTAGGGTTAAGGTTAGGGTAAGGTTTAGGGTTAGGGTTAGGGTTTGGTTTAGGGATAGGTTTAGGGATAGGGTGAGGGTTAGTGTTAAGGTTTGGATTAAGGTTAGAGTTAGGGTTTCGCTTTGGTTTTGGGTTAGGGTTAGCGTTAGGGTTAGGGTTAGGGATAGGGTTAGGTTTTGGGTTAGGGTTTCGGTAAGTGTTAGGTTTAGGGATAGAGTTAGGTTTAGGTTTAGGGTTTGGGTTAGGCTTAGGGTTAGTGTTTGGGTTTGGGTTTGGGTTAGGGTTAGAGTTAGGATTAGAGTTAGCGTTAAGATTAGGGTTTTGCTTTATGTTAGGTTTGGGGGTATGGTTAGTGTTTCGGTAAATATTAGGTTTAGGGTTAGGGTTTGGTTTAGGGTTAGGGTTAGGCTTAGGGTTTGGGTTAGGGTTAGGGTTAGGGTTAGGATTAGGGTAAGGGTTAGGGTTAGGGTTAGGGTTAGGGTAAGGGTTAGGGTTACGGTTTGGGTTTGGATTAGGGTTAGGGTTAGGGTAAGGGTTTGGGTTAGGGATAGGTTTAGGGTTTGGGTAAGGGTTAGGGTTAGGTTTAGGGTTAGGGTTAGTGTTAGGGTTTGGGTTAAGGTTAGGGTTTCGGTTTGTCTTAGGTTTAGGGTTAGGGTTAGGGTAAGGGTTAGGGTTAGGGTTACGATTTGGGTTTGGGTTAGGGTTAGGATTAGGGGCAGGGTTAGGTTTTGAGTTAGAGTTAGGGTTTGGGTTAGGGTTTGGGTTAGGGTTAGGGTTAGGTTTAGGGTTTGGATTAGGGTTAGGTTTAGGGTTAGGGTTTGGGTTAGGGCTAGGGTTAGGGTTAGGGATAGCGTTAGGGTTAGGGTAAGGGTTAGGAATAGGGTTAGGGTTAGGGTTTGGGTTTCGGTTTGGGTTGGGTTAGGGTTACGGTTACGGTTTGTGTTAGGATTAGGGTATGGGTTAAGATTATGGTTAGGGTTTGGGTTAGGGTTAGGGTTAGGATTAGGTTTCGGTTTAGGTTAGGGTAGGGTGAGGGTTAGGGTTAGGGTTAGGGTTAGGGTTACGGTTTGGGTTTGGATTAGGGTTAGGGTTAGGGTAAGGGTTTGGGTTAGGGATAGGTTTAGGGTTTGGGTAATGGTTAGGGTTAGGTTTAGGGTTAGGGTTAGTGTTAGGGTTTGGGTTAAGGTTAGGGTTTCGGTTTGTCTTAGGTTTAGGGTTAGGGTTAGGGTAAGGGTTAGGGTTAGGGTTACGATTTGGGTTTGGGTTAGGGTTAGGATTAGGGGCAGGGTTAGGTTTTGAGTTAGAGTTAGGGTTTGGGTTAGGGTTTGGGTTAGGGTTAGGGTTAGGTTTAGGGTTTGGATTAGGGTTAGGTTTAGGGTTAGGGTTTGGGTTAGGGCTAGGGTTAGGGTTAGGGATAGCGTTAGGGTTAGGGTAAGGGTTAGGAATAGGGTTAGGGTTAGGGTTTGGGTTTCGGTTTGGGTTGGGTTAGGGTTACGGTTACGGTTTGTGTTAGGATTAGGGTATGGGTTAAGATTATGGTTAGGGTTTGGGTTAGGGTTAGGGTTAGGATTAGGTTTCGGTTTAGGTTAGGGTAGGGTGAGGGTTAGGGTTAGGGTTAGGGTTAGGGTTTGGATTAGGGTTAGGGTTAGTGTTAGGTGTAGGGTTAGGTTTTGGGTTAGGTTTAGGGTTAGGGTTAGTGTTAGGTTTTGGGTTTGGGTTTGTTTTAGGTTTAGGCTTAGGGTTAGGATTAGGGTTCGGGTTAGGATTAGGGTTTGGGTTTGGATTAGGGGTAGGGTTAGGGTTAGGTTTAGGGTTAGGGTTAGGGTTTGAATTTGGGTTAGGGTTAGGGTTATGGTTAGGGTTAGGGTTAGGGTTTGGGTTAGGATTAGGGTTTGGGTTAGGGTTAGGTTTAGGGTTCGGGTTTGGGTTAGGGCTAGGGTTAGGGTTAGGGATAGGGTTTGGATTAGGGGTAGGGTTACGCTTAGGGTTAGGGTTAGGGTGAGGGTTAGGGTTAGGGTTAGGGTTTGAGTTTGGTTTTGGGTTAGGTTTAGCGATAGGGTTAAGGTTAGGGTTCGGGTTCGGGTTTGGGTTAGGGTTAGGGTTAGGGTGAGGGTGAGGGTTTGGGTTAGGGTTAGCGTTAGGGTTAGGGTTAGGTTTAGGGTTAGAGCTGGGGTTAGGGTTAGGGTTTGGTTTCGGGTTATGGTTAGGTTTAGGGTTTGTGTTAGGGTTAATGTTAGGTTTAGGGGTTAGGGTTAGTGTTAGGGCTCGGGTTTGGGTTAGGGTTAGGCTTAGGGTTAGGGTTTGGGTTAGGGCTAGGGTTAGGGTTAGGGATAACGTTAAGTTTAGGGTGAGGGTTAGGGTTTGGTTTTGGTTAGGATTAGGGTTAGGGTTAGGGTTAGGTTTAGGGCTAGGGTTAGCGTTAGGGTTATGATTAGAGTTTGGGTTTGGGTTAGCGTTAGGTTTAGGGTTTGGGTTAGGGTTACGGTTAGGTTTAGGGTTAGGGTTAGGGTTAGGGGTAGTGTTTGGGTTAGGGTTAGGGTTAGGATTAGGTTTAAGGTTTGCGTTAATATTAGGGTTAGGGTTAGAATGAGGATTAGGGTTAGGGATTAGGGTTAGGGATAGGGTTATTTTTAGCTTTAGGGTTAGGGTTAGGTTTAGGGTTAGGGTTAGATTTAGGGTTAGGTTTAGGATTAGGGTTAGGTTTCGGGTTTTAGTTAGGGTTAGGGTAAGGGTTAGTGCTTGTGTTAGGCTTAGGGTTAGGGTTAGCGTTAGGGTTAGGCGTTACGTTTAGGGCTGAATTAGGGTTAGATTTAGGTTTAGGATTAAGTGTTAGGGATAGGGCTAGGGTTAGCGTAGGTTTTAGGGTTTGGGTTAGGTTTAGGGTTAGGGTTAGGGTTCGGGTTTGTGTTAGGGTTAGGGTTAGGGTTTGTGTTTGGGATTGTGTTAGGGTTAGGGATATTGTTAGGGTTAGGGTTAGGGTTTGGGTTAGGGTGAGGGTTAGGGTTAGGGTTAGTGTTAGGATTTGCTTTAGGGTTAGGGTTAGAGTTAGGGTTTGGGTAAGGTTTAGGTTTAGCATTAGGGTTAGGGTTAGGGTTAGGGTTAGGGTTAGGGATAGGGTTAGGTTTAGGGTTAGGGTTTGGGTAAGTGTTAGGTTTAGGGATAGAGTTAGGTTTAGGGTTAGGGTTTGGGTTAGGGTTAGGGTTAGGGTTTGAGTTTGTGTTTGGGTTAGGGTTAGGGTTAGGGTTAGGGTTAGTGTTAGGGTTTGGGTAAGGATTAGGTTTAGGGTTCGGGTTTGTGTTAGGGTTAAGTTTAGGGTTAGGGTTAGCCTTAGGGTTATGATTCGAGTTTGGGTTAGGTTTAGGGTTAGGTTTAGGGTCAGGGTTTGGGTTAGGGGTAGGTTTAGGGTTAGGGTTTGGGTTAGGGTTAGGGTTAGGGTTAGGGATAGCTTTAGGATTAGGGTACGGGTTAGTGATAGGGTTAGGGTTAGGGTTTGGGTTTTGGTTTGGGTTAGGGTTAGGGTTACGGTTAGGGTTAGTGTTAGGATTAGGGTATGGGTTTAGGTTATGGTTAGGGTTTGGGTTAGGGTTAGGTTTAGGGTTAGGGTTAGGTTTGGGTATGGGTTAGGGTTAGGATGAGGGTTAGGGTTAGGGTTAGGTTAGTGTTAGGGTTTGGGTAAGAATTAAGTTTAGGGTTCGGGTTTGTGTTAGGGTTAGGGTTAGGGTTAGGGTTTGAGTTTGGTTTTGGGTTAGGTTTAGCGATAGGGTTAAAGTTAGGGTTCTGGTTCGGGTTTGGGTTAGGGTTAGGGTTTCGGTTTGTGTTTGGTTTAGGTATAGGGTTAGGTTTAGGATTAGGGTGCGGGTTAGTATTAGGGTTTGAGTTTGGGTTAGCGTTAGAGTTAGGTTAGGGTTTGGGTTAGGGTTAGGGTTTGGGTTAGGGTTAGGGTTTGGGTTTGGGATAGTTTTAGGCTTATGGTTAGGGTTAGGGTCAGGGTTTGGGTTAGAATTACGGTTTGTGTTTAGGGTTTGGGTTCGGATTACAGTCAGGGTTACGGTTAGGATTTAGGTTTGGGTTGTGGTTTGGTTTTGAGGTAAGGTTAGGGTTAGGGTTAGGTATAGGGTTAGAGATCAGGGGTTAGGGTTAGCGTGAGGGTTAGGGTTTGGGTTAGGTTTAGGATTAGGGGCAGGGTTGCAGTTTGGGTTAGAGTTAGGGTTATGGTTAGGGTTAGGATTTGGGTTAGGGCTAGGGTTAGGGTTAGGGATAGCGTTAGGGTTAGGGTAAGGGTTCGGGATAGGGTTAGGGGTAGGGTTTGGGTTTGGTTTGGGGTTAGGGTTAGGGTTACGGTTAGGGTTAGTGTTAGGATTAGGGTATTGGTTTTGGTTATGGTTATGGTTAGGGTTAGGGTTAGGGTTAGGGTTAGGGTTAGGGTTCGGGTTTGGGTTAGGGTTAGGTTTCGGGAGAGGGTTTGGGTTTGGAATAGAGTTAGGGTTAGGGTTAGGGTTAGTGTTTGGTTTAGGGTTAGTATTAGGGTTAGGGTTTGGGGTCAGCGGTTAGTTCTAGGGTTGGGGTTAGCGTTTGAGTTAGGGTTAGGGTTAGGGTTAGGGTTTGGTTTAGGGTTAGGGTTAAGGTTAGGGTAAGGGTTAGGGTTAGGGTTAGGGTTAGGGTTTGGTTTAGGGATAGGTTTTGGGATAGGGTTAGGGTTAGTGTTAAGGTTTGGATTAGGGTTAGAGTTAGGGTTTCGCTTTGGTTTTGGGTTAGGGTTAGGTTTAGGGTTAGGGTTAGGATTAGCATTCTGGTTAGGATTAGGGTTTGTGTTAGGGATACGGTTAGAGTTAGGGTTAGGGTTTGGGTTAGGGTTAGGGTTAGGGTTTGTGTTAGGATTAGGGTTAAGTTTAGGGTTTGGTTTAGAGTTACAGTTAGGGTTACGGTTAGGATTTAAGTTTGGGTTAGGGTTTGGTTTTGGGTTAGGGTTAGGGTTAGAGTTAGATTTCAGGTTAGGCATCAGGGTTTAGGCTTAGGTTTAGGGTTAATGTTTGTGTTAGGGTTAGGATTAGGGGAATGGTGAGGGTATGGGTTAGAGTTAGGGTTAGGGTTATCGTTTGGGTTAGGGTTAGGCTTAGGTTTCGGTTTAGGGTTAGGGTTAGGGTTAGCGTTTGGATTAGGGTTAGGGTTAGGGTTAGGTGTAGGTTTAGGGTTTCGTTTAGGTTTAGCGTTAGGGTTAGGGTTTGGGTATGGGTTTGGGTTTGGTTTCGGTTTAGGGTTAGGGTTAGGATTAGGGTTCGGGTTAGGATTAGGGTTCTGGTTAGGATTAGGGTTTGGGTTTGGGTTAGGATTAGAGTCAGCGTTAGGGTTTGGGTTAGGTTTAGCGTTTGGTTTTGGGTTAGGGTGAGGGTTATGGTTAGGGTTAGGGTTAGGGTTTGGGTTTGGATTAGGTTTAGAGTTAGGTTTTGGGTTAGGGTTACGGTTAGGGTTACGGTTAGGATTTAAGTTTGGGTTAGGGTTTGGTTTTGAGTTAGGGTTAGGGTTAGGGTTAGGGTTAGGGTTAGGCATCAGGGGTTACGGTTAGGGTTAGGGTTAGGGTTTGGGTTAGGGTTAGGATTAGGGGCAGGGTTAGTGTTTGGGTTAGGGTTGGGGTTAGGGTTAGGTTTTTGGTTAGGGTTAGGGTTAGGTTCAGGGTTTGGGTTAGGGTTTGGATTAGGATTAGGTTTAGGGTTAAGGTCAGGGTTAGTGTTAGGGCTAGGTTTAGGATTAGGGTTTGGGTTAGGGCTAGGGTTAGGGTTAGGGATAGCGTTAGGGTTAGGGTAAGTGTTAGAGATAGGGTTAGGGTTAAGGTTTGGGTTTTGGTTTGGGTTAGGGTTAGGGTTAGGGTTATGGTTAGGGTTAGGTTTAGGATTAGGGTATGGGTTTAGGTTATGGTTAGGGTTTGGGTTATGGTTAGGGTTAGGATTAGGTTTGGGTTTGGGTTAAGGTTAGGATGAGGGTTAGGGTTAGGGTTAGGGTTTGACTTTGATTAGGGTTAGGTTTAGCGATAGGGTTAAGGTTAGGGTTTGGTTAAGTGTTAGGGTTAGGGTTAGGTTTGAGTTTGGATTAGGGGTAGGGTTAGGGTTAGGGTTAGGGTTAGGGTGAGGGTTAGGGTTAGGGTTAGTGTTTGAGTTTGGTTTTGGGTTAGGTTTAGCGATAGGGTTAAGGTTACGGTTCGGGTTCGGGTTTGGGTTATGTTTAGGGTTAGGGTGAGGGTGAGGGTTTGGGTAAGTGTTAGGGTTAGGGATAGAATTAGGTTCAGTTTTCGGGATTGGGTAAGGGTTAGGGTTAGTGTTAGGGTTAGGGTTAGGGTTTGGATTAGGATTAGGTTTAGGGTTCGGGTTTGGATTAGGGTTAGGGTTAGGGTTAGGGTTTGGGTTAGGGCTAGGGTTAGGGTTAGGTATAGCGTTAAGGTTAGGGTTAGGGTTAGGGATAGGGTTACGGTTAGAGTTTGGGTTTGGGTTTGGGTTAGGTTTAGGGTTACGGTTAGGTTTAGTGTTAGGATTAGGGTATGGGTTTAGGTTATGTTTGTGGTTTGGGTTAGGGTTAGGGTTAGGGTTGGGTTAGGTTTGGGTTTGGGTTAGGGTTAGGGTTAGGGTTAGGTTTGGGTTTGGGTTAGGGTTAGGGTGAGGGTTAGGGTTAGGGTTTGGGGTTGGCTTAGGGTTAGGGTTAGGGTTAGGGTTTGGTTTGGGTTAGTGTTAGGGTTAGGTTTATGGTGAGCCGTAGGGTTAGTGTTTGGGGCTGGGTTCGGTTTTGGGTTAGGGTTATGGTTAGAGTAAGGGTTTGCCTTAGGGTTAGGGTTAGTGTTTGGGTTTGGATTTGGCTTAGGTTTAGGGTTAGGATTAGGATTAGGGTTAGGGTTAGGTTTGGGTAAGTGTTAGGGTTAGGGATAGGGTTAGGTTTTGGGTTAGGGTTAGGGTTAAGGTTTGGGTAAGGGTTAGGGTTAGGGTTAGGGTTTGATTTACGGATAGGTTTAGGCATAGGGTTAGGGTTAGTGTTAGGATTAGTGTTTGGGTTTGGTTTAGGGTTAGGGTTAGGGTTAGGGTTTGGGTTAGGGTTACGGTTAGGGTTAGGGTTAGGGTTAGGGTTAGGGTTAGGGTTAGGGTTAGGATTTGGGTTAGGGTTAGGATTAGGGTTTGGTTTAGGGTTTGGGTTTTGGTTAGGGTTAGGGCTAGGGTTCGGGTTTGCTTTGGGTTAGGGTTAGGGTTAGGCTTAGGGTATCGATTAGGTTTAGGGTTAGGGTTAGGTGTAGGGTTAGGGTTTGGGTTACGTTTAGGGTTAGGGTCAGTGTTAGGGTTTGGATTTGGGTTTGGTTTAGGTTTAGGGTTCTGGTTAGGATTAGGGTACGGCTTAGGATTAGGGTTTGGGTTTGGGTTAGGGTTAGAGTTAGGGTTAGGGTTTGGGTTAGGGTTAGGGTTTGGGTTTGGGTTAGGTTTAGGGTTATGGTTAGGTTTAGGGTTTGGGTTAGTATTAGGGTTATGGTTAGGGTTTGGGTTAGGGTTACGGTTAAGATTACGGTTAGGATTTAATTTTGGGTTAGGGTTTGGTTTTGAGTTATGGTTAGGGTTAGGGTTAGGGTTAGGGTTAGGCATCAGGGGTTAGGGTTAGGGTTAGGGTTAGGGTTTGGGTTAGAGTTAGGATTAGGGGCAGGGTTAGTATTTGGGTTAGAGTTAGGGTTAGGGTTAGGGTTTGGGTTAGGGTTAGGGTAAGGTTTAGGGTTTTGGTTAGGGTTAATGATAGGTTTATTGGTTAATGTTAGGGTTAGGGTTTGGGTTAGGATTAGGTTTAGGGTTCGGGTTTGTGTTAGGATTAGGGTTAGGGTCAGGGTTTCGGTTAGGGTTAGGTTTAGGGTTAGGGTTTGGGTTAGGGCTAGGGTTAGGTTTAGGGATAGCGTTAGGGTTAGGGTAAGGGTTACGGATAGGGTTAGGGTTAGGGTTTGGGTTTTGGTTTGGGTTAGGGTTAGGGTTACCGTTAGGGTTAGTGTTAGGATTAGGGTATGGGTTTAGATTATGCTTAAGGTTTGTGTTAGGGTTAGGTTTAGGGTTAGGGTTAGGTTTGCGTTTGGGTTAGGGTTAGGATGAGGGTTAGGGTTAGGTTTAGGGTTTGAATTTTGTTTTGGGTTATGTTTAGAGATAGGGTTAAAGTTAGGGTTCTGGTTTGGGTTTGCGTTAGGGTTAAGGTTAGGGTGAGGGTGAGGGTTTCGGTAAGTGTTAGGGTTAGGGTTAGGATTAGGGTTTGGGTTTGGATTAGGGTTAGGGTTAGCGTTTCGGTTAGGGTTAGCGTTTGTTTTTGTCTTAGGGTTAGGGTTACGGTTAGGGTTAGGGTTAGGATTTAGGTTTGGGTTAGGGATTGGTTTTGAGTTAGGGTTAGGCTTAGGGTTACGGTTAGTGTTAGGGTTTGGGTTAGGGTTAGCGTTTGGGTTTGGCTTAGGGTTAGGGTTACGGTTAGGGTTAGGGTTATGGTTTGGGTTAGGATCAGGTTAAGGGTTATGGTTAGGGTTTTGGTTAGGGTTACGGTTAGGGTTACGGTTAGGATTTAGGTTTGTGTTAGGGATTGGTTTTGAGTTAGGTTTAGGGTTAGGGTTAGGGTTAGGGTTAGGGGTAGGGTTTGGGTTAGGGTCAGGATTAGGGGCAGGGTTAGGGTTTGGGTTAGAGCTGGGGTTAGGGATAGGGTTTGGGTTCGGGTTACGGTTAGGTTTAGGGTTTGTGTTAGGGTTAATGTTAGGTTTAGGGGTTAGGGTTAGGGTTGGGTTCGGGTGTGGTTTAGGGTTAGGCTTAGGGTTAGGGTTTGGGTTAGGATTAGGATTAGGTTTAGGTTTTGGGTTTGCGTTAGGGTTAGGTTTAGGGTCAGGGTTTGGGTTAGGGCAGGGTTAGGGTTAGGGATAGCGTTAAGTTTAGGGTTAGGGTTAGGGTTTGGTTTGGGTTAGGATTAGGGTTAGGGTTAGGGTTAGGGTTAGAGTTAGGGTTAGCGTTAGGGTTATGATTAGAGTTTGGGTTTGGGTTAGGGTGAGGTTTAGGGTGAGTTTTAGGTTTTGGGTTAGGTTTTGGGTTAGGGTTACGGTTAGGGTTAGGGTTAGGGTTAGGGTTAGGGTTAGGGTTAGGGGTAGTGTTTGGGTTAGGGCTTGGGTTAGGATTAGGTTTAAGGTTTGCGTTAATGTTAGGGTTAGGGTTAGAATGAGGGTTAGGTTTAGGGTTAGGGTTAGGGTTAGGGTTAGGGTTAGGGTTTGGGTAAGTGTTAGGTTTAGGGATAGAGTTAGGGTTAGGGTTAGGGTTAGTGTTTGGTTTAGGGTTAGTATTAGGGTTAGGGTTTGGGGTCAGCGGTTAGTGCTAGGGTTGGGGTTAGCGTTTGAGTTAGGGTTAGGGTTAGGGTTAGGGTTTGGTTTAGGGTTAGGGTTAAGGTTAGGGTAAGGGTTAGGGTTAGGGGTAGGGTTAGGGTTTGGTTTAGGGATAGGTTTTGGGATAGGGTTAGGGTTAGTGTTAAGGTTTGGATTAGGGTTAGAGTTAGGGTTTCGCTTTGGTTTTGGGTTAGGGTTAGGTTTAGGGTTAGGGTTAGGATTAGCATTCTGGTTAGGATTATGGTTTGTGTTAGGGATACGGTTAGAGTTAGGGTTAGGGTTTGGGTTAGGGTTAGGGTTAGGGTTTGTGTTAGGATTAGGGTTAAGATTAGGGTTTGGTTTAGAGTTACAGTTAGGGTTACGGTTAGGATTTAAGTTTGGGTTAGGGTTTGGTTTTGGGTTAGGGTTAGGGTTAGAGTTAGATTTCAGGTTAGGCATCAGGGTTTAGGCTTAGGTTTAGGGTTAATGTTTGTGTTAGGGTTAGGATTAGGGGAATGGTGAGGGTGTGGGTTAGAGTTAGGGTTAGGGTTATCGTTTGGGTTAGGGTTAGGCTTAGGTTTCGGTTTAGGGTTAGGGTTAGGGTTAGCGTTTGGATTAGGGTTAGGGTTAGGGTTAGGTGTAGGTTTAGGGTTTCGTTTAGGTTTAGGGTTAGGGTTAGGGTTTGGGTATGGGTTTGGGTTTGGTTTCGGTTTAGGGTTAGGGTTAGGATTAGGGTTCGGGTTAGGATTAGGGTTCTGGTTAGGATTAGGGTTTGGGTTTGGGTTAGGATTAGAGTCAGCGTTAGGGTTTGGGTTAGGTTTAGCATTTGGTTTTGGGTTAGGGTGAGGGTTATGGTTAGGGTTAGGGTTAGGGTTTGGGTTTGGATTAGGGTTAGAGTTAGGGTTTGGGTTAGGGTTACGGTTAGGGTTACGGTTAGGATTTAAGTTTGGGTTAGGGTTTGGTTTTGAGTTAGGGTTAGGGTTAGGGTTAGGGTTAGGGTTAGGCATCAGGGGTTACGGTTAGGGTTAGGGTTAGGGTTTGGGTTAGGGTTAGGATTAGGGGCAGGTTTAGTGTTTGGGTTAGAGTTAGGGTTAGGGTTAGGGTTTTGGTTAGGGTTAGGGTTAGGTTCAGGGTTTGGGTTAGGGTTTGGATTAGGATTAGGTTTAGGGTTAAGGTCAGGGTTAGTGTTAGGGCTAGGTTTAGGATTAGGGTTTGGGTTAGGGCTAGGGTTAGGGTTAGGGATAGCGTTAGGGTTAGGGTAAGTGTTAGAGATAGGGTTAGGGTTAAGGTTTGGGTTTTGGATAGGGTTAGGGTTAGGGTTAGGGTTATGGTTAGGGTTAGGTTTAGGATTAGGGTATGGGTTTAGGTTATGGTAAGCGTTTGGGTTATGGTTAGGGTTAGGATTAGGTTTGGGTTTGGGTTAAGGTTAGGATGAGGGTTAGGGTTAGGGTTAGGGTTTGACTTTGATTAGGGTTAGGTTTAGCGATAGGGTTAAGGTTAGGGTTTGGTTAAGTGTTAGGGTTAGGGTTAGGTTTGAGTTTGGATTAGGGGTAGGGTTAGGGTTAGGGTTAGGGTTAGGGTGAGGGTTAGGGTTAGGGTTAGTGTTTGAGTTTGGTTTTGGGTTAGGTTTAGCGATAGGGTTAAGGTTACGGTTCGGGTTCGGGTTTGGGTTATGTTTAGGGTTAGGGTGAGGGTGAGGGTTTGGGTAAGTGTTAGGGTTAGGGATAGAATTAGGTTCAGTTTTGGGGATTGGGTAAGGGTTAGGGTTAGTGTTAGGGTTAGGGTTTGGATTAGGATTAGGTTTAGGGTTCGGGTTTGGATTAGGGTTAGGGTTAGGGTTAGGGTTTGGGTTAGGGCTAGGGTTAGGGTTAGGTATAGCGTTAAGGTTAGGGTTAGGGTTAGGGATAGGGTTACGGTTAGAGTTTGGGTTTGGGTTTGGGTTAGGTTTAGGGTTACGGTTAGGTTTAGTGTTAGGATTAGGGTATGGGTTTAGGTTATGTTTGTGGTTTGGGTTAGGGTTAGGGTTAGGGTTGGGTTAGGTTTGGGTTTGGGTTAGGGTTAGGGTTAGGGTTAGGTTTGGGTTTGGGTTAGGGTTAGGGTGAGGGTTAGGGTTAGGGTTTGGGGTTGGCTTAGGGTTAGGGTTAGGGTTAGAGTTTGGTTTGGGTTAGTGTTAGGGTTAGGTTTATGGTGAGCCGTAGGGTTAGTGTTTGGGGCTGGGTTCGGTTTTGGGTTAGGGTTATGGTTAGAGTAAGGGTTTGCCTTAGGGTTAGGGTTAGTGTTTGGGTTTGGATTTGGCTTAGGTTTAGGGTTAGGATTAGGATTAGGGTTAGGGTTAGGTTTGGGTAAGTGTTAGGGTTAGGGATAGGGTTAGGTTTTGGGTTAGGGTTAGGGTTAAGGTTTGGGTAAGGGTTAGGGTTAGGGTTAGGGTTTGATTTACGGATAGGTTTAGGCATAGGGTTAGGGTTAGTGTTAGGATTAGTGTTTGGGTTTGGTTTAGGGTTAGGGTTAGGGTTAGGGTTTGGGTTAGGGTTACGGTTAGGGTTAGGGTTAGGGTTAGGGTTAGGGTTAGGGTTAGGATTTGGGTTAGGGTTAGGATTAGGGTTTGGTTTAGGGTTTGGGTTTTGGTTAGGGTTAGGGCTAGGGTTCGGGTTTGCTTTGGGTTAGGGTTAGGGTTAGGCTTAGGGTATCGATTAGGTTTAGGGTTAGGGTTAGGTGTAGGGTTAGGGTTTGGGTTACGTTTAGGGTTAGGGTCAGTGTTAGGGTTTGGATTTGGGTTTGGTTTAGGTTTAGGGTTCTGGTTAGGATTAGGGTACGGCTTAGGATTAGGGTTTGGGTTTGGGTTAGGGTTAGAGTTAGGGTTAGGGTTTGGGTTAGGGTTAGGGTTTGGGTTTGGGTTAGGTTTAGGGTTATGGTTAGGTTTAGGGTTTGGGTTAGTATTAGGGTTATGGTTAGGGTTTGGGTTAGGGTTACGGTTAAGATTACGGTTAGGATTTAATTTTGGGTTAGGGTTTGGTTTTGAGTTATGGTTAGGGTTAGGGTTAGGGTTAGGGTTAGGCATCAGGGTTTAGGGTTAGGGTTAGGGTTAGGGTTTGGGTTAGAGTTAGGATTAGGGGCAGGGTTAGTATTTGGGTTAGAGTTAGGGTTAGGGTTAGGGTTTGGGTTAGGGTTAGGGTAAGGTTTAGGGTTTTGGTTAGGGTTAATGATAGGTTTATTGGTTAATGTTAGGGTTAGGGTTTGGGTTAGGATTAGGTTTAGGGTTTGGGTTTGTGTTAGGATTAGGGTTAGGGTCAGGGTTTCGGTTAGGGTTAGGTTTTGGGTTAGGGTTTGGGTTAGGGCTAGGGTTAGGTTTAGGGATAGCGTTAGGGTTAGGGTAAGGGTTACGGATAGGGTTAGGGTTAGGGTTTGGGTTTTGGTTTGGGTTAGGGTTAGGGTTACCGTTAGGGTTAGTGTTAGGATTAGGGTATGGGTTTAGATTATGGTTAAGGTTTGTGTTAGGGTTAGGTTTAGGGTTAGGGTTAGGTTTGCGTTTGGGTTAGGGTTAGGATGAGGGTTAGGGTTAGGTTTAGGGTTTGAATTTTGTTTTGGGTTATGTTTAGAGATAGGGTTAAAGTTAGGGTTCTGGTTTGGGTTTGCGTTAGGGTTAAGGTTAGGGTGAGGGTGAGGGTTTCG
Organism: Eospalax fontanierii; assembly: GCA_035773235.1. Lineage (NCBI taxonomy): Eukaryota > Metazoa > Chordata > Mammalia > Rodentia > Spalacidae > Eospalax > Eospalax fontanierii. The sequence continues at coordinate 3,735 of JAJHUQ010000039.1, read as the reverse complement.
GTAAGTGTTAGGGTTAGGGTTAGGATTAGGGTTTGGGTTTGGATTAGGGTTAGGGTTAGGGTTTGGGTTAGGGTTAGCGTTTGTTTTTGGCTTAGGGTTAGGGTTACGGTTAGGGTTAGGGTTAGGATTTAGGTTTGGGTTAGGGATTGGTTTTGAGTTAGGGTTAGGGTTAGGGTTAGGGTTACGGTTAGGGTTTGGGTTAGGGTTAGTGTTTGGGTTTGGCTTAGGGTTAGGGTTACGGTTAGGGTTAGGGTTATGGTTTGGGTTAGGATCAGGTTAAGGGTTATGGTTAGGGTTTTGGTTAGGGTTACGGTTAGGGTTACGGTTAGGATTTAGGTTTGTGTTAGGGATTGGTTTTGAGTTAGGTTTAGGGTTAGGGTTAGGGTTAGGGTTAGGGGTAGGGTTTGGGTTAGAGCTGGGGTTAGGGTTAGGGTTTGGGTTCGGGTTACGGTTAGGTTTAGGGTTTGTGTTAGGGTTAATGTTAGGTTTAGGGGTTAGGGTTAGGGTTGGGTTCGGGTGTGGTTTAGGGTTAGGCTTAGGGTTAGGGTTTGGGTTAGGATTAGGATTAGGTTTAGGTTTTGGGTTTGCGTTAGGGTTAGGTTTAGGGTCAGGGTTTGGGTTAGGGCAGGGTTAGGGTTAGGGATAGCGTTAAGTTTAGGGTTAGGGTTAGGGTTTGGTTTGGGTTAGGATTAGGGTTAGGGTTAGGGTTAGGGTTAGAGTTAGGGTTAGCGTTAGGGTTATGATTAGAGTTTGGGTTTGGGTTAGGGTGAGGTTTAGGGTGAGTTTTAGGTTTTGGGTTAGGTTTTGGGTTAGGGTTACGGTTAGGGTTAGGGTTAGGGTTAGGGTTAGGGTTAGGGTTAGGGGTAGTGTTTGGGTTAGGGCTTGGGTTAGGATTAGGTTTAAGGTTTGCGTTAATGTTAGGGTTAGGGTTAGAATGAGGGGTAGGTTTAGTGATTAGGGTTACGGATAGGGGTAGGGTTAGCTTTAGGGTTAGGATTAGGGTTAGGGTTTGGGTTTTAGTTAGGGTTAGGGTAAGGGTTAGTGTATGTGTTAGGCTTAGGGTTAGGGTTAGCGTTAGGGTTAGGCGTTACGTTTAGGGCTGAATTAGGGTTAGGTTTAGTGTTAGGGTTAGATTTAGGTTTAGGATTAAGTGTTAGGTTTAGGGCTAGGGTTAGCGTAGGTTTTAGGGTTAGGGTTAGGTTTAGGGTTAGGGTTAGGGTTCGGGTTTGTGTTAGGGCTAGGGTTAGGGTTTGTGTTTGGGATTGTGATAGGGTTAGGGATAGCGTTAGGGTTAGCGTTAGGGTTTCGGTTAGGGTGAGGGTTAGGGTAAGGGTTAGTGTTAGGATTTGCTTTTGGGTTAGGGTTAGAGTTAGGGTTTGGGTAAGGGTTAGGGTTAGCGTTAGGGTTAGGGTTAGGGTTAGGGTTAGGGTTAGGGTTAGGGTTAGGGTTAGGTTAGGGTTAGGGTTAGGGTTAGGATTAGGGTTAGGGTTAGGGTTACGGTTTGGGTTAGGGCTAGGGTTAGGGTTAGGGATAGCGTTAGGGTTAGGGTAAGGGTTAGGAATAGGGTTAGGGTTAGGGTTTGGGGTATGTTTGGGTTTGGGTTAGGGTTAGGGTTAGGTTTAGGTTTAGGGTTAGGGTTAGGGTTAGGATTAGGGTTTGGATTAGGTTTAGGGTTAGGGTTAGGTGTTGGGTTAGGGTTTGGGTTAGGTTTAGGGTTAGGGTTAGTGTTAGGGTTTGGGTTTGGGTTTGGTTTAGGTTTAGGGTTCTGGTTAGGATTAGGGTACGGCTTAGGATTAGGGTTTGGGTTTGGGTTAGGGTTAGAGTTAGGGTTAGGGTTTGGGTTAGGGTTAGGGTTTGGGTTTGGGTTAGGTTTAGGGTTATGGTTAGGTTTAGGGTTTGGGTTAGTATTAGGGTTATGGTTAGGGTTTGGGTTAGGGTTACGGTTAAGATTACGGTTAGGATTTAATTTTGGGTTAGGGTTTGGTTTTGAGTTATGGTTAGGGTTAGGGTTAGGGTTAGGGTTAGGCATCAGGGGTTAGGGTTAGGGTTAGGGTTAGGGTTTGGGTTAGAGTTAGGATTAGGGGCAGGGTTAGTATTTGGGTTAGAGTTAGGGTTAGGGTTAGGGTTTGGGTTAGGGTTAGGGTAAGGTTTAGGGTTTTGGTTAGGGTTAATGATAGGTTTATTGGTTAATGTTAGGGTTAGGGTTTGGGTTAGGATTAGGTTTAGGGTTCGGGTTTGTGTTAGGATTAGGGTTAGGGTCAGGGTTTCGGTTAGGGTTAGGTTTAGGGTTAGGGTTTGGGTTAGGGCTAGGGTTAGGTTTAGGGATAGCGTTAGGGTTAGGGTAAGGGTTACGGATAGGGTTAGGGTTAGGGTTTGGGTTTTGGTTTGGGTTAGGGTTAGGGTTCCCGTTAGGGTTAGTGTTGGGATTAGGGTATGGGTTTAGATTATGCTTAAGGTTTGTGTTAGGGTTAGGTTTAGGGTTAGGGTTAGGTTTGCGTTTGGGTTAGGGTTAGGATGAGGGTTAGGGTTAGGTTTAGGGTTTGAATTTTGTTTTGGGTTATGTTTAGAGATAGGGTTAAAGTTAGGGTTCTGGTTTGGGTTTGCGTTAGGGTTAAGGTTAGGGTGAGGGTGAGGGTTTCGGTAAGTGTTAGGGTTAGGGTTAGGATTAGGGTTTGGGTTTGGATTAGGGTTAGGGTTAGCGTTTGGGTTAGGGTTAGCGTTTGTTTTTGGCTTAGGGTTAGGGTTACGGTTAGGGTTAGGGTTAGGATTTAGGTTTGGGTTAGGGATTGCTTTTGAGTTAGGGTTAGGGTTAGGGTTAGGGTTAGTGTTAGGGTTTGGGTTAGGGTTAGCGTTTGGGTTTGGCTTAGGGTTAGGGTTACGGTTAGGGTTAGGGTTATGGTTTGGGTTAGGATCAGGTTAAGGGTTATGGTTAGGGTTTTGGTTAGGGTTACGGTTAGGGTTACGGTTAGGATTTAGGTTTGTGTTAGGGATTGGTTTTGAGTTAGGTTTAGGGTTAGGGTTAGGGTTAGGGTTAGGGGTAGGGTTTGGGTTAGGGTCAGGATTAGGGGCAGGGTTAGGGTTTGGGTTAGAGCTGGGGTTAGGGTTAGGGTTTGGGTTCGGGTTACGGTTAGGTTTAGGGTTTGTGTTAGGGTTAATGTTAGGTTTAGGGGTTAGGGTTAGGGTTGGGTTCGGGTGTGGTTTAGGGTTAGGCTTAGGGTTAGGGTTTGGGTTAGGATTAGGATTAGGTTTAGGTTTTGGGTTTGCGTTAGGGTTAGGTTTAGGGTCAGGGTTTGGGTTAGGGCAGGGTTAGGGTTAGGGATAGCGTTAAGTTTAGGGTAGGGTTAGGGTTTGGTTTGGGTTAGGATTAGGGTTAGGGTTAGGGTTAGGGTTAGAGTTAGGGTTAGCGTTAGGGTTATGATTAGAGTTTGGGTTTGGGTTAGGGTGAGGTTTAGGGTGAGTTTTAGGTTTTGGGTTAGGTTTTGGGTTAGGGTTACGGTTAGGGTTAGGGTTAGGGTTAGGGTTAGGGTTAGGGTTAGGGGTAGTGTTTGGGTTAGGGCTTGGGTTAGGATTAGGTTTAAGGTTTGCGTTAATGTTAGGGTTAGGGTTAGAATGAGGGTTAGGTTTAGGGTTAGGGTTAGGGTTAGGGTTAGGGTTAGGGTTTGGGTAAGTGTTAGGTTTAGGGATAGAGTTAGGGTTAGGGTTAGGGTTAGTGTTTGGTTTAGGGTTAGTATTAGG